>JAJHZJ010000002.1:821577-1370653 GCA_023548195.1 Bettongia penicillata ogilbyi | reverse complement strand
AGGTTAGGGTATATTGTTCAGTTATTTCAGTCTTGTCCAACTCTTCATGACCTCATTTCGGTTTTTTTTTGGCACAATACTAGAGTAATTTGCCATTTTCCTTTCCTGGAAGATGAGGAAACTCGAGGCAAAGGTGTTAAGTGATTGCCCTAGGATCACACAGTTACTAAGTTTCAGAGGCCCAATTTGAACTCCGGTCTTCCTAACTACAAGGCCTAGTGCTCTATCCACTGTGCCACCTAGTTGCTCTAAGGCAGTTTACTAGAGTAAAACAAGCTCTCAATTCAGTGTTTCTTTCTCAGTTGTTTCTCTTCACAATTTTTATGTATTTCACCTGCTTCAGATTTGTGGTTGCCAAGCTTGACTTAGATGTATTTGGGCATCTATTTGATGTATAATGTTAACTCCATTAATTAGGGAGAAAAAGGACTGGGGGTCATCAGAGGCTCATGCCTTCTTCTGAACTAATCTTCAAACCACCAAATGAGAAAGAAAGATAAATCCTCTTGGTAATCATCAAGTTTCAATCACTTTGGCAAATCACTTTTCACTGTTAGCTTTGAATGAAATACCTTATAAACAAATATTTCCAAGGGTAGAGTCAGAAAAGAAATGTGGGTCTGTGGTATGGGAGGTGTGTGTGTGTATGTGTGTGTGTGTGTGACAGAGGAGAGAAAGAGAGAGAGAGAGGAGAGAGAGGAGAGAGAGAGAGAGAGAGAGAGAGAGAGAGAGAGAGAGAGAGAGAGAGAGAGAGAGAGAAGCACATTTAAAAGGAAGAGAGGTCTCCAAAGTTGAAGAGAGCTCAAGGTATTCACCTGACTCATCTGGGTCTAACTCCTTTGTTTTTTATTTGTTTATCTATTCATTCATCCATTCATTTTCAGTTTTCAACAGTCACTTCTACAAAATTTTGAATTTCAAATTTTCTATCAGTCTTACCCCTGGCCCCCAACCCAGGACAGTGGGGTATTCTGATTACCCTTTACTCCAGTCTGTACATTCTATCACCACCATCCCCCATTCCCTTCCCTTCTATTTTCCTATATGGGCAAGATAGATTTCTGTATCCCATTGCCTATATATATCATCTCCTAGTTGCATGTTAAAACAATTTTAACATTCATTTTTAAAGTTTCCACATTCTCCCCCCCTTCCCCCCCCTCCCTACCCACCCCTCATTGAGAAGGCAAACAATTCAATATTGGTTATGCATGTGTAGTTATGCAAAACATTCTCCATAATGGTCATGTTGTGAAACACTAACTATATTTCCCTCTATCCTGTCCTTCTCCCTTTGATGTGTCCCAATACCAAAGTATTTGCTTCTGATTACCCCCCTTCTCCCAATCTTCTGTTCTTTCTATCCCCCCTCCTATCCTTTCCCCTTCTGCTTTCTTATAGTAAGATAAACTTCCCTACCCAATTGAAGTTGTGTGTGTTATTCCCTCCTGAAGACAAATCTGATGAAAGGAAGGTTCATTTTATTCCCTCTCATCTTACCCTTCTTCCCCTCCATTGTAAAAGATCTGTCTTGCCTCTTTTGTGTGAGATAATTTACTACATTGTACCTTTCCCTTTCTCTTCTTCCTAAGTACATTCCTATCAAAACTTAATTTTTCTCTTTTAGATATCATCCCTTCACATTCGGCTTCACCACCATCTGTCTCTGTCTCTGTCTCTCTCTATCTCTCTGTCTATGTGTTCCTTTGCCTCTTTCTCCATATACATACAAACACATATACATATATTTGTGTGTATACACATGCATACACACATACACACACACATACACATACATATATTCCCTCCAACTATTCTAATTCTGAGAAAGGTCTCATGAGTTACAAATATCATCTTTCCATGTAGGAATGTAAACAGTTCAACTTTAATAAGACCCTTATGGTTTCTGTTTCCTGTTTGCCTTTCCTTGCTTCTCCTGATTCTTGTATTTGAAAGTCAATTTTTCTTTTCAGCTCTGGTCTTTTCAACAAGAATGCTTGGACGTTGTCTATTTCATTGTAGTTCTATTTTTTACCCTGAAGTGTTATACTCAGTTTTGCTGGGTAGGTGATTCTTGGTTTTAATCCTAGCTCTTTTGACATTTGGAATATCATATTTCAAGCCTTCCAATCCCTTAGTGTAGAAGCTGCTAATTCTTGTGTCATCCTGATTGTGTTTCCACAATATTTGAATTGTTTCTTTCTGGCTGCTTATAATAATTTCTCCTTGACCTGAGAACTCTGGAATTTGGCTACAATATTGCTAGGAGTTTCCTTTTGTGATCTCTTTCAGAAAGTGATCAGTGGATTCTTTCCATTTCTATTTTATACTCTTGTTCTAAATTATCAGGGCAGTTTTCCTTGATAATTTCTTGACAGATGATTTCTAGGCTTCTTTTGATCATGGCTTTCATGCAGTCCAATAATTTTAACTAATCGTTCCTAGATCATCTTCCAGGTCAGTTATTTTTCCAATGAGATACTTCACATTGTCTTCTATTTTTTTCATTCTCTTGTTTTTGTCCTATAATTTCTTGATTTCTCATAAAGTCTTTATCTTACATTTGCCCACATTCTAATTTTGAAAGAATTCTTTTCTTCAGTGAGCTTTTTCACCTCTTTTTCCACTTGGCCCATTCTGCTTTTTAAGCTCTTTTCTTCCTCATTGACTTTTTGGACCCCTTTTTGCCATTTGGGTTAGTCTAATTTTAAAGCTGTTATTTTCATCAGCATTTTTTTTGCATTTCATCTCTCAAACTGTTGACTCGTTTCTCATGGTTTTCTTGCATTATTCTCATTTCTCTTCCCAATTTTTCCTCTACTTCTCTTGCTTGATTTTCAAAATTCTTTTATGGGCTCTTCCATGTAATAAGATAAATTTATTTTTTATTGGGGGTTTTGCTGCCTTCTTCTAGTGGTATGTTTTGATCTTCCTTATCACCAAGCAATGGCTGCTGCTGCCCTGGGACTAGGGCCAGGGCTGGGGTTGAAGTCAGAGCTAGGGCTAGGGCCAGACCATGCTCCCCTCTCAGTCAGGTGAGAGATACTTCCTACTGAACTTCAAAACTGTCTTTGATATTTGTGAGTTGAGAAGCCTGGAAACTGCAATTGCCACTAGTGGTTCAGTCCCCTAAGTCCTGCTCTAGTTCTTTCCATACTAGTGTGGCTCACATCAAACTGTATTCTGCTCTCAGTCCAGGATAGAGACCCTTCCTGTCAATCTTCCAGATTGTCTCGGGCTGGAAATGTGCTCCAGTCTGTCCCTTTTTGACTTCTGCTGCTCTAGAATTTGTTTAGTCATTTTTATAGGTTTCTTGAGGGGTTTGTGGGATAGTTCTAGAAGGTCCCTGCTTCTATGCCACCATCTTCCCAACTCCCTTGCTTGCAAAGGAATAAACAATATGGGGAAGTTAATTGACATGCCCAAAGTCACACAGATAGTAAAGCTGCAGAGTTGGGGTTTGAACTGAAGCTCTGTGAATGGAAATCCAGCCCTTTTCTGATATACCCAGGGCTTTCCTAGGTAATGAGAGCCATGATTCAAACCCAGTCAATTATTGTCAATCAAACTCCATAATTCTAAGATCCCAGAACATCACAGGTCTGAGGTTCAAGGTGAGTGAAGTGGCAGAGAAGGACCCAGATGCTCACTATAGTCTTTGTGTTTCACCAGGAAAAAGAAGAGAATGATTTAAGGGGAGAAGTAGCCCAAAGGTTTTAAAGAATGGGGAGCTTTATTAGAATCCTTTCATTTTTTAAAAATAAGATTCTGAAATTTGCTTACTGTATCTCTGTCTCCCCCCATCTGTTTCTGTCTCTCTGTCTCTCTCTGTCTCTGTCTCTCTTTCTCTCTGTCTCTGTCTCTCTCTCTCTGTCTCTCTCTCTCTCTCTGTCTCTCTCTCTCTGTCTCTCTCTCTATCTCTCTCTCTCTGTCTCTCTCTGTCTCTCTCTCTCTGTTCTTTCTGTCTCTCTCTCCTCTTTCTCTCTCTCTCTCTTCTTTCCCTCTTGATAGAGTTCTTGCAAAACAATTTTGAACAGAGTAGAGTATAGCAGGATTCAGTTCTTGAAATGCTCAATTATTTAACAAATAGTGTTTGTCCACCAATTTGTAGATAATTCTCTGATACAATGCAGTTTGAGACACAGCTGTTGAGCATGAGGGCAAGAAAAGTAAATTGGAAGAAAGCATTTTTATTTCATACACATTGGGAATTTGATTATAAAGAGTTTTCATTTGGAAAATTTGTGAGGGTTCCCTTTAGTAATGGAGCCTGCTTTTCTTTGTTACTGTCATTCCATTTGAAAGGGATAGTGCCTTCCTTTGGACTTTATGATTCACTGAAAGCCAGAATAACCAGGAAATTGGCTGTTAACACTGAAGGCCCTTATCAAGCAGGCTGCTTCAGGTGGCTCTGACTTGAAGATGAAGAGTCTTCAGGCAAAATGGCATTTAAAAAAAAAGGAAATGTTTTGTCCTCATCAGAGTTCCTTTCTCAGACATCAAGAAATATATTCCCAAGTCAAAGAAAGTAGAAATCTGTTTTTTAATGATTTTGTTTCACTTTTATCATAGCAAAAAATAGATATTCAAGCTATGGCCATATTTATCACATCTAAAACTTCTGGCCAAAAAACAATTCAGCTACAACAAAGTCTCCATTTCCTGAATGAGTCATGGGATGTTAGGGATGGCTAGTTTTTCTATATCCCAGATGGAACCAACTTTTCATAATAATTCTAGAATTATAGCTCTCAGGGTTGGACTTATGGTTCCATAAAGGCCATCATTATTGCGGGGGGGAGGTTGGGGAGTGTAGGAAGACTAGAGAAGAGGTCTAAATCTATAGCAATGGGGTCAGGGAAGCCAGCCTACTTGAAACAGCAATATAGCCTAGGGAAGAAAGAAATAGGAAGAAGCATGTTTAATGAAACTCAAACCATCCTCCCACTACCTCTACCACCATTTCCCCTCATATGTTATGGAGACAGACCAGCCTCTTGAACCCAAGAGCCCTAGAAATAGCAGCTTCCCCTAGACTACTGACACTGCTTCTATCTTAGATCTTTCAGCCCTTACTGAGGGGAGGAATCACTATGAAGTAGGAGCTGAATTTCCTCACCACCAATAAAACCAACTGCTCACCCAACTGGAATCAATAACTGGGAAAAGAATGAGCTGGTTGACATTGTCAAATTATCAAATGTTTTTAACGATGTGAGGCTTAGATCTATATTTTTAACACACTCCTTCTAGTGATGCTATATGGCTTTGACATATGGGTTGCTACAGTATTAAATGTTTAGAAGTTATGGATCTTCCAAGGGATAATGGATATATTCATGGTGAATATTAATAGCCAAAAGATATTATCAATAATATTGCACCACAGGTTACTTAAAACATGTCCTCAGAAATGTCAAAGACCTGAAGAAGACTGTTGTTGTTGAGTCTTCTTTCAGTTATGTCCAACTCTACATGATCCATTTGGGATTTTCCTGGCAAAGATACAGGAGTAGTTTGTCATTTCCTTCCATTCATTTTATAGATGAGAAAAGGAAGGCAAACAGGGTTAAGTGACTTATCCAAGATAACACAGCTAGAAAGTGTCTGAGGCCAGAATTCAGCCTATCACTCTATGCACTGCTTCACCAAGCTGCCCCAAAAAGAATGAGACAAAGTCAATTCACTTCACTGAGAATTAATTAAGTGCCTAATCTGTATCAGGTGCTGTTCTGAGTCCTGAAGTAACAAAGGAAAAATAAAAACAATTCCTTCCCTCAAGGAGTTGATATCTGAAAGAGGGAGACAACACGTAAATAAATAGTTATGTCCAACATATGGAAAGAGTAGATGGGAAGTAGTTTCAGAGGGAAGACACTAGAAAGTGGTTCAGGGGACCAAGAAAGACTTCATACAGATGGTGAGGTTTGATCTGAGTTTTGAAGAAATCCAAAGATGGAGGGAGAGACATAGATAGACAGACAGAGACAGACAGAGAGACAGACAGAGGGAGGATGTGTATTCCAGACAAAAGGAAATCCAATATAAAGACACAAAGTTGGAGATGGAGTGTTATGTGCAAGGAATGGTAAGCAGACTAGTGCAGTGGGATTGTAAAGCATGGAGGGCAATAGAGTGTAAAAATACTGTAAAGGTAGGAAAGGGCCAGGTTATAAAGGCACTGAATTGTCAAATGGAAGACTAGAAATACTAAATAGTTTATCCTGAATGTAAGCATTTTGCTGGCTGAAACAGATATTGGACTAAAGTTGGCACCACCTCCTTCTTGTTGTGAAGAGTTGATATTATCACATTAACTCATTTGAATCTTATAATAATATAGCCCTTGGTGCCACCCCACTTCAAGGAGGAAGAAACTGATATTGAGTGGTTCAAACCATTCAGTCAATCACAAAGCATTTGTTAAATGTCTATGATGTGATAAACACTATTCTGGATACAAAGAAAATAAAGTTCTAGATGTAGAAGATACCTCAAAGGTGATCAAAATAAGATTTTTAAATTTTTACTTCCTTTTACTAATTTTTATTATTTGGGGCTCAGAGTCATTCCTTCTACGATGTTTGGATAACTGAATGGCTGTTCATTTTAATCTTGCTTAACCAAAACCTGATTCATGGAGCAATAATGTTAAGGGAAGACTCTTGACATTCCTGACATAAGAAA
This sequence comes from Bettongia penicillata ogilbyi, assembly GCA_023548195.1. NCBI lineage: Eukaryota > Metazoa > Chordata > Mammalia > Diprotodontia > Potoroidae > Bettongia > Bettongia penicillata. The sequence goes on along the minus strand of JAJHZJ010000002.1, from coordinate 1,363,966 downwards.
CTAAATGAGAAGAGGAAGGAAATATAGCATCTTTCAAGCCTTCCAAACAATATTTTATATGTGGAAGAATTTCCTTGATGCCAAACTTTCATGACATGTAAATACCTTCATTTTCATTGGCCTATTGTGACTTCTTTAAAATGTTGGCATAGTTTTATACAAAAAGGATTCTGCAAACTCAGTGTTTAATCTGTAACTTGGCTTAGTTTATCTACATAGTTAGTAGAAAAGTTTGTTTCCTTAGAGATGTATGAGATAATGACTGCTAAGTTAGGTGTGTATAACATTGAAGAAAGCATGGGATTGTGAATCTGTCTTTTCTTTAACTTTTATGGCCTAAGAGAAATGTACAAGATTGCTATGTGTAAAAGAATGATTTCTCCATCACTCTGACATAAGTTGGTCTATAAGAGGCTTTATTAGAATCCTAACCTTCATTCAGGTTTATTATTCCTCGCTGAGTCCTGAGCCTATGCTTAAGAATTATTAAAAAAAGAAAAAACTAGACTTTTTTCCTTACCTCTATAATCTCTGCATTATGGTAGATTTATTTTGGGAGCAGTTACCCACCATATGAACTCAAAATGGAGGTCTTTTTCCTATAATACTTTCTAGTCCAATGCCTTCCCCATTTTACATATGAGGAAACTGAAATCTAAAGCACATAAGTGACTTGCAAAGGTCATACGGGTAAATGAGAAGTGCATTATTTGAAATTAAAATCTCTGACTCTGAATCGAAAATTCTTTCCCCTGTTCCACAATATCTCCAGATTAAATGGTCTGTTCAGGGTCACATGACTAGTAAGACTCATCTAGAAGTTTTTAATACAAATCTCTTGTGACTCCAAGTTCAATCTGTCATCCTCTACATCAGGAGTTTCAAACTCAAACAGAAATACGGACCCCAAAACTGTATATAAGGATCCTGTTGGGTGCATATTGACTTAGAAAATTACCCAATAAAAAAGCTATGCTTTATTTTATTTTTTATTTATTTTGTTAAGTATTTCTCAGTTACATTTAATCTGATTTAATCTTCTATATTCAGGAGTGTTATGAGTTTACCTTCGTTTTTTCCATGAAAGCCTTTTCTGAACTTAAAAGTGGCATCTAACATGGGTTCCATTATCTCTTCATGAATCAAGAGTCTTGGTTACACCTGTTACCTAGCCAACCTTAAGTCCTAACAACCTATGTCTTATTTAACCTTTCTTATTTAGAAATACATAAAAAGGATGACTTCAATTTATGAAAGTTGATTCCTACAAGCAATCATTACTGTCATTTTCTACAGTACTCTGCTAAAGTTGAGTGTTCCAGATTCTATAATTGCTGAGGTGAAGGAGGGGGTTAAGAGCTATGGAAAGATGAGGAAACTCGGCAGGTATGCATTTTAATAAGGTGCTAATGGGGAAGTGGGTGAGAAGCACAAATAGGAAGCAAAGGAGGTGATTATGGGTTTTCTGAGACAAGAACAGTAGAAGGGCTGAACTCTGCAATCATGAAGAAAGACAAGTTGAACCCTCATCTCTAGTGCTGTAGGCTTTGTTACTTGAAAAATGCGCTATTTAAGATTAAATATGTACTGGGCCCTGGAGCAACCTATCAATTTTTATGAATTTAATTGACTCGTTAATCTTTATAATGACTTTATCTTAAAGTAAAATGCTAGGCTAGGGGAAGAGGCACTAAGAGCTGTTTAAAGGAAAAGATTCTATTTTCAACAACACTCAGAATCTTAGGGCTACCAAGATCAACTATCCAAAAGGATTCTCTGAGGTCTGATGGTCTCAAACTTAAGAGAAATGGATCTTGGAAAACCACAAATTAACATTATCTGTGCATGTTGTATTTTTATTTATTTCATTAAATATTTCCCAATTGCATTTTAATATGACAATGCCACACTCAGTTATTTTATGGCCTGAAGGTTACAACTGGAGGCCTCACTTTCTAAATGAGGAAACTGAGCCCCAGAAAGAGTAATTAGCTTAGATAAGATCACAGAGCCCTGGGATTCAAACTCAAGTCCTCAGATTCTTGGACAGATGGGATTTACACTGAACCTATCTTCAACTAAACTAGCACATACCTAGGCAATTCACCTTTCCATATTATGCCAACAGAATCAACCACCTGAAAACTGTCTACTGAGGATGAGCAAATTAGCTCCCTTCGACAGTAGCCCCTTGTATCTGTTTTTGAGAGCCTCCCATTGGATGAAATTTTCTTTTCTGAACAGATGGATTGAGACTCAGCTCATCCTTGGAGAGTGTCTGGGAGGGGCTTCATAATAGCAGAGATGATGGCAGATCACACATGATAATGAGGGCACACACTTATTTAAGCAAACTTGAGTCTGGATCTCAAGGCCTTGACGGCCTCTCCCACTTTGCATTTCTTTCCTATATCACAGGTAACCAAACAATAATCCTGAGATCAACATGGCCTAGTGGACAGAGAGATCACCTCAAAGCCAGAAGACCTTTCAAGCCCCACTTCTGATACATATTGATTGGGTGATCATGGGAAAATTATTTAACCTTTTCAATGCTCTAAACAATTCTCTAACAATATTCAGCTTCAGAGGTGATATCAATCTACATTATAGGAGGTTCCTCACTGAGGATTCCACTACCCCAATGAAATCATTTCTGGATTCATACTAAGAATTACAGATATAGTTTTTACCCTAGAAAAAGTTTCATTTTGATAGGAAGAGATAAGACACATAGGAAGACCAGAGAGTGGTATTTCAGTTTGAAAAAGTAAAGGGACAATGGGTACCAGACAAAGTAGATTGGCACTCTTCCCAGTAGGAATGCCAGTACTGATCTGATTACATATGCAGAACTGGAAATCTGGATAGTTGTTATAAAAGGTGAAAAGGGCAAGAAAATATATATAGCGCCAAAGCTGGCAATGAGGAGATGTCCAGGGAGTAAAGTGAGGCATGGCTGTAGCCATCTTAGATGTGATGCATGGGTGGATAAGGTGAAGCCCTCATCCACGAGGCAGCAGTATCCTAGAGTGAGAGTCATGTAGATAAAAGGGTTAAGTTTTCCAGAGCATTATTTCTGGTCTGGATGACCAGTGTACAATCAAGAATAAAGGAAATTATTCCTACATCTTCCTACCAGTTCTATCAGGCCAAGCAGGAGTCTCTTTTCCACATGGTAACCTGTCCAACACTTGAGGATAGCTATTTTCTTCTCTGAATCTTATATTTTGTTTGTGTGGCATGTTATCACCCAAATCAAGATGGTCAGTGTCATTTTGTCCTATTTTAGGGGGATAGAAATCTAAAAATGACCTACATGTTCAATTAATAAGCATTTATTAACTGCCTACAAGTCACTGTACTAAATTCTGAAGAAACAAATAATATTCTTTTTTAAAAATTAGTCCTTGGCCTCAAAGATATTGCATTTGACTGTGAGATACAGCATATTTTAAAATATATATATGCAAGCTACCTTGGACAGCACAGGAGCATGGACATCTGGGGATTATCAATGGCTTCTTGTAGGAGGTCATCGTGTGAGCATACAGTCTTTCATAAAAAATCTTATTTAATCTTTATTCTTCCCAATTACATGTAAAAACAATTTCAACATTCTTTTTTTTTGAATTTTAAGCTCCATATTCTTTCCCTATCTTCCCTCCCTGACCCATTAAGAAGGCAAGTTGATGTGCATTATACATGTGTAGTCATGTAAAACACATTTCTACGTAAGTCAAACAGACAAAAACAAACAAAGAAAAGGTATCTGATCTGCATTCAGTCTCTACCAATTCTTTCTCTGGAGATGGACAACACCTTTCATCCTATGTCCTATAGAACTATTGTGGATCATTGTATTTCTTAGAACAGCTAAATTATTCTTGATAGATCATCATGCAATATTGTTGTTACTGTGTACAATATACTCCTGGTTCTGCTAAACATACAGTTGAAGGAGACTAAGGACTCTGCAGGTAGAAGTGAGACAGGATTACATTCCAGACTGAGACAGGCCAAAGGTCAAAGGAGAAAATCATGAGTTTGAGGTGGCCCATATGGCTGGACACAGAATAAGCCTTAAAACAAGCATGGAAAGACAGGCTGTAACTGGATGTGAACAAGACAGTTTAAAAGTCAAACTAAGGACTTTTTAATCTTCCCATAGAGGTATTAGGGAGCACTAAAGACTGTTTTAGTAGGAGAATGACATGGTCTGAGCTACGTTTTTTGTTGTTATAGTTTAATCAATGCCTTAAATAGCCATATTCACTTCCTCATATTCTATTCACCATTGATCTCTCTTATGCAATTCAATATTAAAATTATCATACTTAAGAATTTTTTAAATAATTTATGTCAAAATCTCATGTCCATCACCACTGCTACAAAGAGGAGAGAAATATGTAAGGAACAATTTCAGAAACAGGAAGATGGTGACCAGTTAGAGCTATATCACAAAAGAAATAGAGTGGTGGATTAGTGGAATAGATTAGGTACACAAAACATAATAAATGACCACGGTAATTTAGTGTTTGATAAACCAAAGACTTTGTGGGATAAGAATTCACTATTTGACAAAAACTGTAGAGAAAACTGGAAAGCAGTATGACAGAAACTAGACCAAATGGGTACATGATTTAGAAATAAAAGGTGATAAGCAAAGTAGGAGAACAAGGAATAGTTTAGCTGTCTTTCTATAGAGAAAGGAAGAATTTATGATCAAACAGATAGAGAGCATTACAAAATGTAAAATGGGTAATTTGTATTATGTTAAATTTAAAAGTTTTGCACAAACAAAACTAATGCAGCCAAGAAGAGAAGGAAAGCAGAAAACTGGAGAAAATGTTCACATCGAGACTCTTTTATAAAGGCCTCATTTCTCAAATATATAGAGAACTGAGACAAATTTATAAGAATACAAGTTATTCCCCAGTTGATAAATGGTCAAAGGTATGAACAGGCAGTTTTCAGATGAAGAAATCAAAGCTATGTATAGTCATACAAAGAATTCTCTAAATGACTATTGATTAGAGAAAAATAAATTAAAACAACTCTGGGGTAACATCTCATATCTATCAGATTGATTTATATGACAGAAAAAGACAATGATGTGTGATGGACATGGTATGGAAAAATTGGAATGCTAATGAACTGTTGAAGGAGCTGTAAACTGATTCAATCAATCTGAGGAGTTCAAAGGGCAATCAAACTGTGTATATCCTTTGTCCCATAATACAACTACTAGTTCTATATTTCAAAGAAATAAAAAAGAAATGGGGGGAAGGACCTTGGGCAAGTCACTTAACCCTGTTTGCCTCAGTTTCCTAATCTGTAAAATAAACTGGAAAAGGAAGTAGAAAACCATTCCTTCATCTTTGCCAAAAAAACTCTAAATGGGGTTACAAAAAGTCAGGCATAAATAAGATGACTCAGCAAGTTATCTAACCTCCCTTGGTTATCTATGAACTCTGAGATGAGCTTTTATTTCCCTTCCAGTTATAAATTTGATAAATTATAATCTTATACATCTTTACCTGAGGAAAACATTTTCCTCCATCATTCAGTGCTTAGCAGAGGGCCTGATACACAGTAGGCAATTAATAAATGCTCATTGATTATTGATGGATCACAAACTTATCAAGTCTTTGAAGGCCAAGAGATAGCTGAGTAGCCATGTCACAGAATCACAAAATGTCAGAATATGAAGTAAAGTTAGAGATCATTGAGACTGCCCCATACCAAAATAAGAATCTCCTCTCTGCCATTCCCCTGAAGCAGTTAGATGACCTTGATCTGAAAAGCTTCCCAGGAAAGCAAAATTGCCATGTTGAAAAGCTGTTGTTTTTCAGGTGTCTTTCTCTATAACAATTCTAGTTCTGCCTTTCTACAAGGCTCATCCTTTGAAAAGAAGTTTGATTCCATTCCAATCAAAAAATCCATCAGATTCTTAAAGAGAAATATTATGCACCTCCCAAATAGTCTCTTCTTTAGTTTAAACATCCACAGTTCTTGCAAATGCTCCTTCTTTGGCCTAGTCCCCTCACCCACGTAGATGCCATTTGTTGGAATCATCTTCTGCTCTCTCCTAAGAAATATCCAACACTTTTTTCTAAACAAAATTTAAACTTCCTTCTCTCCCCTCAGGAAGACTTCCCTGATAGTCCCATCTGACCTATCACTCTTCTACTCAACATGCTGCTAAAAACTTCATGTTGCCTTTCACACTCTCACAAAATTGCGGATTTGAAAGTCCCTCAGAGACTGCTTTATTCGACACTTGTTTTAAAAAGAACTCCCACTAAAACACACCTAATAGGCAATGTTCTATGGTAGATAGAGTGCTTGATGTGAGGGCAGGAAGATCTATGTTCTACTACTTACTCTCTGTAACTACAGGCAAGTTACTCAGTCCCTAGATCTCAATTTCTGCTTTGGTAAAATGAGTAGCAACCGAAGGGACCTCAGAAGTCATGTCCCCCATACAGCCCATTTTCATAGATGAGGAAACAAGCCCAGAGGGACAAGTGCTTTTTCCATCATACAAATAGTAAGCATCAAAGGCAGAATTTGAACCCAGGTCCTCTAAATCCAGAGTTAGTATTCTTCCTAATGTACCACGAGACTAAATAACCTCTAAGGGCCCTTCCAGTTCTAAAACTAAGATCTTAAAATCCTATATTATCATCCAACTTTTGGGTTTGATCTTGTCAAAAAGTATACAGGAGAAGACAGAAAGTATGCTAACATCCAGCACTGGCCATGAGGTGGTGACTCATTACTTATGTTACTATGGTCAAGTAGCTTCATCTCTCAGCCTCAATTTCTTCATCTGTGAAATGGGGACAATATTATCTGTAGTAATGGAAGGATGAAAACGAACACATATAAATCACTTCAAAAACTTCAAGATATAATATAAATGCCATGACTACTACCACTATTACTGCAGCTGCTGCTACTAATACTGCTAATGCTGTTATTGCTGCTTCTGCTACTGGTGCTGCTGCTGCTGCTGCTGCTACTACTACTACTACTACTACTACTACTACTACTACTACTACTACTACTACTGTCATAGGCTATTGAGATAGTATACCTTAAATATTTTGCTGTCTCTAAAGAGTTTATCCGAGTTACTCTTATCTCACTACAGGTATACAAGTAATGTTCATAGGACCATAAGATTGTCAGATCAGAGACTGGAGAGCTGGAAGTCATAGTCATCTCATCCTATCTCATCATTTTACAGATGAGAAAATTAAGGCTCAGAATGAAGGTTATACAGCTAATAAGAATTAGAGCTAATCAGATCTTCCTAATCCCCAATTCTAGCCATCTATTCTGGGAAATATATTGATCAGTGAGAAGACAATTTGTTTTAATATTTGCCTCTAAAAGCATTTCTCCCTATGGTACCCTCACTTGAATTGCTGTATTGAAGTGCACAAATACAGTATGTGAAGATTGTTCCATTTGTTTAGAAAATGTCTCTCATTGTTCCTCCTTCTATAAAGGGCATTTCCATTAGCTGTGGCTGTACCAAGAAAGAACAAATTCACTTTTATTTTTAATGCAACAAACTAAGAGATTTTTCTCCCACTACCCTTGCCTATTGTTGCTACTGGTGGCAGGGACTGTGTAATAAGCTTAAACAAAGAGGAAAGGAAGCAAGGAAGGATGTCCTTTAGTTACTCACAATGGCCCTCCCTTTGGTTCATTTCAACAGGAATTAGCATCTCTGGAGAAGAAGAGCTAGGCATTGAGTGTTCTGCTTTTCTCAGGTCATCCTAAAAATGCCCAGCACCCAAAAGACCCTTGAACTTCATTTAAAATCACATTCTTCTCAAGACATCCCTTTTCTCAAGTGAGCAAAACTTAGGATAAATAAGGGAAGAAGAACCCTGTGATATTCAGAGCCTCCAAAGAGCTCTGCTGTTGGCAAGGTAACGGGCTGTTTGTGCATCATGGTGGGAGGGTAAAAATATTATTATGCATATGATAAAGTAAAATGCAAGGAAGGTAATTTACGGCTGCTGGAGAAAATAAACTACCTGGTACTACACAGACTTCCTATAAATCAATAAGTTCACAATGCAATTTGTAACTTTCTTTTGTAAAGTTAACAAAGCCAACAGGGCTCTAGGTTGATGGGTTTTAAGTTGATGTGCATTTTCCTCTAGTGACCTGTTTTTCTAAGAACATCCATATATCAGCAGCATACCAAATATTTAATGCTATGCTTACTATTTTCAAGTAATAACAATAATACACACACACACATATTATATATATATATATATATATATATATCACTTGAAGGTTTGTAAAGCATTTTACAAACATTAACTCATTTTTTATCATTTCATCTCTATTTCTTTTTTTAATTAATTTTATTTATTTTCAGTGTTCTACAACCACTACCATATAACAGATTTTTCCCCCTCCCCCATCCCTCCCCAAGACAGCATACAATTTTATATAGGTTCTACACATATGTAACTATTACATATATTTTCACTATAGTCATGCTGTATAGAAGAAATAAAATGAAGGGGAGAAATCATATAACAAACCAAAATGTAATACACACACACACAAAAAAAAAATGATCTGCCACATTCTGCAATTGAATTCCATATTCTTTCTCTGGATGTGTCTTAAAAGAGCAATAGGAATTTTTTTAAGTCCTTGTATTGCAATGAAGTTCCAAGTCTATAAGAAAAAACTCTCACACACTGCTGTCGTTGCTGTGTACAAAGTTCTTCTGGTTCTACTCCTTTTGCTCAGCATCAGATCATATAAGTCTTTCCAGGACTCTCTGAAGTCTTCCTGTTCATCATTCCTTATAGAATATTAACTCATTTTATATTCATAACAGCATTGTGATGTAGGTTTCATTATTATATCAATTTTACAGATGAGAAAATTGAAGCAAAGATTAAATGATTGACTGAAGGTCACATAGCTAAGTATTGGAGTCCAGTTTCGAACTCGAATCTTCCTGATTCTAGGCTTGGCTCTCTCCCTACTGCACCAGTTAGCATCCTCATTACCAATAAGCAATTACCTTCTCTGATTATGGCCTTTTGTCCCAAAAAATAGAAAATAGACAGGTTTCTGCAGTGCAAACTGGGTACAAAGTCAGAGAGTCAACGCATCCTCAGAAGTACTATTTAAGTGAGGTAGTTGGTGAAGGCAACTAAACAATGTGTCTGTGACTTGCCTTCAGGAAGTCAGAGAAGATCTGCTCACCACCCCCTGCTTACAGTATATGCCTTCTACCTCTCTGACATCACACATTATTGCTCAATTCACAACCATTTATGAAGAATGATTCCCCCAGGTGCCACATGCACCATAGAGATGTAGTTTGATAGAGTAGATAAAGTACTGTCCTCAGAGTCCAGACGACCTGAGTTCTATGCCTCTCTGATACTGGCTACCAGAGTGGTATTATCAGTCAATCAGTTAATAAGTATATAGTAAAAACCAGATCCTATGCCTAGGCCCTTAACCTGACTATACTCCAGTCAAAACTCTAATCTCCTAAATGACCAAAGAGTTGCTGATCAAAATCAGTACAGAACATTTCCTTGACACGTGAACTCATAGTCAGACTCAAAAATTAGGCCCTACAGGAGGCAGAAAAAAGATCAGTGAAAAAAGTCACTACCATTCAGGAGTTGATTGAGGAAATACTGGAGGGAGAAAGTGGTGTCGATCAACATGCATTTACAAGAATTTCTGGAGATCAAAGATAAAAATGAATGGTCTCTGTTCTCAAGGAGCTTATAATCTACAGGGAGACAACAAAGTGCATATCCAGACATGTAAATACAAAACAAACACACAATAATTGGAATGGGGATTGCTGCAACAATTAGGAAGACCAAGAAAGGCTTCATGGATTATGGATATTAAATTGAAATATGAGAAATGGAATTAGGAATTTCCAGAGGCATAAATGAGGAAAGAATGGATTCAAGGCTTGAGAATAGTCAGGCTGAGAACAGGCTTGAGTCAGTCAAAACATGGAGGCAGAAAATGGGAGGCCTTGGAGGAAGAAAAGCAAGAAGCCCAGTTTGGATGAAACACAGAGTTGATGAACTGACCTGCAATTTTTATGGCTTACCTCACCTGCAACTTACACATTATGGTCACTACCCTTTTACTTGCTGTGTGAACTTGGGCGTGTCACTGAATTTCTCTGTGCAGTGACATTTTCTTTCTTTGTAAATTAGAGGGGTTGATTTAATAATCATTTAGGTCACTTCCCATTCTAATATTCTTTTGGGGTTTTCTAGGGGGAGGGAAATCAGAGTTAAGTGACTTGCTCAGGGTCACACAGTTACCAAGTATCTGAGGATGGATTTGAACTCATGTCCTGCTGACTCCAGGGCCAGTGCTCTATCCATTGTGCCTTTTAGCTGCCCTTGGGTATTATTATTTTGATAATTTTATTAATTTTTGCTTTTAAAATTATTTATTTTTACCACTAATAAGGAAAACAACAATACCAGAGACTACTGCCAACTTCTCTAAGTTCTGATAAGGCAGGTAAGTATCTCAGGCTAGATTTGCACTCAGGGTGATGAGTCTTCCTGACTTCAGGCCTGGCATTCTATCCACTGCACCACCTAGTTGCCCCTACATCAGTTACCATGGGCTGACTTTCAGACTTTCTGATTTTTTTTAACTTATGGGGTAAAACAAGAATTTCCATAAAATAGTATTATAAAAGATGATAGCAAATGAAACTATGAATCTATTGGGTACAAGTTGCTATTCCTTTCAAATATATAATAAAGTTATCATGTAAATTTCTTGTTTTTCTTTATTCCTTTTTTCCCCTCCTCCATGCCCTAAAGATGGTTATCATTTACACACACACACACACACACACACACATTACATAAAATCAATTCTATACATACTTCTATTTTATTTCTCAGTTCTTTTTCTGGATGCAGATAACATATTCCTTCATATATCCTTTGTAGTTAATGTGGATATTTATTATAATCAAAATGAGCTATTCACTCTAAGTTATTCTTAAAACAATATTACTCTTACATATACAATGTCCCTTGGTTCTGCTCAATTCACTCTTCATTATTTCCCATGTGTATCCATGTTTTTTCTAAGACTGAGTTCATCATTTCTCATAGCACAGCAGTATTCCATCACAATTATATACCACAACTTGTTCAGCTATTCCCCATCTGACAGGCATCCCTGCAATTTCCAGTTCTTTGCCACCACAAAGAGAGCTGCTATAAATATTTTAGAATATATAGGTTCTTTTCCTTTCTTCCTAATCATCTTTAGAAATAGACCTACTATTGGTATTGCTCAAGCCACTGTATCATGTTGTCCTCAGACTCTGTAAGGGATATAAAGTCATTCTCAGGATAAAGATTTCTACTCATCATGAAAGTGAGATTTAGAGCAAAGACTGGCTTCTATAAAGAACTACATCCACATCCTACCCATGAAGGAGATAATTTTTGTCTTGGTAACTGTTATTTTATGTCACAATGAGGGACTGCTCTTATCCACCTAAAACTAAATAAGCAAGAGAAAGCATCAGAGCATTTTAAATGTTGCTATATCACATACATATTTGGTGGTCCAGCAAAACCTATGGACACTTTCTCAGAAGAATGAAAAAATAATAATGCATAAATTAAAGTACAAAAGATTACAAAGAAAAGAATTTATATTGAAATAAAGATCATTTTTCCATTCAAATTCTTAGAAACCCTGAATCTATCTGCAGACCTATGGACCATCTTGTGTACCTCTTAAGAAATTTAACAGTGTAAGGATGGTCAGTGATCTGATGCTAAACTGTACTCCAAGTTAAAAGAAAGGGTCTTTTCATGATTATCCTAACAAAGACTGCCACAACCACTAGCAAATATGGAGTAAAGCGTTGCTGTGATTCAGTAACTATATTTAAAAAGAAAAAAAAAATCTCACTAATGACATTTCATGAAATGCTCACATAGAGTCAATGGTCGAATTCCACAAAGGTAATCTCCTATTTTAAATCCTTGTTTCTCTCCTTTCATTATTCATTTGTTCAGTCTTATGAAACTTGTTTATACCTTCAACATCTGTAAAGTGGTTCCTATAGTTACATTTCAGCTCTCAAAATGTTTGTTGCCCAAAGTTGTGTATTTTAGGTTAATATTCAAGTATATATCATTTCTTTTGTATTTTTTTTTAGCTCTCATTCTCTCACTGAATTCTTTTCCAAATTCTCTTCAACAAGTTCACAGTGTAGGGTAAGAGTGCTGGATTTGGAGTTAGGCAACTTAGATTCTATTTCCTTTGCTGCTGAAATTTCTAATTCCAGTTCTACTTGCTTCCTATGATCTTTGGAAAGCTATTCAAACCTTTGGGATCTCAGTTTCCATTTCCACTGAAATTGCTAATTCCAATTCTACTTGATTCCTATGATCTTCAGCAAGTTATTTAAACCTTTGCAATTTCAGTTTTCTCATCAGGACCTGGGACTGATTGACCTCTAAACTCTACAATTTCAAATCTCCAATTCTGTGAGACCAAAAAAGTCAGTAAAAGAAAGAACTGGATTTAGAATCAAGGGACATCATTTTAAGTGCAGACTCTGCTACACACCTGTATCAACTGGGACATCGTTGACCTCTATGTCAGTTTCTTTCCAAAATGAGATGAAGTCTATTTTCTTCCCTTCTGGTCCTTAACCTGCCATCATATGATGTTCATTTTGAAAAAGCTATCATTTATCATCACACATGAGGCAGAACCAGATGATGGTTTCATTTATTTTTCTCTAGCTTCAATGAAAGAAGGGGGACACATTCTTTTTTTTTTTATTTGCATAAGTGACTTAGGATCTAAAATATACAATCATAGGATCTCAAAGCAAGGGGACATCCTTGAGATTATCTCTTCCAAATTCCTTTCCAAAGCAAGAATCTTATCAATAATGAACCTGAGAGAAAGAGCTTCAGTTCAACCTTTACAATGACAATAAACTGGCATTACCATCAGTTAGACCATCTCATCATTGGGCAGCCCATGATACCAAAAGGCATTTTTTTCTCACATTCTGAGTGAACCAGCCTCTTGTACCGTGATAGAGTCTTAGTAATAAGGACCTATAAAGTCCTCCAGTGCAACCTGTAACTGAGCAGGAATTCTCCTTATATTTCTCTGGTCATCTCCAGAAATGAAGGATATCACCCTCTTGAGGTAGTTCTCTCCACTTTAAGGAATCATGTTCCTTTGGGGAAAAAATTGTCTATGTGAAATTCATGTGCTTATACTATTTATGCCCTCTGAAACTAAGAAAAACATCTAACAGTTCTACTATGTGACAGGCCTTGAAATGTAGATCATTGATTTAGAGCTGGAAGGAACTTTAGAGTCCATTTAGTCTAATTTTCATTTTTACAGTTGGGGAAACAGAGGAAAATAAAGTTAAGTGATTCATCCAATATAATAGTCAGGAAGTATCTAAAGCAGGATTTAAATATAGGTTAACCAAATTCCAAGAATGATACTCTGTCTGCTGTGCTATTGGCCGTCCTCAAAGGTGGACATCATATCCCTAGCAATTCTTCTAATTCTCTTTTCTAACAGTTCCCTCAACTGACTTTCAGATGACATTGTTTTATATGTCATTTCCCTTATTTACTTTCATTTATTTTTTAATTTATGAAATAAAAGAAACATTTCCATAACGTAGTATAATTAAAAAGATAATTGCACATGAAACTGCAAATCTATTATGCACAACCTGCTGTTTCTTTCAGAAAATAATAGTTATCATGTAAATTTCCTTTTTCTCCCTTATTATTCTCCCTCATCACCACCACCCCTGAGATGGTTAGCATTAGCCACAAATAAGTATGTATATATATATATATATATATATATATATATATATACATACACATATATAATATACATACACACATACGTATATGTATATGCATGTATATTTAGATTTACATGTGTATAGATATGTATATGCATGTGTGTACGTATCCCTATATTATAGAAACATATACATACATACATACATATATGTAATTATTCTGTACATACTTCGATGTATCAGTTCTTTCTCCTTCTTCTTTTTCTTCTTAATTTTCTCTAGAGAGGTTATAGCTTATCAAAGCCTTTCCTAAAATGGACAACCAAGAATGAAAGAGTGAGAGTTGACATTTACATAGAAAACTTTAAGGTCTGAAAAACACTTTACAAATTATGTCTCATGTGATCCCATCAAAAATACTGGAATTTAGGTGTGTTATTATTGCCATTTTATAGACGAGGAAACTGAGGATAAATGACTTGCCCATGGTCACACAGTTAGTAAATATCTGAAGTCAAATTCAAACTCAGATCTTCCTGACTCCAAGTCTAGTATTCTAGTTATTGTTATATCTAGCAGTTAATGGTACTGATAAAGGCAAATTATAATGGGATTATGTCCATCATTCTGGATAGTATATTATAATTAATAAACCAACCAACAAACATGTATTAAGTACGTACTGTATATAATGCTAGGTGCTGAGGATACAAAGGCAAAGAATTAGATGGTTTCTGCACTTCAAAAATTTACTCTCTTAAAGAACATCTTCATTTGCACCAATCATTCAGACTCATCTTGCAATCCCTAACTAGACAACCCTAAGTTTTCATAAGTGTCCACCTACATCCTGTACTCTCACAGGTGATATTTTTCCTACTCTTGTAGGCGTCCCTGCTGATAAATTACTTCTATTCCCTAGTTATGCTTATGGAACGGTAGATACAAAGTCTATGCCTCTTCTACCCAAGAGTCCATTAAATTTTGATAGTTATCCTACTTTCCTAGTTTTTTCTTCTCTAGGGTAGCATTTTTTTAATTTAAAGGCTTTCATAATACATTCCCTCAAATATTACAATATCCATAGAACTTTCCTTCTTAATATAAAAATAATTAAGCAAAGCCACCTGATCCAAGCAGCCATAATTCTTCATCTCTTTACTCAAAGAAATGAAGTAAGCTTTGTGACTGTTCTAGAAGAAGCAGATTGCCCATCGTACACTGACTTCAGCTGACTTCTAGGGTTATTTATTTCCTTTTGCACTATTGTAGTCACGGTGAATATAGTTTTCCTGACTCTTCTTGCTCCATTCTGCCTCAGTTTGTATGAGTATTCTCAGGCTTTTTCTTAATTTCTAAAATTCCTCATTTCCTATGGCACAATAATATTCCACTATATTCATCTGCTACACTTTATTCAGTCATTCCCCAGTTGTATGCTTTGTTTCCAGCTTTTTAACACTATGAAAGTGCTGAATATTTTAGTATCTATGGGATGCTTTTTTTTTTCTGTTTTTGATCTATGGAAACATATTCATTCAATTGAATTCAGCAAATGTTAAACAACTACACATGCATTTGTGTCTACCAGACTCTAATACATGACATACATACTAGGAATCCCTATGTATTATATTTCTCTATAATATATATATGACTAGCATATAAGGAATAACCAAGTAAAAACTCCAGACTTACTGTCTACTGGAGACAGGGAGAATACAGCTTGTATCAGATAAGTATGGTATAAATCTCTTATGTCTTGGGTAGTGTAGTTCCCACAAGATCTGTGTGTGCTAGGGGTCCCGAATATTTAAAAAACAATGCTAAGTAGCAGCTACAATAGCCTTAACCATCTCAGTAGCAAGGTATCCTTGGAGGAAAAAAACTCCACCAACCTACCATCACATCAAGTAGCGTTCTGTCGTAGTTCCTTAGAAGTCTCTATACCTCTCCTGGTTCACAAGGAAGTTGTCAAGAGTATAGTTTGAATATAATCAGGAATATTTCTAAAAATAACACTTTTTCATAGTTTCCACCCTTGCTTTGCTACATTTGGCTTTCCATCTTGCAATTCTATTCTGTTCATTTATAGAAAGATAAACTCATGTTAGACTGCCATAAAGCATTTTTCCCCTAATAACAGCTTCAAATAATATAGAAATGAAAACAAGCAATTAAAATGATATAACTTCAAATGCCAGCTGCTTTTGCTACAGCAGAGCTGGGATAAATAGCTTGCTCTAAACACACACACTCACACACATACACACACACTCACACACACACATTTCCCCTTTGGTCAGAAAAGAAACACAAAAAGGGAAACCAAAAGTCCCTTTTTCACAGGATGGACAGAGGGGAAAAAACGGGTATTGGGGTCTAGGTTTGAGCTTATTATCAACCCCATATCTGTCCAACCTGTTCTCAGTTCCTTGCTCTTGACACAGTCCATCTTCATTTTAACATCTTCTAGACATGTAGGGAACTCTGGAAACTACCTGCTGCCCTGCCCCAGCAGATACTTTTTGGCAATAAGTCCTACTCAGTCAATAGCATTTATTAGACCCTTACTATATAGCAGGCATTGTGCTAAGAGCTGGGCATATAAAGAAATGCAAAAGAAGGACTTCCAATTTATTGAGAGAGTCAACATGCAAACAAATGTGTACAGATATGTCCAATTTCAGGAAGGTGAGAATCCATTCAGTTGGGAGGGAGGGAGAGAGAGATCCAAGAAGAATTCCAAGGGCATATGATATCTGAGCTAGACACTGAAGGAACACAAGGCTTTCTATAGATGATGACATAGAAAATGTATTGCAAATAGGAAGAACAGCTGGCCTGAATACACCAAGACAGAGAAGGTCAAGAAAATATGGAATGAGCTAGCTTAGTTTGACCATAATGATGAATGTATAAAGAATGAAATAAAGTAGGTAAGTAAGCTTAACCCAAACTGTCAAAGGCTTTAAATACCAAGCTAAGGAGTTTGTATTTAAACTAAGAGGCAATAATAAGGCACTGAAGATTTTGAGCAGAGCAATGACATAATAAATCATATTCATTATTTTGATAGCTGCAAAAAAGAGGTGGAAAGGTAGTCTGGAAGGATGGGCAACCAACTTGGAGATCCTTAAAATGGTCCAAAGGAGAGGTGATGAGTGTTTTAGTCAGGATAGTGGCAATGGAAAAGAAAATAAGAGGACACAAACAGGAGATACTATGCCTACTATTAGTAAGATGTGGCAAACCCACTTCCTTCATTATTAGGTAGTGGATAGTGCACTGAACTTGGAATCAGGAAGATCTGAATTCAAATCCTGCTTCAGACTAACTATGTGATGATGGACAAATCAATTAACCTTTCTTGGCCTCAATTTCCTCATTTTTAGAATGAGGGGGTTGGACTCAATGATCCTCTAAGGTCCCTACAGCTCCAAATCTATGGTTCTTTGACCTGTCAATATATAGTATGAATTTTAGTTCCCTCACCATCAAGATTAGTCAATTACATGTTTTGATCAAGTATGCATTTATAAAATAATTATTATACACAAGATACTTCTTTTTAGGTGCTAAGGATACAAAGACAAAAACCAATAACAAATGTCTTATGATCTGAGATTCAGTGAAAGTCATTTAAGGAACTGAAAGACAGGCTGCTCTCACACCTCCTAAAGACCATGTCAAGAATATTTTTTTTCCCACTTTCAGGCTGTATGGACCAAGGGAGGCATATAAAGGATGTGGGGCATCTGAGGGAGTGAGGTGCAAAAAACACAGAAGTATCAACAGCCCTAGGAATAAGTTAGATCAACCTCCTCATTTAATACAGTACTGTCATTTCACCTTCTGTGCACTGTGCTGACTTCCATTGAAAGAAGAATCATAAAAGTCCTTCCTAATAAAAATGGAAACCTTTGTCTTTCCTCAATTTGGACAACCTTCTCTTCCTCTAGACTGTTTCAGCCATCCAACTGACCTCTTTTTATCCCTGCAGAGTTAGAACCATGGCTGGGTCAATTAGGACCAGGGCTCTGTCAAACACCCCTAGCCTTTTCCTTCATCCTGCTCATGCTGCCTTCTACTCACACAAAAAGCAGACTCAGTGGGACTGCCATGGAAATAATGAAGAGAGGTATTTGTTCTAGGGAAGAGAATGATTGGAAGAGTGTCCTTTTTAAAAGGACATTAAAGAGGGAAGAGAGCTCACATGCCTCCTTCACTGTTCGATGTGAAACTATTTGGACTTTCCCTATTGTTAATATCATTGTTATTAAACATCTTATGATTGGTAATATTATGTAATCACATTATAATATTTCTATATTATTAATTATATAATCATGTAACAATTAGTATCATTGACAATAAAAATATGGAAAAAATCCCTTAACAAAAATTAACTCAGCACAAAAATAACTTCTAGTTCTACCTATAGCACTTTAAGTTTTGTGAGCTGCCTTCCTCCCAACTATCCTCAAACACAGGCAGGCGGAAGTATTATTATGTCCATTTTACAGATGAGGAAACTGAGAATGGAAGAGTTTAAGTGATTTGACCATGGTCATGCTATTAGTTAGCGTTCTGAGGAAGGATCTAAACTAAGGTCTGTTGATTCCAAGTTCAGAAATCTTTCCAAGAGTACCATACTAGCTTTCATCAGAAAAAGGAAATGGTATATATTTATCAGTTTATCAGTTCCTTCAACTGGCATATACTTGGTACCAAGAATATTATTGGACTGAAATGGTGGGGAGGGGCTACATTTGGGAGCATCTCAGAGGCCGGTCTTCAGGGACATGCATGACAGCGTGATGTGCTTTTTGTCCCTGAGGGGAAGTTGTTAGTGAGTCAGGAAGCTTTGGAATATTCTTTGTGCTGAGCATAAATGATATTCTACTGCTCAGAAACACATTTTCCTCACTCGAGTCTAACTGGAAAGTTCCCAGTTTCCTAAAACATGTCATTTTAAATACCACAAAGAGGTACTAAATTTACCCAATCAGAGATAGTTAACATTTCTGTGGAGGAACACAGCAACACCACCAAACAACAGGGAGTGGGGGAAGGGGGATTGTTAATGGCATTTTAAAACCCTGCCCATTTTCTCACATACTCTTTCCCCGCAATGTGTTCTAAAAATAATAGAAATAATAGCTAATTCTTATATAGCACTTACTATGTACTAGGTACTATACTAAGTCCTTTATATTCATATTATTTAATTCTCACAAGCACCCTAGGAGGTAAGTGCTATTAAGATACTCATTTTACAGATAAGGAAACTGAGCCAAACAGAAGTTAAGTGACTTAGCCAGGATCACACAGCTAGTAAGTATATGAGGCTGAATTTGAACTCAGATCCTTCTCTCTCCAAGCCTGACTGGCATTATATCCATTGTGCTACATAGTGGCTGATGTGGAATTGTTGCAGGGGGTAAAAATATGTCAAACTAAGGAGTTGAACTATATCCAGCTGCCAAAGTGAGAACTAGAATAAGGTGAACTAGTTTTTGTCCCAGGATGCAGAGATGCAAAGGTGTGTAACCACTACCCAGTTACTAGAACACTCTTCAGATCAAGCCTGACATCCCCCTAAGTCCCCCACAGATCAAAAGGTCAAATTACACTCTCCTTGCGTGAATGTATTTGAGATCAGATACAACTCTGTTCCGCTGCCTTTTTGCTTCACTTCACTTACCATTTTCCCACCCAGGCTATAGTTCTGCTACTGGTACAATCTGAACAGTTGAAAATGGTGTCCAGAGGTGATGTGGTGCAGTTCAGGTCTTCTGAAGCTTTATGGTAACCCTCCTCCTTCCTCCTTGACCAAACATAGATGTCAGGGAGTCTGTGAACTTTAGTGAGGAATAAAATTACATATTTGTTTTCATTAACCTCTACTTTAAATGAGCATTTCCTTTAATTGTTTAAAAACAATACTCTAAGAAGGAATCCATTAGTTGAAATTCAACTGACAAAAGGATCATACACACACACACACACACACACACACACACACACAAACACCATGACATAGGTGATAGATTATTGAGTTTGGAATCAGTAAGTCCTAGATTTAAATCCTATCTCAAGTATTAGCTTTGTGACTATGAAAAAGTCCTTTAAAGCTTAGACAGCTCCCTGGGTCTTAATCTGTTCAGTCCTAAGCACACTGTGGTCTGCTTGGGGGAAGTAGTTCACCACATTGACGAAATCTTACTTTGTGTATTCCAGGATATTTCTAGTTGTCTATGAATGGTACCATCCAAGATACCATGCTACCTTAGGTGAAGAGATTACAAAAGCCTAGCATGAAATAGTTTATCATATCCATACCCTCTGACTGAGAGATTCTGCTCCTAGTATATCCCCTGAGGAAGTCATTATCCAAAAGACAGACAGTATGTACACGAAAATATTTATAGTGGTGATCTTTATGGTAACAAAGAACTGGAAACAAAGCAGATGCTCATGGATTGGGGAATGGTTAAGAAAATGGTGGTACATGAATATAATGGGATATTGCTGTGTTACATGAAACAACAAATATTAAGAGCATAAAGAACATGGAAAGACTTACACACACTGAATTAGAATGATGAGAACAGAATGAAGAAAATAATCCACAATGATGATAACCACAAAATAATTAAAAATAAACATTTCTTAATTATCAAGAATAAGCTTAACCCCCAGAGAAGAGATATAGAAAGAAACCTTTTCTAACTCCCTTGTAGAGGCACAGGTCCACAAGTGTAGAATATTATCTTTAAATTGAGACTTTTCTTAAATGTAAGATTTTTTTTTCTTTTTCCTTTTCCTTTTTATTTTTTTTTTTGTTACTAGAGATAGAACTTAGAGACAGAGGGGGAAAATCTAGGCAATGGAAAGAAAAAGGATATAAATAAAAATATATTTTTTTATAAAAAGAGTCTTGGCATTCATTAATAAAGATATTTGGTGAAATGGATGCTTGTCTTATAGAATGCGAAAATGCTTTCCTCCCACACATGGAAGTTGGATTGTATAATATTATTATAATTGTTGTACAGAAAAGGAACCCAGAAATCTTAAGGGTTAAAGTGTCTTGAATTTCTAGTATACTTTTACTTGAAAGAGTTTTAGTAAATTTTACTGATGGGCAAGTGTTGCAGAGATAATAAAATGTGCCATAACTATAGAATTTAATGTCATCTAGAAACCAAGTCTGAAACTACAGTAGGGTAAACTGCTTGCTCGGGCTCTGCATTACTTGGTTTCTCCACCATATAGATATGCAGGTCTTAAGCAATAGACTTGCTGAATATGCACATATAGGAACAAAAGCAATAAATAAGAAGTTAATTAAAATCTAATGGTGGTAGAGTAGCTGCAATGCTTTGATTATACTATGTGAAATGCCAACATGTCTATAGAGTATATTCAGGTCTTGTTGGGATTATATGAGCACTTCCATTTTGACAAATACTTATGCTGTCTTAAATTGTGTTAACTCTTGGGGGTTTGCCTCCTGTCTGTTGTTTGAGTTTTTGGTTTTGTTTTTTCCTGAGTGTCAATAGCAGCTGAAAAGTCAATTTCCTTTCCTGCATAGACCATATGAAATTAAAACCAGAGCAAGTAGCACTACCTAAAATTCTTCAAGGTTCAATGAGAGAAACATTTTTTCCTACTGCTACATTTTGATTATCCACAATCTTCCAGAGCAAAAGAACTCAGCTTCTGATGGATGGATAGTTCCCAAAAATGTATGAACTCAGGTGAAATTCAACATCTGATATAGACACAGGGAGTCTCAGGAGAGAATCGAAGGTGGAGGAACAGATGTAGGGTGAAGCTACATGACAACAGTGGAGATGGGATTTACACAGAAGAGAATCCACATAAAGAGCAAAGGTATTGCCAGATGCTGAACTGCATGAAGAATCCACAATTTAGGATGCAAATGATCATTTTGCATGAAATCAGTGCTGGTGCCAGCAGAAACACCTTGACATTAGTCTACCTTCCCATCCTATAATTAAACTCAATCTGCTCATGGGGCTGATCTTCCCTGGTTCTTTCGAGTAACACACCAACTGAGCTAAGCATGGCATGCTAATGATGTATTATTACTCAACAGCTAGAACTACCAAGGGAATGAATGAGGCTAGCAATAGATTCAATCTAATTAACGGACAAAAAGAAGCCAAGGCGATGAGCAGGCCAAGCTGGAAAGTGTGTTTTTCCACCAGGTAGAAATGTTGACACTAAATTGGTTTCCAAGGCATTATTAATTTCCCATTTCAACAGTCAGATGTATCATCTTCACTCACTTGCTGTGATAGCACCTGGAGATACATGTGCAGCCTTTCTGAAATGACTACATATCCTCCTCACAGGTTTTAAGGAGCCCTCTTCAGAAAAGTGTTTTTTGCCACATTCATCTTCCCATACCCTCACAATGATGAAGCCTTCAGAGACAATCTCCTCTATGTCTACTTGGTCTAATTGCTTTTTCAAACACTGTCCTCTTTATTGCCACCCCTCCACCTGCCAAATTAATATACAAAACTGTGATATCAGAGTCTAAGTCAAAGATATAAGTCTAATCTCCTGTTACTTAGACTCAAACAACTGAATTCGTTCCATTTTGCCATGTTTCCAACACAGGAATGCAATAGGGGAACAATGAATGGAGGGCCTCATCAATTTCTTTGTATTTCCATGACCAAATAATTCATGACCATGTATCAGTTTACAAGTTTTGAATATTCAATTAAGAGTCCCCGACCTCAAAGAACTTAGGTTCTACTAACAGCTGGAATGTTTAGATACAGTGATTTGACACTTATACAAGTAAAGAAATACATGCTAATCTGAAGAGGGTACACTAACAACTACAGGAACAAAATAAGTGTTTTCATAGGATGCAGTGTCTAAGTTGAACTAAATTAAAGGCTTTCTTAAAAAGCTAGAAATTCCAAGAAGTGAGGAGCACATGCTGAGTAATCAGAAACTAAGGATATAACTTATCCATAACTTATAAATTATCCAACCAAAAAGAACAAATATCAAATAATAATTACCATTAATATCATGCATTGAGATAGGAACTCCCCCTAGTAAAAATAATTTAAAATAAGTAAAATCAACAGGCATAAAGAGATTTTTCAATCTAGGGAGTAAAAGGGGGGATTTAAATAGTCATTGCAGGATGGTATAGTGAGTAGGTCGTTGGACATCAATTTAGGAAGAATGACTGGATTCGATTTCAGCTTCAGAGCCTGACTAGCTTTATGACCCTTAGAATTTCTATACAGTAGCTTCCTCAAGTACACAATGAAAGTGATGGACTCAATGATCACTACATTCTTTTCCAGCTCTAAAATTTATGATCCTGTGGTCCTAAGTCGCTAAACTGTAGGTACTACTAGAGGAATTCAGCATCAAGAATTTCTCTAAATAATGAAATCAAGATGTAGATCACACCAATTAGTTGACCTGCAGAATAAAGAAATTTGTGTTATGTCATCAGAAATTGGAAAGGATTTTAAGAGATCACAAAATTGAACTCCCTTAAATTGTAAATGGGGAAACTGAGGCCCAGAAAAATTATTTTTCTGAGGATGTACAGGTAGTAACTAGCAGAGACAGTTTATTATAGCAAGAATTAATAATACCTGAATTAAAGGCTCATTCATAAAGGTAATGGATTATTAATAACTGCTGTTGTGATTCAATATTCCAGCCAACCAGGCTGAGATATATTACTACCAGCTAATGAAATGTCCAAGAAATACTGTTGTGTATGCGCACGCACACACACACACAAACACACACACACACACACACACACACACCCCAGAGCAACAAGAGTCTTAGCCTACTTTTCAATGACTTTGTGTCTTTTTGATTCCTACTATTCTCCTTGCTCTCACAGAAGTCTCAATTACTCCACAAGTATGGATGTCAGAGTCATAAGGTTGTACATGTACATTGATTTGAAGACATTTTCAAGCTCATGGGAGCATCATATTAATGAATTCATCCTCCACAATTGAAATGCTTTATGTGGACATCTCCAAATGTGCAGAAGATTAGGTGACCATAAAAAATATAAATACAAAAAACCAAACAGGACAGGAGATTTTTTTCTTTGCTGCTCAATATTCCATTGTCTTTGGGCAATGGTTTGCTTTATTTTGTTTTGTTTTACGTTGGTCACTTGTTACCTATTTTCAGTGGAGTTCGTTAATAATAAGTATCAGGCAAGAGAGAAGCAAAAGTGGTTTTGGTTTTCACCCTTCTTTTTATTTACAATAAGGCAGCTAAAACATTTGATTAAGATGCATTGTCATGGCTTTAAAATAGTGCTTTTACTTTTAATTAACTACATTAGCCAAGCAAACAGTATTAGTCACTAAGCTACCAGGAATGTGATCCATACTTAACAGTCTCAATGGAAACATGTTTGACTTCATTGTTGGGGATTTTCCTGACTCTAGAGTAAAACAAAGCCTCTCGTTTATCTTATGCATTCTTGTCTTTCCAAGACTCTACCCCAAAGGAGCTATCCAAATTACAAAAGGACTTCCTCTCATTCAGGGTATAATTCTAATGCATCAATCATATCAGCTATGAGAGTACTCCTTCCAGGAACACAGATAGCAAACCATCCATGATTCCTCATCCTTGGCAGCTCTTGTTCATAATCCCCGTTGATCTTCCCTAGAGCATCGGATGAACCAAAGGTCTTCCTCTTCATATCTTTTGTCTGTGTTCACCAGAGCTTATACTAGACATACATCAGTTGTCTATTGTTCTCAAGACAGGTCCTCTTTACTGATCATACATTTCCTGAGTGATATCCTTTGCGTCATTTCTCATGCATAGGTAATCCCTGGAAATAAAAACTCATAAAGGATTTCAGCCTATTAAACACATGTTCGTGTACATGCAAGTATACAAAAATGTATGCATACACATATATGCATATGTATATACCCAGTAAGTGTGTATACACAAACATTTATGCACACACTATATTGCTAAAACATTAGTGTAGAATTTTAAGCTATTAAAGCTTAAAGACACTTGGAAAAGGCTATATCATATATGTGCATTTATAGTATTGTATGGGATATATATAATGAATACATAGTATAGTATGTATATATATAGTGTGTGCATGTATATATATATATTATATATATTATACATATATATATATACAGAGAGAGAGGTTTATGTATATGTGTGTGTATTTATGTATGCATACAGAGAAAGAGAGAGATGCACACATATATGTGTGAATATATATAGGTGGATATATAGAGACAGAGAGAGGGAGGGCAGAGGTGCTATGGAGAAAGAACTGGCCTTGTTTGGAAAGAGAGAGAGAGAGAGAAAGAGAGAGAGACAGAGAGAGAGAGACAGAGAGAGAGAGAGAGAATTAGGTGTTTTAAATGCTTTTAAATTGACATGCATCAATAATTTTATACACGTTTATTTGTATGCTATATGTATTTCTGGAAGGCTTTGCCAGAATTCAATGCAAAATATCAAATTCACTTGGGCAGAGCAATCAGCAGATGCAGAAAGCACAGTTCAATTCACCAGGCTATTTTCTTCTTTACTTAAACTTTCCCCTTTGATGTAAAGTATCACCAATGAAAATACTGGTAAATCCAGTTTCCTAGATGTAAAATTCTAGATATCACATAGTAAATTCCAAATAGGCTTTCATTTACTGATGCTGTAACAAAAAAATAAAAACAACTCCCACTTAAACCAATCATAAAAGTAAAGCAAACACAATAAATGAGTTGTTTCTTTTTTTTTCCCCTCATAGACATTAGGCAGTTTTCAACCTATAGCTGTTATATAGCATAAATTGTATATAAAATAGGTATATTTAAATGGTTATATAAAAAATATCTCTCCACTATGGTCCTGCTGTTGATGTTTCCTGTTTTAGGATCTAGGTGGGAAGATAAAAATCTAACACCTATGAGTGCTAAACATTTTTTATTGAGAGAGAGAGACTCACAGACAGACAGACAGAGACAGACAGACAGAGACATGGGGGGAGGGAGAAAGAGAGAGAGAGAGAGACAGAGACAGAGACAGAGACAGAGACAGAGAGAGAAGGAGAAGGAGGGTAAAAGGGGGAGAGATTGAGAGTATTGAAAAAAATATTTTGTTTTCTATGCCAGGTTCTGTATTAAGCACTAGGGATAAAAAGGATGCAAGGAAGATAGACCCTGCCCTCAAAGACTTTATAGTAAGTAGTGTACTGACAAATGTTTAATTACTGGCTCTCTGAAACATATGGCATAATTTAAGCTTAATCTGAATTGTTAACATTTTCTCCATCACTTTCTTAAGACTAGAAAATTAAAAATAAAATAATAAATCAAGCGCTCATTTGTAATGTTTGCCAGTTGCTGAGATTTAAATGCTCACACCGAAAATTTAACAATCTACTCTCAAGAGCAAATATGAATTGACCCCATTTATTCAATGGCTTTAGGTAAGACATAAAATAGAGCTAAAAGGGGATGGGGAAAGGGTATCAAGGCTTCTGAGAGGAAGAAAAGAAATTTTGAGGGTCAACTACTAAATGAAAAATATGCAAGGGTGCTGAAGCCATGAAATAATGATCTGGGTGTCTGAATCACTATTAAGAAAACAGGGTCTCATGGCGGAGGTTTCTCCAAAGTGGCAATGTCATTGACATGAGAAGAAGGAGGAGGAAAAGGAGTTAGAGGAGGAGAATGTAGAGAAAGAAGAGGAAGAGGAAAAATCGAGAAAATGATTTGAGGTCTAAATGAGGTAAAGCACAGCTAAGGGCCCTCCTGAAATAAAGACCTGGACATTACAAGCTGGGCCACAGTGTTGTACAGGGGAAAGGGAGAGGAATTTTGAGTCTGAGAACATCATTCCAAGCATAATCTTGCACAAGTCAAATCATTTCTCTGAGTCTCAGTTTTCTCAACTGTAAAATTATAAGTTTGGCCTAGATTGAGAGTTCTTAAACATTTTGCAACACAGAATCCTTTGGCAGTCTGGTGAATCTCATGCACCCCCACCAAAATTATGTATTTAAATGCATAAAATAAAATATATAGGATTATAAAGAGTTATATCGAAACAGTCATCAAAATATTTTTAAAAACCATATACAAGTTCAGGGATCCCCAGTTTTAAAACCCCTGGACTTACCATCCAGAGAACTACCTTCCAGAGCTGAATCTATGACCCTCGGACCAAAGGTTATTAACCTTGATAATACTGTGCTACGAGAGCAAAGCTTCAGTTCTGGCAGAATCTACCAAATTGGGGAAACATTAAATGCAAAATTTGAGATAGATTGTGTTTTGTGTCTGTCACCTGAGGACTACTCTGGATAAGTTGAGACGGGTTTATCAGACTGTCCACAAGAATTGCCTGAAGTCAAAGTAACTCAAAACAAGGTTCTACTTAATTGGAGAAAGGTTATAAACAGCATGAGTAGAGGGGTTATCTAGTGATGGAATCATAACTTCTTGATGTCGGTGAAAATAAGGAGCACCTTACAAAGTTATGCATATACAATGCACATGTACATTATTCTTACCAACATCAATTTTTATATCTTAAATAAAATTTTGTATCTTATAACAAATATATTTTTAAATATATATTTAATCTTTTATATAAAAACCATTCCCATCTAATGTCAGTAAATAGTTCCAAGAAATCTTGAACTCAGGTGAGATAATGTTATAGGGGACCATTATATCCATAGCAACAATACTATACATAGAAGATAAACCTTTTAGCTGTCAAAATTTGCAACATAAATAATAAAAATTTGTCTTCACAGAATTCTGTAAGTATAGATCATAAGTCAAATCAACAAGAACTTAGTAAAAGTTTTCTATGTGTCAGTTATTATGCTAAGCACATTAAGTGTACAAAGAAAGGCAAAAAATGGTCTCTACCCTCAAGGAGCATATATTCTAATGGAGTAAACAATATGCAAATAATGAAGTACTTTTTAAATGTGTGTATACATATATATATATATATACATATATATGCACATGCATATATATGTATATGCACATATATACATACATGCACATATACATGCACATATACATACATACACATAAAGAGTAGTGATCTCTTACCCCTTCTATAAGGAGAGAGTATGCCAGTGGTCATTAGAATCTTGAGGCATCCTTGCCTGTGTTTTTAGAATCACTGAAGGAAGTGATTTATTATGTCTCATACAAGTGACTGAATCCATCAACACCATCACCTTCTTAGTCTACCATACTCTCTAGCTTAGGAGTGATTATCAATAGTACCTGTTGCTCTTTCTCTCCAAGCTTGATTTAATTATATTCTTTCTTAGAGTGGCCTACTCACTGAATGGGCATTACCTCACTCTGAGTGAGTCCCTGAATAGGCTTTAGCCAAAAAACGTCAAGGTCTTCCATTGCATCCTGGGCTATCTCCAGTCATCCTGATGAATATCTGGTCACTAGATCCAGAAGGCTCAGGACGAGAAAGTGAGGCTGGTGACCTTGCACAGTCAGCCCTGCCTCACTCAAAACAAAGTCAAGTGCAAGTCATTTCATCATTTCTCTGATGTCATGGTCTTCTTCGAAAATGAAGGATGAACACAACAACAAAGTGACTCTCCTTGGCCAAGACTCCACTATAGTCC
Source organism: Bettongia penicillata ogilbyi (assembly GCA_023548195.1). Lineage (NCBI taxonomy): Eukaryota > Metazoa > Chordata > Mammalia > Diprotodontia > Potoroidae > Bettongia > Bettongia penicillata. Next base: position 1,335,383 of record JAJHZJ010000002.1, on the reverse strand, counting down.
TGATCCAAAGTCACATAGTTAGAAGGATAATATGGTATGAAGACCTTAAGGAAGTAAAATGGACAAGCTCTAAATGGAAAAGCCCTTTAAAGTCAGACCTCTGTGCTGTTGCAGAGTATCTCTATTCTCTCAGAAATTCCTGAGTCCTGGTAATAACTCTCAGATAAGTCCTCAGAAATAAGGAGGAAAAACAAATAGAACTCTATTGTCCACAGCTGGAGAAGATACCTCTTCAGAAGAACAAAGGCATGGAAAAGAACTGAGCTCAACTGTGACCTGTATAAGAAGGAACATAATTGACAAGAGGTGCCACCTAGACTTCCATCAGTCAGATCCCTTAATTTACTTCTTCAAAAGACTATAGAGACAAGGGTGCCAATAAATGGAATTGTGGCTTTGAATTTGCCAAGATCTTTAAAAACTTTTGAGAGAGAGAAAGAGACAAAGAGAGAGAGAGACAGAAAGAGAGAGAGAGAGAGAGAGAGAGAGGCAAAAAAGTAAAGAAACAGATAAAGAGAAAAATATATTTAATCTCAGTATTAAATATAAGCTATTCTTTTCACAGTGAATATTTTGGGGAATAATACGTGTTTTATTCAACTGAGCTATTTCTTTTTCGCTCGACTGGACTGATGAATAATGAATCAACGAATCATTCACGAAATCAGGACTCGATGCATTATTATATTTGGAGAAACAAAGCAAAACAAAACAAAATGTCTCTTGGCCTCCTTACCTCTGCTTTATCCCTTCTCCTATCCATTCTGCACAGTAACACCAGGCTGACCTTCTGCAAACATTCATTTCATCATGGCTCCCCTCTACTCAAATATTTGAATGACAGAAATTGGAATCAGAAGAAAAAAAAGTCTTTCAACAGTCGTTTGATGGAGCCTATATGATGGCTAACATGGTCAAATCCTCACTCCAAGGACAAATTTGCTGCTTTGTCATGTTCCCCTCTCTTTTAAGCAAACTCATTAGCTTGACATCTAATTCCCTCCATACTCTCACCTTCAAAAACCTTGAATTTAAACATTTTTCATAAAAATTCATAGATTTAGAACTAGAAAAACACCTGAGATCATATAGTGCAACCATTTCATTTTTACAGATGTAGAAACTAAGGCCATACAGGTGTGGAATGGCAGACAGAATTTGAACCAAATTCTCTGAATGCAAAATCATCACTTTTTTTGCTGTATATCTCCCTGTTCAGTAATAAGAACACTTTATTTCAGTCCTATAATTCTCCTCTCTTTTCCTGAAACTGTTATGTTCATTCCACTTTTCTTCTTACCTAGAATGCATACTCCTCCAAACACTCCAATCATTTAGGCCCTCCTCAAATCCCATCTCTTCAATAAGAACTTCCTCAATACCACCTTCCCTGTGCTCAAGTTTTACTGGTCATTTGAGAAGTAAGTACAGAGTAATTGATACTGATATCAAAAAAGAGTAATATACTCATATGCCAGAAATGTCATCACTATAGGAACAGGATAAGGTATAGAGAAATGTTCCAGGTTCTAGCGTAAGACACAAATTCCTGAGCTGAGCATTCCCATTTCAGCTGTACTTCTGCCTCTCTAGGCTTCAGTCACAGTCTCTCTCTTGAACCTCCCTCAACGTCCAGGCCCTTCTCACCTCCATCCACCACTGTGCCTTTCTCACAGTGAAGCATTCCTCTTCGATGCCAACCTCCTTCTACTGGTGAGTTCCTCCAGGGGCTTCCCTTTGGTCTTGGCCTAGGTCAAACCACCTTTATTCCCCTTCTAAATGTACTTCTCATTTCAATACCACACTCGACTGTAGGTTCCTCGCCTCCTACCCCCCACACACCCTGCTTTTCAGTTACCTTTTGCGTGCTATTTTCCACTATTAGAATATAAGTCCCTTCAGAAGACTCGTGATGAAGATGCTCCCCATATACACATAGAGAAATGATGGGTATAGAGTAAATATTGAGACATGGGGTGGGGGGATGATCATAATCGATGTGGTCATTTGTTTTTCTTGACTGGAAATGTTTGTAATCAATTTTGTTCTTATTGCTTCCTCAGTGGGGGAGGAAAGAAGGCTAGGAAGAAGAGAGTGTCAACCTGAAAATAAACCAGAGTTGATTTTTTTTTTAACAAAAGATAAAAGCCTTAAGAAGGTAGGGGTTGTCTCTTTTTGTTTTTGCATCCCCAGTGCTTAGCACAATGCCTGGTACATTGTACATGCTTAATAAAAAGCGTGATCTGTCTGCCTGCTTAATATTTTAAGTCTTCTACATTCAGATTTCCATCTATTTTTCCTTCTGAGAGAGAGAGAAGGAGGAAGGGAGGGAGGGAGAGAGAGGGAGGGGAGAGAGAAAGAGAGAGAATGATGCCCATTCACCATTTCCATCTCAACTGAAAGAGGCCTTCCTTGCACATAGCACTCAATCTTCCACTTTCTACCTTTGTACAAGTAATCTTCCATAACTGAAATGAATGCAATCCTTACCTCTACCTCATTAGCTTCCTTCAAGACACAGTTCAAGTACTGACTCAAATAGGAGGCCTTTCTTGAACCTATTCTCTAATTAACCTTCTCTCCTTTCTGAAACTAAATTGTATTACTTTGGAATTACATTGAAGTTATTTGAAATTGTACTTATTTTTTCATATTTATGTACTTGTGTACATGTCTAATTCCCACATGGAAAGTGAATTCTTTGACAAACAAAAGTCACAGATGGAAATGTATACCTAATAAAATGAACAACGAGTTTGTCAAAGAACAAATCACAGAAGCGATAAATGTGAATTACAATGATAATGATGAAACAGCATACCAAGATTCTGGCAGTCAGATAAATCTGTCCTCAGGGAAATAATTATATCCCTGAAAATATACATTAATGAAATAAGGGGGAAAGAGAACTTTAATGAATTAAATATGCAATTTAAAAGATTAGAATACTAACAAGTACAAAATATGAAATCTTGAACATTAGAAGAGAAATGGCTAAATTAGAAGCCAAGAAGCCTAAAACTTGATCAATAAACTAAAAATCTGTTCTTTTAAATGACTAATGAACAAGGGCCAATTTTTATTAAATAGAAGATAGAGGAGAATCAAATTAGCCTAACTTTAAAAATGAGTAAAGTGAGATCATAAATATAGAAGAAATATCACAAATTAAAATAACCTACTAAAGAATAACCTAAAGAAAGAGATAATATCTATGCTACATCATTTACAATGTCAGACTTTTCAAATATATTTATTAGTTTCACTGAATTGTTTTATTTTTTCTTCTCTGTTATAAGGTATGACTTTCTGGAAGTGGGTTGATCTATAGCTACATCTTGAAATGTAAGTATTTAAAAGATACTAATAATAAAATCTCCATGAGAGCAGGGAGTGCTGTGTTTATTTTCTTTGTGCTCCCTAACTGTGCTGTTCGGCACACATAATAGGAGGTAATTAATAAGCATTTGTTGCTGTTGTTTCGGTTATTGTTTCTGCTTCATCAGAGGTGGTATGACTACTACTGGGGTATTAGGTAGACAAGATTTTTGTTCAGGTAACAGATCAGCAGCCATTGATCTAAGGCCTCTGCTAATTATTAGGTGCTGAGATCCTGAGATTCTCTTTCTCTTCATGAATTGACATAACTAAATCCAGAGAGCAGCAGCTTTAGGCTTCCTAAAATCTCATATAACATTAAAGATGTGATCTTTAGTATTGCATAGACCAAGACTACCACTGAAAGTCAAATATAACAGCCCCCTATATTCTTTGCAGAGGAGAAGAACATTGTGTCTACCGTCAGACTTAGTCGATATGTTGATTAGTTTCCCTGAACTTTTTTTCCCCCTTTTTTTATTTTATGTTACAGGAAATGGCTCACTCTGTGGGATAGGTAGCTGGGGTATATTTGGAAATTAAAGTGACACAAAAACAAGAGATAGCAATTTAAAAAATAAAACCAAGTTTTCTTTTGAAAAATTAGAAGGTACTATGGCAGTAGAAGTGTAATCTTCTAAAGGTGAAATATGGTGGTTTTGGAATAAATGTTCTCCCAATAACTGAATACAAATTCTGGAAATGGTGAGCACTGTAACTCCTTTCTAAGAAACAGAAGAGTAGGTACCAACTTCTTCACCTGTGGTCGTTGGAACAAGAAATGTATCATGAGATCATAGGACTAGCACTGGAGAGACCAAGAGCACAAGTCCAGACCTGCATTCTACAGAAGAGAAAACTGAGACATGTTGGGTAACTGGCTTATTCCAGGTCACACATTCCCTCGGTGTCTGGTAAGATTTGATAACAGGTTCTTTTATGCCAATATTGTTGCTCTTTTGACAATGTTGCAATGATTTAAATGGGGTTAAAAGCTAAAAGTCATTGATAGTAGCATGACAGAAAAAGATGGTTTTCTGAAGATTGAAAAATTTATTTAGGAAGTTTGCTTAGTTATTTAGTTTTCTTCATTCAAAGGGCCCAAGAGGTCACAAAGCCACAAGTGTTACATCATGTTGGTGAAAAAGAATTTTGGCTCTAAAAAGGACCTCTAGAAAGGATCTACCTTAACGGTAGATCACGTAGCCTGCCTTATTCATTTAGATATGAAAGCAAAAGTTTATAGAGGTTACATATGCAACCAATGGCCATGCAGCAGGTGAAAAGGCAGGGCTCAAACTTTAACACAAGTCTCTTGGTCTAGCCTCTCTTTTCCCAACAAATGCCTTTCAAAGCTCTGAGTTAGCACAACTTGTTTATGTTGTTTCAATTGACTTTACTCAAGGAATCACTCTCACAGAATGAAAAAGGTTTCAACATTTAGAATTTTGTAAAATATTTTATAAAACTACAGCACATGCTAAAGGTAAGTAATTGTCAAGAAGCACTAGAATAAAAGATAACATTTGTTCATCCATTTCTAGAATTCCTTAAGTGCTACATCAGGTGCTGCACTTAGAACAGGGGCTCACAATACAAAGGTGAAAGCATGCCTGCCATCCAGGAGCTCCCATTGTAGAAATGCATGAGCAAAAATGCATGAGTTGGTTGCATATGTATAAACTATATCAAATTGCTTACCATCTTAGGAAGGGAAAAGGGGTGGGAGAAAATTGGGAACTTAACATTTTATAAAATATGAATGGTAAAAATTGTCTTTATATGTAATTGGAAAAAATACTATTAAAAATGCATGAGGGGCAACTAGGTAGTACAGTAGATAGAATACAAGCCCTGGAGTCAGGTGGACCTGAGTTCAAATGTGGCCTCTTACTAGCTATGTGACCTTGGGCAAGTCATTTAACCCTAATTGCCTCACACACACAAAAAATGCATGAGTTAGTCAAATGCTGAGAGAAGGGATAATAGAGCAACAGCCTTCATGCTCTATTGCTACCCTTGAAATGTTAGGAGAACTCAAAAAGATTCCTAGCATAGTTGGGTGGACCTCTTGTGATGAACTGCTGGGATGACAGAAATAAGAATAACAAAGGATTGACAGAAATGAATGGATTACAATATGCATTGTTGAAGGGAGTACTCACATGGACAAGACTGCAGATCCATTGGAGCATTTTACTGTTTTTCCCTTTCATGATATATACTGAGTTATTATAGTGGAATGATTGTGTCTGAAAGTTGGATGACTATAATTATTTTAATAGTTTTAATCTGAGTAGTAATGATCACTTTTCTATAGCAATCTGATGTGCACAAGGTGTTTTCATCACAACAGTTCACTAAGACTAAAATTGAGAGTGTTATTTCCATTTTACAATGGAGAAAACTGAGGCTCATAAATTTAGTGACTTACCCATGGTCACACAGCTAGGAAACAAGAGAGCTGAAGAAAAAAAAACATTAGTTAACCCATATTTTCTTACATTTCTTCTAGCCTTGCAATGTGTCATAACTTCCTAATAATGTACCAGTCTTTTTAAAATAAATTATTCTCAGCTCAGAGTTTAGATATTCCCCATGAATTTATATAAGAAAGAGATTTCTCTAATAAACAATTCTTAATTTTATACCACATAGTTGAGGGGTAAATTTGCCCCACAGAGTCAATTTTCTTCCAACTCACCTGAATCACAAAATAAATTACAAAGTAAGAAGTTGGCACATTTTAGATAAATCTGGAAATTATATTCTTAATTGATCCAGACTGCCAAAAACTCATTTCAATACATCAAAGGAAAATTGCAAAGAAACAGAACTATGAAATTACTTGCTACTGTAATGAACAGAAGTATCAGGACTGCTATGCATACATACACACACACACAGACACACGTGTGTGTGTGTGTGTGTGTGTGTGTGACTGGAGCACTGGAGTCCAAACTCTTGGTATGTTATAAAGATGATAAGAAGGGCATGTTCCTATATATGTTGATAATTAATTTTAAAAAAAGAGATTCACTTGAATTAGGCAAAAATTTAATTCAATCGACAATAATCAATAAGCAGTTACATGCTGGGCATTATGCTAAGCACCAGCGCCCAAGGCAAAAACAAAAAAAATTGACTCCCGCCTTCAAGGAGTTTCCATTCTATCAGGAGAAATAATGTGCAAACATAGTAAAATCAAAATGTATACTAAGAACAGTCACAACATCATGAGACCTGCCTTCAGCACTGTGAAGGCCTGGACTCACTCCTTGCTTTTGATGCATACTGGTTGTGTGACTGTGCAAGTCAACTACCTTCTAGTTCTATAGGCATCTTTCTAAGACTCTAAAGCCAATTTGCATAAGCACAAAATGTCTTTGTCCATTGCTCAGTTGTTTTTTCAGTCATGTCTAACTCTTTATGACCCCATTTGGAGTTCTCTTGGCAAAGATACTAGAGAGGTTTGCCATTTCCTTCTCCAGATGATTTTATAGATGAGGAAACTGAGAAGCGACCTACTCAGAGTAGCATAGCTTGTAAGTATCTGAGGAAGATGAGTCTTCCTCACTTCTCTATATCAGTAAGTCACAGGTCCAATCCCTATTCCTGTAAAAGTAGATATAAATAAAGGTAAGTGTAAGGTATAAATACATGACATCAGTAATTGGAATGGTACTGAGGGGGAGGATCAGGAAATAATTCACATAGAAAATGACATCTCAGCTGAGCTTTGAAAGGGCTTGGGAATTACAGGGGGTAAATGTGAGGAGGAAGAGAATTATAGAATTATAAAATCATATAATGTCACCATTGGACATTATTCCTCTTCTCAGCCCTTGGTCCAGCCCAACTGGCCCATTTGCTTTTTCTCATACTTGATTCTTCATCTCCATTTTCTTGCCTTTACACCGACTACCTCTTATATCCAAAATACACTCCCTTGTCACCTTCATCTAAAAGTGCCTCCTTTATAAAAGTTGTCCTGATCCTACCATATGTTGATATTCCCTTTCTCCTAAAAATTACTTTATATTTATTTTGTATATATTTGTATTTGTCCATGCTCTACATATTGTTTCTTCTCCCAGAATGTATGGTCCTGGAGGGTGGGCTTTGTATCTTTAGTGTCTTTGTATTCTCCATGACCAGCACAAAGAGTACCTGAATGGAACACTTGAACATTGATTAACTAATTAACCCTTGAATTCATGTAGTTAACTCTCTGAATAGGATTCTGCTCTATAAGACTTCAAAAACAATTGAGTAATTCCTGTATCTTTTACTGAGACTTTTACTAAGTCATGAGATGGCTTATTAAAAGGCAACACTTTTAAATGGCAATTCTATCTACTGAAATAGAACCAGAGGACAGAGACCATATGTTGCCCACAAAAATGGGATCCTCCTTTTCCAATATGTTCCCATACCCCCTTTGAAGACTCACTTCAAACCCCATGTCCATACATGAACTAAGGACTTATAAAAGCTTCCCTCTGATCAACCGCTCTTGGAGATAAAGTGGGAATTGCAGGCAGAATGAGAAGTAAAGGAAAAAAACAGCTATGATGGCATGATTGACCATCCTCATGTACACACTGTGGAGATCAATCTACTTTCCTTGAAAAGGAATGTTGTAAAAGTTCAAACAGCAGCTCAGCTAATCCAGTACTCCATAGTCCCTCACTGAGCTCACTTGAGGGGAACTGTGGGAATCTGGATATCTTCTTGTGTGACTGCAGAACCCCTTCTGGTAGCTGAACTGTTAGCTGTCAAACAAGCAAGTGCTTCATTCAAGTCATGAAAGGCACACAAGGTCTGGAAATCAGTAAGTCTCCCCCTTGGAAGGCTGAACTGTTCTTTGTACTCACTTCCAGTTAGTTCATAGCTTTTCAGCCAAAAAGGGGCATGCATTTGGTATAGTACAGAAGAGATTTTAACAATATCATACAGATACTTAACATGTGAGCCAGAATCACAAGGAAATATCATGGAATATCTTTGGCAAAAGAGATAATACAACAAGGAGTAATCGCCACAGTATGCTCTAGGCAGACTGGCCTATCTGCTTATCTGTGTATCTTTCTTGCCTTTGAGGCTCTGAACAGGCTATTTCCTATGCCTGGCGTGCTCTTCCTCTTTTCCTTTTCTCATTAGAAATTCTAGCTCCCATCAAGGCTTCTTTGCCCTTACACAAAACATTTCCTGACCTCTCCCCTAGCTGCTGATGCTCTGTAACAGTAAGCAACCCGACATACATGGGAGGTGGGGCTGCTCTCACAGGTTTTTTGATCTGTTTTTCAAAAGGAAAGACAACATTTGAGGGGTTAATAATCTCCTTTAATCAAGTACATATATTGTTCACCAATAGAGAAAAATACAGGAAACAAAATAAGACCAATAGACAGGCTTCCAATTGTCTGACCATTACATACAAACATTGTTACCAGAGAGAGAAGCATCAACATCTGGATTTTCAAAGTCCTGGAGCTGCTTAGTGGCTTCCCAAGGTCTCATCTGGCACACAAACCATCTTCTAAAGAGTAAGCCCCCAAAGTAAAAACTCACGCTCAGAGAATTTATAATCTTTTCCAAGACAGAGGGCATGTGACAGTGAGCACCCCAACATACACAGCGGGGGGGTCTATTACAACAGGTTCTTAGATCTGCATTCATAAAAAGAAAGACACTTTCAAGAGGTTGATGTTTCCAAACTGCCTGATCTTATATGCATATACATGTCTGACCATTACAAACATACATGGTTACCAGAAAGGGAAGCATCAGCTTCTGGGTTTTAGCCAGGGTGTTCCTTAATGACTTCCCAGAGTCTCTCTGGCTTCAGAATCATTTCCAGTCAGTAAACCCCAAAGTAAAACCTCACCCTCAGAGTATTTATATACTTTTTTAGAGCCAGAGGGAATAATCCTCTGACAGAGTGCTTCAATAGAAAGAACAAAAAAGAAACTTTGGACCTTCCTAAACAACTCCCCTAATCAAGCTTCCCACAATGAGCAGGCCTACCAATGGGTGGGAAAGATCCTCTTTAATCATTTTATTCAATCAGAGGCACTTTTAGTAAAACAAAAACAGCAAAAGATCCTAATCTTATTGCCATTACAGGGCAAGGCCCCTTATGACCAATGCTTCCTTAGAAAATTAACAAAATATATGGGCCTTCCTACAAACCTTCCCTAATCAAACTCCTCTTAATGGAAAGACCCATTAATGGGTGGAGAAGATCTTCCCATTAAAAAGGATATTAACATATCTCAAGAACTTTGATTTGATTGTGGGACATGGGAGATACTGACACAGAATTGCTCAGCATGGCGTTTCCACATCAGAAAGGGTGCTGTGCTCTATGAGCAAAGCAGAATTGAGACAGAACAAAAAAAAATGTAGTATGTACAAATTTGGAGTATCCATCCCAAATACTGACACAAATAATCTGTGCCCAACCTGTGGTAGAGCATTCCAAGCTCATGTTGGTCTGCTCAGCCACAGTGGGACACACTGAAACTTCACTTTATCATTGTGACGTCATTTTGGTCCTCTTTGAGAAGGACAACAACCATGTCTTTTTTAAAATCTCCGGTATTTCCTTATTGCCTGTGGAGCAAAAATCATAATCATATTAACAATAAGCAAAAAGGCATTAACAATACATGCCCTGTCCCTGAAAATTTCTAGAGAGATGGAGTGATAGTGTACACACACACACACACATACATATATACTGATGCATATATATGCATTCATAAACATATAAGACATAGAAATATTGAAGGGGGGGCTTTAACAATTGGTTAAAAGTTCAGGAAATGCCCTTAACAGGAGTTCATGTTTTACGAACACACACATACATGTCTATGTACATATATGTGTACATACATATGCACCCGTGTGTATACATGCACACTGTCTGCATGTATATGTACATATATGTATACATGATGTCTCCTTCAATAGAATGCAAGCTCCTTGAGGGTAAGGATTATTAGATCTTCATCTTTGTTGTCCCAGTGCCTGATATATACTAGTTGAATAATAAATGCTCATTAATTGATGTAGACAGGGAATAATGTGAACCAAGGCACAGAGACAGGAAATCACAGGGATGTCTGGGTAGGCTTGGTTGGAGGGGGATAGAATGTGATGAAATAATACAAGTATGAAGATTCAAGGCCATGGAAAGTATTAACTGTCAAGGAATTTTAACTTTGCTCCAGAGGCAATAAGGAAATACTAGAGATATTTTAAAAAGGCGTGGTTGTTGTCCAATTCTCAAAGAGGACCAAAATGACATCACCATGATAAAATGAAGGTTCTGCATTTCCAACTGTGGCTGAGCAGACCAATATGAGCTTGGAATGCTCTTCCACAGGTTGGGCATAGATGGTCTGTGTCAACATTTGGGGTGGATACTCCAAATTTGTGCATACTATGTTTATTTTGTGCTGTCCCAATTCTGCTTTGCTCATAGAGCACAGCACCCTTTCTGATGTGGGCACACCATGCTGAACAATCCTGCGCCAGTATCTCCCATGTCCCACAATCAAATCCAAAATTCTTTAGAGAGGCCTTGAGAGTGTCCTTGTATCACTTCTTCTGACCACCATGTGATCACCTGCCCAATGTAAGTTCTACATAAAATAGTATTTTTGGCAAGCATACATTTTGCATTTGAACAACGTGGCCAGACCATCAGAGTTGCACTCTCTGAAGCATAGTTTGAATGCTTGACAGTTTAATTCAAGTAAGAACCTCATTGTCTGGTACCTTATCCTACCAGGTGATCTTCAGAATTTTCCTAAGACAGTTCAGATGGAAGCGATTCAGTTTCCTGGCATGGCGCTGGTAGGATGTCCAGGTCACACAGACACACAGCAATGAGGTCGGCACAACAGCTCTTTAGACCTCCAGTTTGGTAGTCAGTCTATTACATCTTCTCTCCTAAACTTTTCTGCAGAGGCTCCCAAGCACTGTGCTAGCCAATGGCATAGGAACTGATGCAATGTAGCCATGAGAGAAGAAGGCACATAGGATTAAGGTACTTGCCCAGGGTCACACAACTCATAAGTGTCTGGGACTGAATTTGAACTCAGGTCTTCCTGACTCCGGGTCCAGTGTTTGATCCTTTTCATCACACTGCCCCATGTTTAACCTAGGATCACTGAAATCTCATGGAGCATCAGATGTACCAAAATAATGTTTTGGCCAAATGGAGCTAAGTAAATATTAGTGTTGCTAACAATTACAGTGAAATTAGAGGAAGGAACAGTTTTGGGGAGAAGCTGATGACCGCTCGGTTATGAAAATCTTTCCTTGCAGATGTTAATGGAACCTTCAGATATGACCTTCTTTGTAGGCATTTAAAAATGAGGGTCTGAAAGCTTGATAGAAAGGAAAGATCCAAGGTCATAGTTCTAAGAGTCATGAAAGAGGATGAAGCTGTGGGAGGAAATGAGAGAAAATGCTTAAGGATTGACCCTTAGAGAACATCCACCAAAATTAAAGTGGATTTCTTTCTATTGCTTGTTTCAGACAGATATTTGTCCTAAGTGTCTACTTTTCAAAGAAAGATATTTTAGTTAACAGTAAAAAATTAATAACAATAATTGGCATTTCAGGTTTGCAAGCCTCTTTACTGCCTCAGTGCCATCCTGAAAGCTACACCTTCTAGTTTTTATTCTCAACCTTGTACAAGTGAAGAGGCTGAAAAAAGAAAAAGAGAGCAACCAAATGTCTGAGTCAGGATTCGAACCCATGTCATCCAAGTTCAGTGCTCTCCATCCACTATGCCCTGATTATTCTTGTTAATGATAATAAGACAAGGATAAAGAATTGCAGCACGAAAGAGACAAAGAGAGTGATAGTTCTGGAAGTAGCCGGTGGGGATTATCTTTACCTTTTCTCTTTCAAATTTTGGAGGTATTGGTTCTATATTTTATAAGCTAAACCAGCTTTTTCATTATTTAAACATCATGAAAGTTCAGGAGTGTTGCTCTTGTATGCAGCAGAGGATTCTGTGAAAGCATGCTAGCAAGCTTAATGTGAGTTCAGGATACTTCACATGTCATAAAAATGCCCCCACAGCTACATCTACAGACACATTCAGGTAATTTCAAAAGCATTTCCATGAAACAGAAGCAGGAACTTTCTTTCCATTTCAGATCATTAAAATCCGTTAATGCCATTAGTCCAACCCACTTCTGCATGAGGAGGGAGAGGCAGTTGAGAGCAATTCTTTCTGAGTTTAGGAAGGTTTTTTGACACAAAGTTCCCCGGTATTCAAATGTATTTGCTATGTGATAGGGAAGAGGGAGCCTTAGTGCCTATCTCTTGACCACACACACACACACACACACACACACACACACACCTTTGAGCGTCAGTCTCTTTGTCTTAAATGGGCACCCCAATGACAACCCTGCCTACTTTCCATGGTTTCTGTGAGCATCAAATGAGACAATATGTGGGCTCTCTGAAACCAGGAGGCAGAGAGGCACAGGGGAAAGAACACTTTCTTTGGAATCAGACTTGTGTTCACATTATTCCTCTGATACTTAATAGCTTAACAACAATGGACAAATCACTTTGCCTCCATGGGACTCTATTTTCTCATCTATAAAATAAAGGATTATGGGTATGGATTAAAAAGGTAACTTCAAGGTCATTTGGTCCAACCTCCTAAATTTACAGATGAAGACACTCAGGCCCAGACGTGCTCAGGAACATACAGATAGTAAGTGACATACCCAGGCTTTCTGACCCTAAAGCTAATAAATACTCTGCCGACCACATGACACCACCCCAAGGGTGCTGAGTTATATGGGGGCCCTGAGGTCTCTTCCTGATATAGATCAAGCTCTGATGCTTCTATGAAAACTAGTTTTCCATGCAAGTAAATATGGAAAGAGGGAGGGAAAGAAGGAAAGAGGGAGTAGGAGCAGAGGAAAAAGAAAGGAGGAAGGGAAAAAAAGAAGGAAAGGAGGGAAGAGAGGGAAGGAAGGAAGGAAATTTTGCTCTTTCAATGCCAAATATTTAATAGAAATATTAAAGTGACTTACATTTAAAATCTAATTTTGACTAGTTTGTTTTACTTTGATTTTTATTCATAAATGACATTTAAAAAGACATGCTAAAGTATTGAAGATGGCATCTCAATTTTTGTGTTTGTTTAAAGAGCTCTTTTCCCTTTTTTTATTACAATATGTAAAACTCACAAGCACTATATTTTGGCAATTGAATTGTAAAAATGTCATTCCACACCAAATATTATACAATTTTTAGCATCTTGTACAAGATGGTTTTTAGTTGCTTCATACTAGGATTATTCACATTTTCAACTTATTTTTATCTTGACTAGAACCACAGAACCACCAAATTTGAGAGTTGAAAGAGAGACCTGGGTCATCATCTAATACAATCTATATCCAAAATTTTAAAAAGTCAACTACAAAAGAACTGACAAGTGGTCCTCCAGCCTCTACCTGAAAAATGTCAATGGGGCAAGTAAGGGGCATGGGGGTGGGGATACAGCTTTAATTGTTAGAAGGTTTTTCTTTTCCTCAAGTCTGTATTTACCTGTTGGCAAATTTACTTTCTACCCATTGCTCCTGGTTCAGCCTTCTGTGACTAAACAGAATAAGTTTAATAGTCTCCAAGTAACAGTATCAAGTATTTGAAGAATTTTCTCTCCAGGCTGAACATCATTAGTTTCTTCAACTAATTCTAAAATGGCATAAATTTAAGGGCAATTCCCATTCTTGTTGCCTTCTTATGGGCATTTCCCACCTCACCAATGTCCACAATTTAAACTATGGCACAGAAATTAAATATGATACTTCAAATATGATTCAATTATTACCTTGCACATTCCTGGAGTCTATGCTTCTGTTACTGTGCCTAAAAATTACTCCTGTTTGTTTGAGGGTTTTGGGGGGTAAGGGGATGCCACATAATATCACTGACTCATAATGAGATTATGACCCATTATAAACTCCCTAATCCTTTTTTCAGATGTCTTATGTGGTACTTATAAAGTTTACCCATGCAAAACTTTGCATTTACTCAAGTATTTTTTTTTTCATTTTAGTTAATGCTAGGATGAAATGAGACTAAAAAGTGTTTATCTTCTCTCCCAACTCCTCCTAAATTTAAACAGGAAAGAAATAGAAAACATATCAATTTGTGGTAAATAACTGGAAATTAAAGGAGTGTATCAACTGCAAAATGGTTGAACAAATTACAGCATCTGAATATAAAGGAATACTATTATTCTATAAGAAATGATGGGGGAAGGAAGTATCATAGAGACCTGGGAAGCCTTGTATGAAATAATGCAGAGCATAATGAGAAAAATATTTTTTGATTATGCCCAATGGACTGCCTTTTCTTTGGGGGATCATCATAGTCATTGCGTACATTAACTATCCTTGGAAGCTTTGTGCAATCTACAAATTTGATAAGTATGCCATAAGTATTTCTAACTAAGCCATTGACAAAATATTAATTAGGGAGCCAAGTATGCTCCAAATCAAGGAGTCAAGAAATTAATTATTTTGTTTTGTTCTTGTAATAATTCATAGTTTACTGGAACATGATACAGTGAAAAGAGTATAGGATTGAGACTCAGAAAGGTTCATTTCAATTCAATTCACTGAGGAATCAAGGTTAAACAGGCAAGAGCAAAATGTTTCCTGCCCTCAGAGAGTTTCTATTCTACCATTTGCATGCTTTTTTACACAGCCTGTAGTCAAGAAAGTAAATGTAAAATACTCAGAAATAAAGAGAAAATGATAGAAAATACTCTGAAAGTAATTTTGAAAGGGAGACAATGACAATAATTGGAGTAATCCAAATATCCCCCTGAAGAAGGTAGCACTTGTGGGGAGAGTTGGGGGAGTAGGCTTTGCAGGAAATTCATAAAATTAGAGGTAAGAAAGGATGTTGTCCCAAAGTGATAGGGCACTTGTACAAAGCTCTGGAGATGGAAGATGAAAGGTGGTGTAGAGGGAAAAGCTAACAAGTCAATGGGACCAAAGTAGAAAATACAAGGGAGAGGAGATAACAATAGGTGGGAAAGGTATAGGAAGTCCAAGTATAGAGGGCACTCAAGGCCACATGGAGAAGTTAATTAATTCTAATTGCTGTGCTCACTACCTTTGCAAATTTGGACAAGTCACTACCTCACTCTAAGCTTCAATTTTGTCACCTTTAAAATGACAGAGTTGAACCAGATGATCTCCAAGGTTTCTTTAAAGCTCTAAGTCCTAGGATCTTAGGATCCTACTACTAGGTCCAGGACAGAAGGAAAGGAACATTATCATCCTCCATCTAGGATTACAGTATCTTAATAAAGGATTTAATGAAACATTTTTATTTAATTGAATTTCTAAAAAACTCTACTTCATGGTTACCATTAAGTTCAATGCAACAGACATCCAAGAGCATTTCTAATCTTTAATATACAATGTTCAATGCTAAGGATTCAAATGTGAATTTTTTTTAAATGAAACATTTTCCTCCCTTCTAGGAGTTTTTAATTTAGTAAGAGGATAAATCATGTGAACAAATAAGTAGAACACATGTTGCTCTTCGAAAATGACTGGGGAGGGGGGTGTCAAATGGAGATATTTTCTAGGTGGGAGCCTGCTTAGATGGGGTGTGAGAAGAATGAAGGAGGATGCAGCCTTTGAGCAACACAACATATTCCCATTTTAGGACTCCAAACACTTCACTTATCAGCTTGTCTCTTTTATAGTGCCCATCAGTGGTGTGGCTGCTATAGCTAGTCAACAATTTAAAAGTGACTCTCTGTAGCTAACACTACCTGTCATCCTCTAACCAATGATGAGCACCTTCTCCTTGAAACCTCATCCTTCCTTGGTTTCTCCAGCACTCCACTATCTTGGGTATCCTCCTACCTAACTGGCTTACTCTCATTTTCTTTTGTTGTATCATTGCCTCTCACATAAATACAAAATCCTTAGCTGATCATTTAAAGTCTTCCCCCACCCAGAGTTTAGCATATAAAACATTACTGCTTTTCTTTTATCTTCCATTCTAAGCAAACTGGCTTGCTGTCTGTTCCCTGAAAACCACATTGCTTCTCCCTACTCTGCTCAATGCCTTTATATAAACTGTCTCTCCTATCTGGAATGTCCTTCTCTTCCACACCACTAAAGCCAAACCTTACAGGTCTTTTCTGTTCCCCAACCTGTGCTTTATGTTACACCTGCTTATTTGTGCCCATATCATTTCCCCCTCCCAATAAGAGAGCAGGGATGATTTAGATTTTTGTTTTTGTATCTATAGTGCCTACAGTATCTACAGCACAATCCCTGGCATATAGTAGGCTCTTAGTAAATGTTTGAAGAATTAAATTAGATATACACACACACACACACACACACACACACATCTCCTAGGATGAAAATGACCCTAATTTCTATAAATCAATGATTCCAACAAATAACAGCAACATTATGGTCTTGTTATTATTTTTCAAAATATCCCTCTGGTTACCATGACCCACAATATATTCTTTAATTACTATATACCCAAGTTTTTAAAGCAGCTGATTTTCAGGTCAGATACCAGGCAGAATTTGGAGTTTACAATGAACCTAGTTCCACATGACAAATGTCTTTTTTTAACAAGAAATGGGACAAGAGAGCATATTCCTTTGATTTGTTAAAGAAAAAACCATCCAACCATCTGAGATGAGCTGTGGTTTCCCCAAGTTTGATCATTGTGTTATCCTTTTTAAAGTCATTTTAAATCCTTGAAAATATAGTTTTCTCACAGAAATGCTGACAGCGCTGGAAATTCAAAAGCTGTAAAGAGAATTCCTGGAAAAAGAGATTCTGCCTTTCTCAAGCTCTTTTAGAGAAAGAAATAATGAATGAATAATATTGTCATTTCCACAAAGATGGAAACAGTAATGCCCATCTAGAGCCTTTACAAAATCCTTATAGAGTCTTTTGATGTTAATGTTTTGACAGAAACAATTTAAAGTATCTCAAGATATAGTGAATATCCTTCTCTTGGCTGCTATAAATCTCAATTCTTTGGACTCCAGGACCCAACTCAGTTTTTCATCTAAGAAAGTTCTTTTTTTTTTCCACTTGAAACAAAACCTTTCGCATGTGTGACCATGGTCTCCCCAAAATAGTAATGGTGGTCAAGGGAAAAGTACATGGTAAGTATAGAAAAGCTACTATGTATTTCAAACAATTATTTTTTATTTTACAAAAAATGAGACTGAGAACCTGACACATAAGACACATTTGATCAGAAAAGATTGAGAAATGACAACTAGAATGTGTACCACACCGATGACAGAGAAATACCAGAAGGCAAAGAAGAAAGTGCCGATCAGATTGAAGGGATCCCCTCTTTGAAAATTGACAGGAAGGCATGGACCAGAGTGACTCAGCTTAAAAATATATGGATATTGAATTATAATCACACTATTGGGCTGAGAATTCCTGTTGATGAGATGAGCTTATCTGTGTAAACTTTAACATGATTTTAAACATGATTTAAGTAGTATATGGAGCTCTCTGTAAGGTGACTTCCTTTACCTCTGCAGGTAAGTACTCAGTCATTTATAATCATGAAGTGTTGTCTGGGGCACTGAGACACTAAGTGATTTCCTTAGGGACACATAACTAATATGTCGAGAAGTGGACCTTGACCCCAGTTCTTCCATATCCACCTTATCTGTATCCACTATCCCAAGGTGCTTTACAAAAGTACTCTATAGACATCTGCTTATAGACATTCTTCCTGAGATCCACAGAAGTTCAGAATCTTTTCAGAATCTGAAATAAATATGGATGTAGTGTGATGATACTACTGACTTATCTTAAATATGAATACATTGATTTGTAAATATCATTTGGAGGTCATGGCCATCATAGCTACAAATTAAATAATTGAAGTTTAAAATTGTAACAAAGTCTGTATGGAGGTACAAAGAGGCAATATAGAAACCACCAAATATATAGTATTTAAAAATGATTATGGATAGCTTTTCAGTGATTTAGCCTGCTTTCAAGATGTCTTGAAGTGTAGCTTTTCTTTTTTTATAAACTAAAAGAAGTACATGTTTCCATATTTATGTACATGCACATATGGTCAGAGCTTTTAAAATCCTATTAGAACTCACAATAACAAGGCAAGAAGCCCTCTAAAGAATTTTAGTATGCTCCTCCTCTGTTTTCAATCTCCTTATGTCTGGTTTGCAAGGGATTTGGTTTTTGTTGGGGAACTCAACATGTTTGCCCAGGGAGAGCAGTGGGAAAGGGAGGACCAACTAAAGAAGAGGAGGAGAGGCTATCATAAAAATTAAGAACCTATAGAAACTTATTGCCTATTTAGAGCTGTAAGGGACCATAGAGATTCCCTACTCCAAACCATAAAATTTCATTCTACAGATAAAGAAAATGAGATTCAGAGAGAAGTAATTACATGGCATTGCACAACTAAATTATATCACTCAGACGTTATTTAGCTAAGTGGTGTATAACAGCAGATAGAGCACTGGACTTAGAATCAGAAGGACTTTTCTTCCCGAGTTCAAATCTGACCTCAGACACTTACTGGCTATGTAACCCTGAGCAAGTCACTTAACCCTGTTGGCTTCAGTTTTCTCAAATATAAAATGATCTAGAGAAGGAAATGGCAAACCACTCCAATATCTTTGCCAAGAAAACCCCAAATGGGGTCACACAACTGAAACTGACTGAACAATAACACATACTGAAAGCTTGGCTATGTACTAGGAGGGATTGAAACCACTGAAATTAGACGTAGTACATATTATCTTACTGTTTAAAGGCTAATAGGTACAGAAGATATCAATGCATGTTGCTATACTGCTACATGAATGGAGTCCTAGAAAGAAAAGCTAGCTGCTGTGCGAATTCGGAAGGGGAAAGGCCTGACCAGAATGGGTGATGGGAGGCTGCGAAGAAGTGATATCTGTTGGGAAATTCCACTGGAAGCTTTACAGACAATGGCAATGGTGAGGTCAAAGGCATTCAGTTGGGGGTCTATTTTCATTAAACATGAATAAGAATTTCTCAAGATAAAGAAGTAGACTCATTATAATCTACCCTTTTTCTTGAGACTGTGAATCTCCTAAAGTACTAGAGTAGAATATAATACTATATATAATATAATATAATGATACAAACTACGTTAATATATTATTTATTATATATAACAGTATAACATCTAACTGTTATATTGGTTTAATATATAACATACACTATACATTCTATATACACTTATACAGTAGAATACACTCAGCATCAGAGAATCATAATGGACAGTAATCTGGCCTCTAAACTAGGAACAGCTACATTTTCAGAAAGTTTTAAGATTTGCAAAGCATTCTATCTATACTATCGCACATAGTGCACACAACTATCTCACGAGTTGAGTACTATCATTATCTCCCATTTTATAGATCAGGAACTTGAGCCTGAGAAAGCGATTTTTCTGTGCTTACACAAGTAAATGTCTGCATGATTTGACCTCAATTTTTCTCAGTTACAAGTCCAAAACTCTTCACCAAGCCACCTAGCTGCCTAAACTTTGGAACCAAGTCATGCCTCTGAAACATATAGATTGGAAATGTGGGCACTTAACCTTTCCTTTAAGGTCTCACTGTCCCCAGGCAACTCTAACACAATAAGTTTTGGAAAGAGTCATTAGAAGAGGGATTTTCTTAATTCAGGAATATCCTACACCAATGGAATCACCAGTTCTATTCCTTCCTACTTTTATAGTGTCTTCATCATCCTCCAAGGCTCAGTTCAGGTGGCACTTGTCCATGAAGACTCTTCTGACCTTCTAAATTAAAAAAGTTTTCTCTTCCTCCTCAAAGTATCCTAGAGCATTTTGTCTGGATCATAACCTTGCCCCCATCACTTTCTGTCTTTTATTATGCTTATCTCTGTACCTCTGATATTCCCAGATCAGTAAAAAATAAAATACTTGAACGAAGAACCTGAATCATTTTTTTTAATCTCAGAATTCCCTGCATTTATCTAGAATAGCATCTTGTAGATATACTAGGCAGTTAATCAATATTTGTGTGAATAAAGTAAATTGAATATGTGCATATGTATGTGAAGGTGATAGAGTTCCATTTTCAATGTGATAAGCAAACTGGATAATGAGCCTTGGTTTGGAAAATTTCGTTTGCATCTTTCTATGGAGTACATGGACTAGCATTTGGCACCTTGCTAAGAGGACCACAGTGGGATTAAGTCTCTGTGACTAGAGGTGATGTCAAAATATGCAACCACCTTTGACTTTCACTGGTGAGGGCTAGACTCAAGATAGATTGATTGGCTTTAACTCTATAGTGCATAGATGCTTATGAGCAGAAGCCCCACAGTGTTCTAGCTTATAAAAGAGAGCTTAAATAACTACTCAGCAACTGTCCCTTTCCTATCTTCATTTACCTTTCTGGAGAAATTCTGAAAGCACAATAAGGAAAGGGGTCTCTATCCCCAGGAGCCATTAATAGACTGGGAAATATATGGCAGAAACAAAACGTTTTTCCACACATTCTTCTTCCAGAGAAGTATTATGGACCTCAAGTTCTTGTCTGCCTTTGGCTTTTGTTTTATTTTATTTTGATTTCTTTCTATGAGAACAAATCAGAAAACAGAGACTTGAGTTTGAGTTTCTTAGTATGAGAGAGAAATAGCTAAGATAGCCAGAGAATTTGAGAGTCAAGTTAAGTCAACAAACATTATAAGCATATATGAGCATATATGTGCTAAGTGCTCGAATAACAAAGAAATACAAAAAATTGTCCCTGAAAGAGCTTCCAATGTAAAGGCATATGACTATGGATAAGATCTCATCCATGTGACCTAAGAGGGGAGATCTTGGGGAAAAACCAACCTGAACCCTACCTAGTCTTCTGGTCAGTGGAGGGATGATCATTTGGATGGTCAGCCCAACTTTTGGCAAAAGAAGATTTTATATGGTCCCCAGTACCACAAGGAGGAACACCAAGGGGCTAAGGCCAAAATATGTTGGAGTAAGTCATTTTACTTTATACTCCCTTATTACAATGAATCATTAAGGACGTGTGGGTCTGCTAGAATTGGAACTACCTGTTCTGTAGCCTTGAATGTATTTTCCCTCCAATGGGTCCACATCCACAGAGTAGTACAAATAAATAAAGGCTATTTATGAAGGTCTCCATTGGGTAAAAAAAAAAAAATTACCCGTAGCAATCCCTAAGTATGTTTCCCTTTTACAAGAAGTACAAACATGAGGTGATGCTATGGATAGTTTATGGAAAGGGAGAAAATGCATAGCATACCTCATGATGGAAAGAACTAAGTGAAATGTATGGTGGGCTGCCCTGCTGAGAGCCCCAAGTTCACTTTCCTTCTCAGGAGAATCAAAACTCTTTTAATCTATAGGATTTTCAGAATCTGGAAGAATTCAGTTAAGATGTGGGAGAATTGTGTTTTTTACCAAGTTGTTATGAATCCCTTTAGGTATTTTCTATACCATACATGAGATTCTGTTAGACCTTTGAATTTCATGTGCTATTTTTATAGTGATATAAAGCATATCCTGTATTTGACAGACCGCATCTAAGGAATGCATTTGTTATCTTGGATGTTTGTTTTTTTGTTTCTTTGTTTGTTTTTCATTCTTAATATAAATTTATTTATTTGACTTTTTACATTCATTTTCACAAAATTTTGGGTTCCAAATTTTCTCCCCTTTTCTCCCCTCCCCCCACCCAAATACACCAAGCATTCTAATTTTCCCTATCACCAATTTGCCCTCTCTTCTATAATCCCTCCCTTCTCTTGTCCCCATCTTCTCTTTTGTCCTGTAGGGTCAGATGACTTTCTATTCCCCATTAACTGTATTTCTTATTTCCTAGTAACAGCAACAATACTAAACAGTTGTTCCTAAAACTTTGAGTTCCAAATTCCCCCCATCCCCCCTCCCCACCCATTCCCTTTGTGAAGGCAGGCAATTCAATATAGGCCATATCTGTGTAGTTTTGCAAATTACTTCCATAATAGTCGTGTTGTGTAAGACTAGCTATATTTCCCTCCATCCTATTCTGCCCCCCATTGTTCCTATTCTGCCTTTTGATCCTGTCCCTCCCTGAGTGTTGACTTCAAATTGCTCCCTCCTCCCATTGCCCTCCCTTACATCATCACCCCAACCTGCTTATCTCCTTCTCCCCCACTTTCCTGTATTGTAAGATAGGTTTTCATACCAAAATAAGTGTGCATTTTATTCCTTCCTTTAGTCGAATGTGATGAGGGTAAACTTCATGTTTTTTTCTCAGCTCCCCTCTTTTTCCCTCCACTAAAGAGTCTCTTGCTTGCCTCTTGAATGAGAGATAATTTACCCCATTCCATTTCACTCTCTCTCCTCCCACTACATTTCTCTCTCACCGTTTACCTTAATTTCTTTTAAAATATGGTCCCATCCTATTCAATTCACTCTGTGCTCCCTATCTCTGTATGTGCGTGCATGTGTGTATGTGTGTGTGCATGCACACGTGTACGTGTGTGTGTGTGTATGTGTGTGTGTGGTCCCACCAACTACCCAAATACTGAAAAGTTTTAAGAGTTACAAATATTGTCTTTCCATGTAGGAATGTAAACAGTTCACTTTTGGTAAGTCCCTTATGACTTCTCTTTGCTGTTTACTTTTTCATGCTTCTTCTCATTCTTGTGTTTGAAAGTCACATTTTCTTTTCAGCTCTGCTCTTTTCATCAAGAATGCTTGAAAGTCCTCTGTTTCGTAGAAAGACTATATTTTCCCCTGGATTATGATACTCAGTTTTTCTGGGTAGGTGATTCTTGGTTTTAGTCCTAATTCCTTTGACTTCTGGAATATCCTATTCCACGCCCTTTGATCACTTAATGTAGAAGCTGCTAGATCTTGTGTTATCCTGATTGTATTTCCACAATATTGGAATTGTTTCTTTCTAGCTGCTTGCAATATTTTCTCCTTGAAATGGGAACTCTGGAATTTGGCTACAATGTTCCTAGGAGTTTCTCTTTTTGGATCTCTTTCAGGCGGTGACTGATGGATTCCTTCAATATTTATTTTGCCCTCTGGTTCTAGAATATCAGGGCAGTTTTCCTTGATCATTTCATGAAAGATGATGTCTAGGCTCTTTTCTTGATCATGGCTTTCAGGTATTCCCATAATTTTTAAATTGTCTCTCCTGGATCTATATTCCAGGTCAGTTGTTTTTCCAATGAAATATTTCACATTCTCTTCCATTTTTTCATTCTTTTGGTTTTGTTTTGTGATTTCTTGGTTTCTCATAAAGTCATTATCCTCCATCTGTTCCATTCTAATTTTGAGAGAACTATCAACTTCAGTGAGCTTTTGAACCTCTTTTTCCATTTGGCTAATTCTGCTTTTGAAAGCATTCTTCTCCTCATTGGCTTTTTGAACCTCTTTTGCCAATTGAGTTAGCCTATTTTTCAAGGTGTTATTTTCTTCAGCATTTTTTTGGGTCTCCTTTACCAAGGTATTGACTTGTTTTTCATGTTTTTCTTGCATCTCTCTCATTTCTCTTCCCAGTTTTTCCTCCACCTATCTAACTTGATTTTCAAAATCCTTTTTGAGCTCTTCCATGACCTAAGCCCACTGGATATCTATTTCGGATGTTTGGGATACAGAGGCCTTGGCTTCTATGTCTTTCCCTGATGGTAAGCATTGTGTTTCCTCATCAGAAAGGAAAAGAGGAAACATCATCTGTTCCCCAAAAAAGTAGCCTTCTATGGTCTTATTTTTCTTCCCTTTTCTGGGCATTTTCCCAGCCAGTTACTTGACTTCTGAGATTCCTCTCCACCCCCGCCTAGATCCACCCAGATAGTGCTTGGGGTCTGAGATTCAAATGCTGCTCCCCAGCCTCAGGGCTTTTAGTGGCAGGCGCTGCTGTTATTCAATGTGAGCTTAAATTCTGGTGTTCAGGTGGGGGCAGGGCCGCCTCCCAGGCTCAGTTCCCTCAAGGGGTTTATGTGGAGACCTTCAGTAATGGAGCAGAGCTCCTGTCTGCTCCAGGAGTCTCAGGCTGCTGCTGCCTCTGCCACTGCCTCCCGAGGGGGCCCAAGTCACGGAGACACCCTGCTCCCCTCTCAGTCAGCCCAGACGTCTCTCTTACTGACTTGTAGAGCCTGTGGGTGGAGGCACCTTCGCGGCCACTGGAGGTTCTGTCCCTGAAGCCTGCTCTGATCTGCTATTCTGGGACCAGGGCAGCATGGGGGTGGGCTCCACTCTCCAGTGTGCGACAGACCTTTGGGGTCAGTTTTTCAGGGCTCTCTGGAAGGAAATCTCCTTTGCTCCATTGCTGCACAGCTTGCACTGCTTCAGAATTTGTGGGGAGTTCTTTTTACAGAAAATTTATGGGCTGTGCGTTCGGAGCTAGCATACGTGAGTCTTTCTACTCCGCATCTTGGCTCCTCTCTATATCTTGGATGTTTGTATGGGAGAAGGAGAAGATGGAAAGGGAGCAAGAAGTTATTAAACACCTACTATGTGCCAGTTATGCCAAGTGCTTTACAAATATTAACTCATTTGATAGTATTGGAATTGGGATTCCTATTTACTCATGTCTGAAGATAACTAGGCACCAATTACAACCTCTCTGGGGACAACAAGAGACAAAAAAAAGAGTGATAATTTGTGGCTGTATCTAAGATTGAAGTCAGCTCATGTAAACCCAGAGCTCAGGGACCTAAGTGCGGGTAATATGTACTATGCATAGATACATACACATATATGTATGTATGTATACCCATATGAATATTTTCAGTGACCCTAAACAAGTAATTTAATCTCTTGCTACCCCTGAAAGTACTTAAAACAAGACTTGGGAAAAAAATGGCATGAATGAGAAAGGCACCCAATCCTAACTCCCTCCTTTATACTTTCTTTTATTTTTAACAATATCTGATGGATTGAAAACCTCAATCACTGACATAGCCTCAGTATTTGGGGAGGAGCTGGCCCCACACAAGTAGGTCCTCAGAGTCTATACTTGCCCTTCCTTATCCCTGTGAAGCATTAGGGGATTTAAATGCCAACTTGAATCAGATGCGTTGCTAATTCTAAAGCAGGAAAGAAAGTAAATAGCTGAGATCCCTGAATTACTGAGTGACAAGCTTGGGGAGATGGGCAGGTATAATGAGATGAGGTTTAACATAGAAACCAGGAGATAATTTACCTATGGAGGAAACATAACAGGCTAGACATAAAAATGGGAGCTGGTTCTCCCCTCACAAATAAATAATGTTGCAAAGAGACTCTGGTTAGAGAGGATAATAACTGGGGTAAAAAAGCTTCAAATAGGATGTTGTTGCTAAAAATCACATGCCTTTCCAGCAGTATGAATGTAATAGACCAATTTAACCATCCAAAAAGGTAGGTGGGAGAGGGAAAGTTCTTGTGGACAGATTTCTGCAGCTTCAGATAAATAATTTTTATGGCTTAGGATCTAATTGGAGGCTTTTTGCTGTAGGGGAGGGACCAGAAATTTTTAGGAAAAATATAAAAAGCATCACAAAATGTTTCTGAGTCCATGGCAAGAAGACTGGTTAGGTATATGTTGAAAGGGGCTCCAAAGGGGTCTATATGAGGTGACATGGAGTAGTAATTTGGAAGAGGGCTGGATTTATAGTCTAACAGAGATGAGATTTTATTTCACAGGTAATACACAGGAGGCACTGGAGATTTTGGACTCCAGCCTCTTCACTCTTGATCTTGTCAGGAAGGAAGACAGCTTCAGAGAAGGTAATAATCTTACTTTATTCTTGTCTAGTCTTCTCCAAAGGGAGCTGCTGCTAATGGGACTAACTGCTACAGCATTCCCTAACAACCCTTCTCTCAGGGGTTGGCATGAAGGGAGATCCTATGTCATAGAATTCCAGCTTGTGCAGTCCTCTAAATCCCCTCAAGCCTTGATGGGGACTGGTCAAGGCACACACAGATCCTCCACTCACTTACCAGTGTCCACTTTCTTTATAGGGCAATAGACAAAGAAGGCATCTTGCAAACAATAGCCTCACAAGTTAACTTTAGCAGTATCATCATTCTGCACAAGTATAGTAAATATCAATTATGTCACCCCATATCTCATGGAACAGCCTCAGTAGGACTGCCTATCACTATGATTCAAGAGATTATTATACAGAATCCTTGGGGCTATTCTGGGAGTTTTATCTAACAGTTGGAAAGTAGATCTCGCCATGGCCAAGGATCCTGGGAAATTGTACTCTAAAAAAGGATAACAAAATTCTCCTTAGATATAGGTTTGAAGAACTCGAGGCATTTATTAACTGCATAACCACTGAGAAGTCATTTCTCTGTTCTGGTCTTCATCTCCTTCATCAATGAAGCAGAAAAAAAACAGCATATAGAGAACTAGCCTGAAAATCTCAAAACCCTGCCCTGCCTCAGGCTGCCTGTGCTTACTGAACGTGTGAGCCCAGGCAATTCTTATAACCTCTTGGTGCCTGGGCTCCTCACTAAGAGTCTAAGTTGTGGAACAAGGAGAAGTCTGAATTGGTAGAGGGATTTTCCTACACCAAAGAAATAACTAGTTATAGTTATTTTTCAAATGGATATAATAATACCTTAAGTAACTACTTTGTATAGTTCATAGGATCATAGCTCTAAAGCTAGAATGAAACTTAGAGGTTACTGAATTCAACCCTCTGATTTCATAATAAAAATGCTGAGGTCCAGAGAGGACAGATGATCTCTCCAAGGTTGTGAAAGTGGTAAAGGGCAGAACCAGAACTTGAACCCTAGACCTCTGACTCTGAATCCAGCATCCTTTTCACCATACCACATCATATTCCCAAGCCTATCACACCCAATATTGACAGAGGGTCTAATAACTAGTCTTGACTCTGCTTAGGTCAGATGAGATTGGAGGCCTTAAGGATGGCATTGTGTGAACAAAAGCCACAGAGTCCAACCTGTGACTGTTTTGAGAGTCAAACAAGATGATATATATAGATAAAGCATTGTGCAAACATTAAGTGAATATCAACTATTAATTATATTGTTATTATAGTTCCAGCTTCTATGGGAAAAGGAGCAAAACAAAGAAAGACTTGAAGGGGAAATATGTCAAATTTTGGACTTAGTGAGGAAGAGATGAAATTTAGTCAAATTCAAGGAAAATTTAAAGAGGAAAAATGTTCAGGCTCAGGAAATGGATTAAATTCTATATGTCAATTGAAAGAGCAAAGATCAAGGAAAATCCAGGAGAATATTAAAGTATTAAGGAGAATCAAAGAGAATTAGGAGTTAGAATTTGAAGATATAAGAGAAGGTTAGTTGGCAAGACAAAGCAAAGTCAATAAGAGAAGGCAAATGGAACAATTAGGAAGTAAAACAAGTTGATAGAATTGATTGGTGGGTAGGACAAATTTGCTAGACAAATGAGGTTAGGGCAAGGTTTCAAATGAGAAGAAAAAGGTTCTGAGCTAGAGGAAAGGAGATGATCTTGGACAGCAAAGTGGAAAAGTGTTAGGCAGAAGAAAAAGGGAAGGAAAAGTACAAGTTCTGAGTAAAATCAGATTTGAATCTCTCTCTGAAGAGGTTGAACACTTTAACATGAAGTTAATTGTCACCCAAAGAACAAAATAGCTAAAAGAGCTACCAAAGCTATCAGGTAACAGAGCCAAAAGAGGAATAGAAGATGGGAAGAAACTAGCAGTTCCCTCATCAGGAGTACTAAGAATAGTCATTTGTTAAGCCAATCCCAACAAGAATTCCTATGTCTTCCCAGACTATGTATCCAATGTTTAATAAAGAACTTCCCACCAAAACAGATGAGAACTACCCACTCCTGGTGATTCAAGTGGGCACAGATGACACTGCCAGAAGGAACTTGGAAAATTTTGTCAACAATTATTAAGTCTGTTGAACGAAACTGAAGACCATAGGGGCACAGGTTGTGTTTTCCTCACTATTGCCAGTTGAAGGCTAGGGAGACAGAAGGGAAAAAGTAATTTGGCAAGTAAATAGCTAAGACAGCATTGTCAGAGAATGGTTTTGGACATCTGGAACAGGGCTTAAAACATATGCATGACATATTCTTGGCTAGAGACAGAGTATACTTAACAAAGACTAGTAAGAATGGGTTTTTTGAGTATCTTGTGGATTTAATCCAAATGATTTTTAAAAGGACAGGAAAGAAAAAGACTATCTATATATGTCAAGGACAGATATCAGAGAGGAAGGATTCTTAACATGCTACGTATCACAGATCCCTTTGGCAGAATACTGAATACTTTGGCAGAATACAGAATTCTGAAAAGAATATTTTTTCAGAAAAAATATGAAAAATAAAATAATAAAATTAAAAAGAAATCAATTATATTGAATAAATTTATTAAAAAATAAAAGAAACATATTTACAGCTCCTTAAAACCCCTGTCACAAAGAGTAGCTACAAAGAAGTAATAAGAATACCAGATGTTTACAGAAGACAACATCCAAGAAAGGAGAGAGTAATAAACCCATGGCATCAACTATTCAGATATATAGATATAGATGTGTGTGTATGTGTGTGTATGCAAAAAGGTCAAAGGTTAGACAAAAAACACAGAATACTATTTCCTAACTAGTGAGTGAGTTTGTACTCACTCTAACTAGAAGGAGAGAGATTTGAACTCATAAGTATTTCTGAGACTTGTTAGAGATCCAGAATTGAAGTTTGGCTCTGAATTGGTATACCTAATTCAAAGAAACAGGAGGGAGGTATCACTGTATATTAATAAGATACATTACATCAAGAAATTCAGGAAATAAATCAAGAAACTTGACAGAGAATATTTGAATAAATGGATGGGAAAATAGAAATGATTTTATCATTGTAGTAGAATACTGATCTCCTTGGACTAAAAGAAGAAACAGACAAGGAATTTGAGAAACAGATCACAATCCTGGCACAGAACTATGATTTAGTAGTGAAGCAGGGGTGGTGGGGAGTATTCAGTTATCTGGTCATGTGTGCACTCAGAGGTTCTTGTATTTTTGTTACAGCTTTTATCATTATCAATACTTGAAATTTATTCAAATGACTTGGATAGTAACTGGGGAACAAAGCAGTGAAAAGTAGCACAATTGAGGCAATGTCAGAAAATAAATATGGCAGAGGGTGATTATGGTGCAGGTTATTGTTTGTCCTTTGTTCTCAAAGAGAGCCATGACATCTGAAAGGTGAAGCCATGACTTGCAAGTGAATTGGATTTAACTGAAGGAGAGCTGTGCAAAATCATCAGCCTCACTTCCTCCTCAGGAACCATCTGAGTCCAGTGGCAAGATGTAGATCAGTATGAATGGAGATGACCCAGATGCAATGGGAGACCTTGGCCATTTTAGGCTAAGGTCTTTCCCAGGTCTCAGTTTGAGTGAGGCAGTTCTCATTATGTGATTAAGGCTAGGTAAGAAATGAGGCAAAGAATGCCTTCTTTTACCGAGTCAAAAAAAAATTCAATCAGGACGCGAAGACCTGATCTTCAGGTTTTCTGGCCAAAAGAGAAAGAGTTTCTGTTTGTACTCACTCTAAGTCATCAGAACCCAAATAATGACTCAGAAAAGCTTAGGCTGGAATCTATTGTTGGTTGATCAGTGAAAGTCAAAGAGATTTGAGTTTAAGTCATGGTGTTTTAAAAGGAATGTAGCCTGTAAACCCCAAGATATCTTCCTAGGTTTCAGTGATCAAGATTTATATTCCTTTGGGCAGAGTACCTGTGGTAGGGGTATGATCCACTGTGTGAAAAAAGGGAGAGGAAGGGGAAGAAAAAGGAAGGAGGGAAGGAAGGAAAGAAGGAAAGAAAGAAGGAAGCAGCTGCATTGCCTAACTGGAACTAGCCAGTTGCATCCTCATGGGGCAGTTACTACTATTCATAAATTGCTTGTCCTTTGTTCTCAAAGAGGACCATGACATCAGGAAGGTGATGCTATGACTTACAAGTGAATTGAATTTAAGAGAGGGAGAGCTGTGCAAAGTCACCAGCCTCACTCTGCTCCAGAGCCATCTGGGTCTATGGCAAGATACAGATCAGGAAGACTGGAGATGGCTCTCAATCTTGCCAAAAGTGGGAAGATACTAGGATTTGAAAAATATTCAAAAGTGATGAAGGAAAGAGATGAACACTAGACTTCAAGTCAAGAGATCTGGACTCTATTCTGAAATTTTGAAGATGAGTGGGATAATTTTGTAGGATGGATTGGAGAAGAGAGAGGCTAGAAGTAGGTAATATAAGATCTCAACATTTATGGCAGAATAGGACCTGAAAGATTCTTTAAAAAAGGGTCTTCATTTTATAAAAGAGGGAAGAGACAAGAGGTTTGCTCAGGGTTACATAAATTCTATGTAGCAGCCTTTTCTGTTAGGAAGAAGTCCTCTTAGGAGTCCCTTGTAGTAAGTGGTGATAGTAGAATTTACCAATGGGATTAACACGTTGCAATATGTGAAAAGTAGGAGTAGGAAGTAGAGAAGTAAAAAAAAAAATTACTCAAAAGTCCCTACTATGGGACAAGAATCATATGCAAGTGATTAATAAAGATGTGTGTTTCAGAAGGGTGGCATGTTGAATCCAGGTTTCTGATCTTTCAAAAACACTAATCCCATACTCAAGTACCTCCAATGACTCCCCTTACCTAGTACATGAAGTTTAAGGTTTTCTGACTGGCTTTAAATCTCCCCTTAACTAATCATCCAGTCATAATTCTCTCTTATTATTCCTAACTTGCACTTTCCTTTCCAGTTCAGTC
This sequence comes from Bettongia penicillata ogilbyi, assembly GCA_023548195.1. Lineage (NCBI taxonomy): Eukaryota > Metazoa > Chordata > Mammalia > Diprotodontia > Potoroidae > Bettongia > Bettongia penicillata. The sequence continues at coordinate 1,304,168 of JAJHZJ010000002.1, read as the reverse complement.
AAGCCCCAGGGGATGACCCCCATACTCCAAGCTGAGTTCTGCTTGTCACAACAAGTGTGACCTGAGTCAAGTTCTTATAATATGGGTATCATAATACTTAGCATATTCTATTCAATGGATATTTATAAGCACTACCCTAGCTGCTGCATACATAAAGGCAACAGCCAAGTGGCCTTTGCCTTCAAGGAACTTACATTTTTCTTAAGGCTAGGGTACAGTAGGTATACAGGTAAGAAAATACAAAGAACATGACAAAGTAATTTCAATGTGGGATAGCACGAAAAATTTTGAGGATGAGAAAGCTCCTCACATGGGATTTGGCACCTCAGTTGTTATTACAATAACTTTTTAATTGGTCTCCTTGTATCAAGTCCCTCCTCTTTCCAATTCATCTGCCACCCAGCTACCAAACTGCTTTTTCCTAAACTGCCAATCTGACCATGTTATTTCCTCACTCATGTATCTCCCATGGCTCCCTCTTGTCTCTATAATAAAATACAAACTCTTTGCTTTAGCCATAAAGCCTTCCTAGTTTGACTTTGTCCTACTTCTTCAGACTTTTTTCCATTATTCCCTATCATTTGACTTAGCTAACCATGATATTCCAACTCCGATGGATAGGGGCCTAAACTTGGATGATGACCACTCTTGCTGGAACATTCTCTATTGTCACTTTGAATCTGTAATTGTTTCACATGTTAATCTCATCTCCCTATCTACACTGAATGCTCATTAAAAATAAGACATATGTCTTGTTCTTCTCTCATATGACCCTAAAGAACCCTTAGCAGAGCCTAAGAAACTGGGTGTGCAATAAATATTTCAGGAGGGAGAAGAAAGACAGGGGGGAATAAAGGAGAGACGAAAAATGCAGTCCAATGTTTAAAAAGCAAATAGAATCATGCTGTGCCAGGAAAATGAGCCCATGTTGCTTTAACTTACCATTCAAACTAAGAAGTAAAATGGAAACAAGGAAGCAAGTACAAGGAGGGAGAAGAATTAGAAATATGAAAATCAGCTCAAGGAACAAGAAATGCCTTTTGTCACACAAAAGGTGTTCCCTGATCCCCCCACCAAGAAAGTACACCAAGCAGTTATTAGATGAGAAGTCAGGATGCCTGGGTTAAAAACCCCATGGGGTGGGGGCGGTGAGGCAAGTTCATCCACTTCTGAAGTCATGTAATGTTTTGTAGTTTTGTTTCTATTTCTGGAGTTCTTATTAACTTTAACTTTTACAGTGTCACATATTAGGACATAAAATAGAAAGGGAAATTAAAATGTTCAAGATGAAGTTAGGTATAAGAAGGCTAAGAGGACTGGAAGTAGGTCATCCAAGGGTACATTGAAAGAACTGAAGAGAAAACTTGGAGGGATTTGATCACTCTCTTAGGATCATAGAATTGGAATGAACCTTAGAAGCCAATCTAGTACAATCTCATCATTTTCCAAATGAGGAAAACTGAGGCTCATAGAGTTTAAGTGACTTTATGAATGTCACATTAGTATGCCAGGATTTGAACTCAGCATCTGGAACTCCAACTTCAACAAGCACTCTAGCAAAAACACTCTACTATGAAGATGTAGGTTGACTGCAGCAAGGTCCATTGGTTCTTAGGGCACAGCAGGAAGGAAACATGATAAGGCAGAAAATTCATCCCTTTAAACATCAAGCATCCTGCCTCACCGAGCACCTCATAGTTATGGAAGGCAAAGGCTTTCTATTGTCCTACCTAACAAAACTGACTTCACCCTATTACTGTGAGGAACAGATGAGATAATATATTTAAACATCTTTGCAAATCTTAAAATCATACAGATATGGTAACTAATGGTGATTATTTTTTATTATTGTTATTATTTTATTATGGAACCTTCAATATTTTTTTATGTGATAGATGTGTATAGGAACATAAGGAATTCATATTTCACTGGGGGAAAACAATTTGTATGCAGATGAGCAAATGCTAAATAACCACAATGCAAATGGGGAAAGCCAAGGCTAAGTAACAACAGGAATCAGGAAACCCATTTTGAAGGATGTAAGACTTAAAAGAGAATTAAAATGAACTGGGGATTCCCAGAGGTAGAGTTAAAGGGAACAGCATTCTAGGCATGAGAGACTGCCCATGCAAAGGTATCAGGATCAGAAATAAAATGTCCTGTGTGGGAAATAACTGAAATCTCTCAATGGAAAGCATTTTTTTTTTTTTTGCTGTGATGTATGTAGCAAGAAGCATTATGATGAAGACATCCATCTTCTTGCACACCGCTCTTTCACTTGCCACTGAAAAATGTCCCACATCTGTGCCTTAATGCCAGCATCTGCTGCAAATTACCCTCCGATGAGCTCAACAGTTCTTGCCTAATTGGACAGTTTCAAAGTGACATGGCTCTTATCATTTACTTCCTAGCTGGCCTTGACGGATTTATCTCTGCTAGCAAAAGTGTTCATCCTCACTATGAAGGTGCATTTTAAAAAACCCTATATTTTTGAAGAGTTTCTATCATTGCCAACTTTGTCAAAGGATGTTCTGTAAATTACATTTTGGAATCCCACCCAGATCCCTATTGCTTTGGAAATCAGAAGGAAAAAAAGGTCACTTTAGAAGCAGCCTCAAGGGAAGTGATAGCAGGCATTTGAATGCCTTTTTGTCTTTCATAGAATCTGAATCAAACAGATAGAATGATCCTTGGAGACCATCTTAATGTTCAAAGTTCTCATTTTCCAAATGAGAAAACTGAGGCCCAAAGGTGAAGTGAATTGCCAAAGATTACAACTATTTTTGGGGGGTTATAGAATCAAATCTCAGATGTCCTGATCTCTGGTGAGGCCCTCCTACAGTCCACCCTGCCCATATGAGAAGCCATACGAACGAATAGAATTTTCCATACATCGTGCTGTGCTGGTGTAGCCTTTGAGAAATTAAGATCACATGTAGTCACAAGGAAGCCACTGAAGAGTGGTCTCAGTGGAGGAAACATAATAATAATCCCAAAGTCTCCTGGTTAGACCCCTTTGAAGAACATAAATACTTTTTGACAACAATCCTATGAGGAATGTGAACTATGGATTATGATCCTGGTTTTACAGGTTGAGGAACTGAGGCTGAAGATCATAAAGAAAGCACATGATAAAATCATGCATTAAACCTGAGTCTTCTGACTACAAGTTTCACCTTTTCTCCACTACACCACATTTCCTAATGTGAAGAAACTTGGGGCATGCATCTCCAGAGTCCCTCGCTGCCTTCAAGTCAGCTCAGGTACCACATCTTACAGGACACTTTGTCTTACCTCCAATGTATCTTGTCTACACCTTGCTTGTAGTTGTTTGCATGTTGTCTCCCCTGCTAAACTAGCACCTCCTTGAGAGCAGAGGCTGTCTTGCTTGTCTTGGTATCTCCAATGCTTGGAATGGTGCCTGACACCTAGTAAACATTGAAGGAATGTTTGTTGGTGATTCCTTTCAGTCATCTCCTACTCTTTGTGATCCTATTTGGGTTTTTCTTGGCAGAGATACTGGAGTGATTTGTCATTTTCTTCTCCAGTTTATTTTACATTTGAGGAAACTGAGGCAAATAGGGATAAGTGCCTTACACAAGGTCCCACTGTTAATGTCTGAGGCCAGATTTGAGCTCAGGAAGATGAGTCTTTCTGACTCCAGGTCCAGCACTCTTTCCATTGCATCACCTGGACTGACTAACTGACCCTCATCCCCCTATTGTTAATAGCCATCCCCTCTTGAAATTCCTTGGTAAAACTTTGCATCTATTTTGTATTTACTTATCTCTGTAAATACTGCATTCCTTGCAGCAGACTATAAGCTCCTAAAGAGCAGCCTTTATTTCCTTTTTGCCTTTGCATCTCCAGCATCCAGGCACACAGTAGGTGTTCAGTGAATGTTTGTTGAGTTGAACTGAATTTATTATCTCAGAACCTTCTCAAGGATTTCAATTCAGGGGTCATACCCCACAGCTTATAATGTATTCTAAACTCAGCACATCAATCAATATGGTCTAGTTTTTAGTATTAAATTCCAGTGTGTCCTACATGTTCCAATTAAGTATGCTTGGGATCCTTATGGATGCTAAAGAACAAATAAAATACTGTGATCTCTTCAAATATTCAAATAGGATATTGCAATTATAGAAAGATACACGAACAGCTAGCAGCCCTGTCTAACAATAAACCCTAAGGCTCTCACGTCCATACTGATGAGTCTAAGACAAGTGGTTCCTTATGTGTGTTGTTCATGTATATATGAGCTCTGTACTAGTATATTATTCAGTCATTAATGAAAAGCAAGGTAATTATATGAGCATTTATACTTATATAATTACCCATAGTGGCTTAGGTTCTTTTAGTGAGCTGTACAATCATATGCAGTCAATACACACACACACACACACACATCATATATTGAAACACTAATAAGACAAAGCCAAGGTGACTGGTGTATTCATAAGGTGGAACTGTAAGGGAGGGAGGAAGGAAGGAAGGAAGGAAGGAAGGAAGGAAGGAAGGAAGGAAGGAAGGAAGGAAGGAAGGAAGGAAGGAAGGAAGGAAGGAAGGAAGGAAGGAAGGAAGGAAGGAAGGAAGGAAGGAAAGAGGAGGGAGGGAGGGAGGAAGGAATATATTAAGTACTGATTACGTGCTAAGCACTATGTTAAACCCTGGGGATATAAATATAAAAATAAAAATATCCCCTGCCCTCAAGGACCTGACAATTATTTTAGAAAGGAGACAATATGCAAAAAAGTTGACATTTACTAGGTATCTGGGAGGGGCACTGGTTCTGAAAGTTGTAAGATGAGTGGGAGGCACAGTGGAATAGATTGATATACCATATTCAGGAACAATGGCAAAGATGATTTGATCATGATTGATGGTTCTAGAACTGGTTGTGTATTCTATTGGGGCAATAAGGAGTTAGGGGAGAAATGAGGCATGGTGCCTGATGCTTTTTTAAACAGTCATCTGGAAAAGGCAGTCACCCATATACACATGGGGAGCTGAGGGGTAAATTGGCTATTGTGGGTAGAAGGCTGTTGACAAGAAGATAATGTTCTAAGAGCCAGCAATGTACTTTATCTCTGAAGTCTGATTATTATCCTCTGATTGGAAAGAAGATTAGAGTCTGCCCACTCCAGTCCATATTCAACCTTACTGTCAAATTGATATTCTGAAAGTACAAGTCTCACCATGTCACCTTCCTATTCAATCCGCTCTAATGCCTTCCTGTCATCAACAGGATGAAATACACAATTCTATTTGGCTTAATAAGCCCTATATAGCCTGGCCCCTTCCTATCTTCCTAGTCTTCTTCAATGTTAGACTCCTCCACACATGTACTCTTCCATCCAGTGACACTGATTTCCTTGCTATTTCTCATTTATCTACCATCTCTAATCATTTCATTGGCTATTTCCCATGCCCAGAAGATTCTTCCTATTCATCTCTCCCTCTTAGCATGCTTGACTTCCTTTAGGTCCCAGCTAAAATTCCACTTTCTTTGAGAAGCCTTTCCAGACACTTCTTAAAGTTAGTTCCTTTTCAATTATCCTAAACGTACCATGTCTGTACAAAGTTGTTAGTGTACCATCTTCCCCATCAGATTCCTAGTTCCTTGAAAACAAGGACTATGCTTTGTTTTTCTTTGTATACTCTGCATTTAAAACAGTTCCTGATGGATAATGTTTTCTGATTAACCAACTGAAATCCACAGAGACTGAGTGATTTGCCTTAGTTCATATGGGTAGTAACCAACAGAAGTGAGAGTTGAACCTTGCTCCACTGTTCCCAAATTTAGGGATTTTTCCCCTAATGTACCATTTCATGTCTTCTTTTTCCTTCTTTCTCTTCTGATAACATTGGAGGATGGGTTGGAGAAGAGACCAACGATGAATTTGTTACAATAATTAACTGGACTGGTTGCAGCAGGAGTGGAAATCAGAGGAAAAATTCAAGAGTTACTACAGAAGTAGAATTGATAAGACTCGGTAAGTGACTAGATTGGGGAAGAGAGGAGAGTGAATGAAGGAGTAAGCAAAGCCAAAGACGATGACTTCAAGGTCAGGAGGCCTAAGGCCTAGGAGGACTCATGGTACCATTAGCAAGAAATATGATGAATATTCCCTTAAAAAATCCCTTTCTCCCTTTTATAAAAGTTCAAATATATCCTCTGGCATGCAATTCTTTCTTTGTTAAATGAGATTACTGAAAAATTAAAATGCCAGAGACAATGAACTCTTAGCTGTGCACCTTGATCCACAATACATTGTTATTCTGCCATCCCAAGTGCATATAGCCTCATCCTATATTTTTAGGCAGTTTGTTATCTCACCTCTGCAGACCCTTTACCCAAGGCTCCAGTGTTCATTTTAAATAGTGAAACCACCTACTTTGACTCTGCCACTATAAAGGAGATAGTCTTGTCATGATGTACACATGCATACTTACATTGGATTCCTTGGTTCTCATTCCTATCCAGGATCTTCTTTTCATTGTGTATTCTGTTTTATTCCTATGATGGAAAAAATGCATCTGTATAGAGCTTGCAGATGGACAGTCAACTACCAGGGTTAATTAGTAGATTTCAATGCTTTTTCTTCCTACTGTTAGTACTTTGAAATTCCTTTACTTTACAGGATTAAGAATGAGCATTTCTTTATCCCATTAGGCATCAGCTATCTCTGGATCATGAAAATAAAAATCTCTTCTGAAACAGTCATTGCTCAGACTTCCAAGGCATTTCCTTGTTGGAGGAGTGGGCTGTTTTTTAATATGGAACCTCATTATTTGCTCAGTGTTCTGAAGCCTCTTCCTCACTGAGTTCAGGGATGTGCTGAGGCTAAATCTGAAGTGATGAAAAACATGAAGGAAGGCCTAAAGTTGGTCAGCAAACACAGCTGACCAGGTGAGAGCCTAACAACTCATAGAAGGAAGGGTCCAGGAAGATAAAAATATATCCAAAGGAAAGCTAAACTTTGGATGCTGCTCTGAAACATAAAAAAATGTTTTTTGATTAAAAATGGGCAACTTAGGGTAAAAGAAATGAAAAACACAAAAAAATCATATAAGGTAAAAATAATAGGATACTTCTGTCGCTCCCGTATTCAAATCACCTAAAATATCCAGAAAGTTTTGATGTTTTCTATGGTGTGGTGATGGAAGTGGGGTATATATGTGTACATGTAGGAGACAGAGAGAAAGAGAGATGGAGAAAGAGAGGAATGAGAGAAAAAGAGAAAGAAGAAAGAGAGAGAGAGAGAGTAGCTTAGATGAGAACTTGGTTGTCGTGTTTCATTCTCAAAGAGGACCAGAATTACATCAGTATATTGGAGTTAAGGTACAGTGTGTCCAATTGTGGCTGATCAGACTTGTATCACATATATCCAAGCCTGTATCAAAAGCTCAGAAGGATGCAGCATGGGTTAGGCATAGTCTATACTAACATTTAGAGTGCAGATGTCTCTAAATTTGTGCATCTCACATCCCTTTTCAGCTATTGCAATTCTGCTTTACTCTAGACAACAATGCCTACTTTGAGGTGGGCACGTCATACTGGGCATTCCTTTGCTAGCGTCTCCCATGTCACTCAACCAATTGCAAAGTCCTTCAAAGAGACCTTGACAGTGTCATCGTATTACTTCTTCTGATCTCCATTTGAGTGTTTGCCTCATGTAAGTTCTCTAGAAAATAGTCTTTTAGGTAAACATGTTTGACATTTTAACAATGTGGTCAGCCCATTGGAATTACACTCTCTGCATTAGAGTGGGAATGCTTGGCATTTTAACTCAAGGAAAGACTTCAGTGTCTGGTACCTTACCTTGTCAGCTGAGCTTCAGAATCTTCCAAAAATAATGCAAATGGAAGTGATTTAGTTTCTTTAGTGGGAATTTAGCAAATGTCCCTTGATTAACTGATGCTAATCCTGCCTCGAGCCCTACTAGTTGAAAGACTGTGGAAAAGTCACTTCACCTTCCTGAACTTCAGCTTGATCATCTATAAAATGCAAACAATAACATTTACTCCACAGCACTGGGGCAAGACTCAAAAGAGAGAATGTATATAAAGCACTTTGAAAAATGTAATATGCTACATAAATGCCATGTGAACAAGCTTTTAAATGCCTCCTGTGGGCCATGTACTATCTTAAGCACTGGGGATACAAAGACAAAAACCATCCCTACCCTGAAGGAGTAGTAGTAAACACGTGGACACCTCCTCTCACTGAGCAATCCATGTGTTATTCTTGGCCACCTTCTTTAAATCCTCCACAAAGAAGACACCCACCATACTGACACCCTTTCCTCTGGTTCTTCTGAGTAGTTGATGGATACCAGAGTGACATTTGGGCTTTCCATCTGGTATCACTCATGATTGTGACATGACCACTACACTTCCTTTTCCAGTCTAAGTGCCTTTGTTAATTGTTTTGGATAATGACCCATAAAACAAGCACAGAATTCTCAGTGAAAATTGGTGCAGGAGGATGAACAGTGCTCTTATTTCTCTCACAGCCCACTGTAGAGGAAGACCTTACTTCATATTCCACAAAAACATGAAACCTGACCCTCTAATACTTTGACTTCATTATGTGTCTGCTTAATTCAATTCCCTTACCTAAACGGATGGCCGATTTCCATAATAATTCACCCTGTGTTTCTTTCAAGCACATAACAATGTGATGGATATCCAAGAACATGGATATTAATCAGGCTTCAGAGTCAGTTAAAATGTGTATCTGTGACTCATTTCAAACAACAAACTTAAAATCCTCCTGGCCATTTTTCAGGGCTTGGCCTTTTTTTCATCCTCATAAAAAACAACTATATTCTTTAGAAAAAAAATTATTAATGTTTCCATATTTCTTTTAACATTTCTAGAAAAGAATTGTAAAAAACAGACCATTTGATGATGAACAAGAGCCAATAATTACGTTACTGTGCTGCAGCAAACCTGCTCTGATTGAAAACACCCAAAATGCTCCAAATCCTTGACTTTGGATTACATGTAATAGGATTATTTCTTGCTGCCTGTTCCTCAAAAGGCCTGGACAGACACATCATGATCACATTAGCAATTTCTTTGACTGTGCCACTAAATTTAAATTCCTCTCAAATCATGCAATGGAAATGTTTTTCTTTTCTTTATGGAAATTAACAGCCACTGGATATTAGCTGATGTAGGCAAAAAATGTGCTACCGTTCTTGTTGGGGACAGAGTTTTTAGTTTAGTCTTGTTTTGTTTTATTTGGGAGAGAGGTCACATGGCACGGTGTTTAAAGACTCCGTCTCAAAGCTGGGATGGCCCAGTTTAAGTCCCATCTTGAGCACATTTGAGCTTGTGTGACCCATGATAAGTCACTTACTGACTCACAGCCCTAGGGAACTCCCTAAGACTTTAGATTATTGAGAAAGTGTCTATTTGCAATGGCTAAGAGAGTTTGGTCAAATAGGACCACTCCCTCACCCTTCACCCACCTCACATGGCCCACATCAATTAAATCACAGATCCCGCTTCTGTCCCTTTGGCTTAAGTGATATTCCATTTTCTTCTTTTTTCCATTTCTTCATTGATTAATCTTCTTTCAAATTCACTAAGGTGAGAAAATGCATAAAGATGGATATAGGAATTTAATAAACATGTTATGGTTTGCTTTTTTAAAAAGGGAGAAGAAAATGAACCACATTAAAATGCTTCATATTATATTTCATCTAAATATGTTGCAAATATATAGTATATGTATAGCAAGTATATAACAAATGCATACCATAGGTTAAGCACATCCATCTGTATCTTTACCTGTTCTATGCCTCCTAGATTGGATACTTCAATGCTAGATTTAAAGTTAAAAGTGATCTTAGAATTCTTGCATTTTGCCAATAAAATAAAAACAAAGAATTGATTCATCTACATTCAGGAAGACCTAGATTCTAATCCTTCCTCATCCATTTAGGAACTGTGTGGCCATAGACAAGACATTTGAATCTCAGTTTCTTCATTTTTATAATGGGAATAATAATAGCACAATAGCATCTGCTTTACAGATTTGCAATGAGGCTCAGATGAGATAAGGTACCTGAAGAATTTCACAAATCACAAAATGCTTTTATGAATGGGAGCTCTCTAAGAAGAAAGCTGTCTTTGCCCCAGCAGCTGGTGAATGGCCTGCTTCCAGTTAATCTACTGCTTGGTCTTTTCCCCAGATGAGGATGCCTAAGACAAACAGACAATGATCTTAACTAGCATTTGTATAGTGCTTTAAAGTTTACAAAACACTTTACATTTCTTATATCACTTGATCCTTACAACAATCCAAAGAGGTAGAGGCTATTATTATAGATTTTACTCTTCATAGATGCTATCCAGGCATACTTCTTGTAGTTTGGGGGGGCAGGACTAGAACTCAGGTCTTCCTGATATTGAGGTTAGTTCTCTACTATGCAATGAATATGTCCTACTTCTTCAGCTGAAATGCCAATTTGAAATAAGAACCTCACAGAGCTATGGTGAAGACAGATGTGAGAAGAATCTGGAATTCATAGAATCATAGATTTAGAAGTAAAAGGAGACTTAGAAACTAGATACACTAACCTTCTTCATCTTAAAGAAGAGAAAACTGCCTTGCAGGAGGGTGAGACTTTTCCAAGGTAACAGAAATAGTCAGTACTCAAGTCAGGATTTGAAATGATCCACTTAGGAGGATAATTAATAATAATAATAATAGTGACTAACATTTCTATAGAATTTTAATGTTACAAAATGCTTTATAAAGATTATGCCATTTGATCTTCACCACAACCCTGGCAAGTAGGTGCTATTATGATCCCCATTTGACAGATGAGGAAACTGAGGAAGAATGTGCTTAAGTGACTTAGGCAGTCACACAGCTAGTAATTATCTGAGGCTAGACTTTAGCTCAGATCTTCCTGACATGCACTGCAGCAGTCTTTGCACTACACCTTCTAGTTGCCCACTTAAGGGATGCCCTAAGATCCACTTATAGGGAGTGCCACTCTGCTCAGGGAAACTAAGCAAAGGCAATTACTAAGTGATGAGAGAGGAGGCAGTTGGAATGCATAAAACCACACCTGTATATCTATTGTAGTCTTTAAGACTATGGGAATTTGATCTGCAAGGAATCTTTAATGTCATCAAGTCCAAACCCCTCATTTTATAAACAAGAATATTGCACCCCAGGAAGGAAAAGAGATTTGTCTAAGATCATCCAGATAGTCAGGGTTCAAACATAGGTCCTCATACTCCAAAATCAGAACTCTTTCCATGGACATCTTCATTCTCCCCACTCAGTTCTATTCTCCAAACCCTTGCTTTCCTACACTGTACAGCTAAGTGAAATGGTGGCTTCCCACAACTATGTTGTTGTCTGCAGCTCTGGCCAGTCTTGAGAGAATTAAGATCTTTATCTTCAAATATCTTTCCTTTTGGTGAAATGACTCCTTTTCCTCTCTCTGTAATGGTAATTTAAATGGGAAGATCTTCCCCATCCATTAATAAGCCCATGTGATCTGCCTGGGTCACTTGGAAGTCTGAGTCACATGAGCCTGTGGTGGGAGGAGCTTGCTGAAAAGGTAGAGCAGAAAATGAGTCAGAGCAGTCGGAACTGGCAAAATGAAAGCAGGTTGCTGACTATGAGTGAGAGAAGGGCACTTTGTTTAGGGGAGCCTCTTTGTGGGAAGGCCTGATGATATATATGGTTACTATGATGGGTTTCTTTGTTACTATGATGGATTTGGTTTTCTCATGTTGGGATTAAGCTTTCTGGTATTTGAATAAATGTTTCTCTCCTGCCTTCTATATGGAGAGTCTGTTATTCTTTGAGATTCAGAACTATGCTGGCATATTCATAGCCACCCTTGGTGCTGTGAATATTGCTTTGGCAATACATTTCCTTATTCCATACATTAATACTACTAGGTTATTCATTCCTAAAGATCTTCCTGTAAGTCTCATTTCTAGATTCCATTTTTACTGAAATGCTTGCCAGGTGATAGCCAAACCATTTTCCCTCTCCAATCAGATCTTAGAGTTTGAAATACTATCGGGTAGAAATAGTCCTTTTGTCCAGTACATTTTTCTGAGAGTGCCTAGAACTCCAGGAAGTGAAGGAGATAACTTTTCTTTTATGGTGGTGGGGGTGGGGTGGGGAGCAGTTGGAAAAACTACACAAAGTTGTCTAGCAAGCACACAATCATATATTGTTACCTCTCTCCATCACCATCCCCTATTTTGTAGATGACAATACCAAAACTCTAACAGATTAAATGGTTTACCAGAGATCACACAGCTAGTGTCTAGGATGGGACACAGATCCAGATCTTTTAGTCCCATATCCAGTTCTCCTCTGTGCTATACTTCTACCAATGGTCATACAAGGTCTATACAGAGGAGGTTATTCCTCTCTTCTCTTCTTCCCTGCTTTCACATGTACTTTCTGCATTCTTTTTTAAGCATTGATGTAAAATCCATTTTTATTCCAGTTTATTTGATCAACGCATATCTATTTAGAAAAAATTATCACCTAAGGCAAGATGGTGTGGCTGATAGCATACTGCTCTTAGAGGATCATCAGATTATAGTTCTAGAACTGGAAGAAATCCTAGAGGTGATCCAAACCAATCCTCCTCATGTTACAGTTGAGGGAACTGAGGCCAAGAGAAGGTAAGTAATACGTGAAGGCCATACAGTAAATGCGAGATCTATGATTTGAACCAAGCTTCTCTGACTCAAGAATCACTGCTAAAAGACAGGAATAATTGTGTTTGGATTTCGCCTCAGGTACTGACTAGCTGTGTGATCCTAGCTTTGTCACTTATTAAGGAGGTAACCTCTGACAAGTTATTTACCTTCCTCCCCCCACCAACCCATCCACCTTGAGTTTCAGTTCACTAGCAGCATGGTATAATGGAATTACCACTGGATTTAGAGTCAGAGGACTAGACTTTGGTTCAAATCTAGCTGATCATGAACAAATCATTCGCTTTCTCTGTGCCTCAGTTGTCTTACTTATAAAGTGAGGGAGTTGGACCAGATGACTTCTAATGCTCCTGACATCTCAAAATCTATGATTCCTCAAATGTAAAATGCAGGGGTTAGATTAGATTACCTCAAAATCCAGGTCTAAATCTATACTCCTATGACTCTGAGCCTCTTCATCTGGAAAAAGGGGATAATAGTTTTTGACTAGCTATCTCATAGGGTTGGAGTTAGAACCAAATACAATGATCTATATAAGAAGCTTTGCAAACCTTGCAGCTCTGTAAAATATCAGTTATTATTATTGGCAGTCCTACTGGGCACTTGAATTTCATTATGTGCATGGCCTTGCTATTTTGACTGAGTACATTCTGGGAATTCAGAAAGCAAATGTTGTTTTTTTTTTTCCCTAGATTTAATTACTCCATCTTTAATACATATGCTAATATTCTTCTTTGATTTGAAAATGCTAAAACTGAGATCGGAGTTTTATGATGCCCATAGTTCCAAATAAACTGTAATCATTTCATCCTACACAATACATGCAGGGTTGAAATGGTCTTTTCTGCTCAGAAATGTATTTTGTAACATTTCTTTTATATGTCTGATGTCATTGAAAATGGGTCATCAAAATCACCCACATTCGAAAATGGACATAACCCTCCCATTTAAGAAAGTCCTTGGCAATTTGACTAATCACCATGGGTGGTGGCTGAGTAATCTGCATTACATAAATGGACTCTTTTCACTAGTGCTGGCAGGCTTGAGGAAAAACCCATCTCTTACTCTGCCAAATTCATTGGAAAGAAAATCAACATTCGATTTAAGAACTAGCCAAATCGAAATCAGGACAAGTATTAAATAGACTCTCTTTATTTTGGGGGGATGTGTTTGGAGAACATCTTATCCCCCAAGTCCATGTCTCCCTGTCTTCCATTCAGTTGTGAAAAGAAAGGAACAAAAAGAAAGGCTCAGACTGAGACCCACTCTCATTTCTCTGGAAAAATTCAAAAGTATATTTTCTGAGAATTTAATAATGTCTAAAACCACCTGAGATGTATTTAATTCATACAGGCTTATGTAAGAAGATAATACCTCTCAGCAAGAACTACAAGTTGTCTGGTATAGTTTATGTACAAAGTTGGTTAGAAAAAGGGAGAGAATACAAAGGTGTGAGCATTGTCCCTCTTCTCCCTGACTCTTAACTGTGGAAATGGTCATTTCTTTTCCATTCCATTGCATATCCATGCCCCCCAATCCAGCTTGATCCTCCCTTCTCCATGGAATCTGATTAACACACTGCAAGTCAATTGTTGCCTTACATTCATAATAATCTTTATCTATACTAGGGACCCCAAATAAAAGAGACTGAACTTTATCAGCAATTACTTTGGTCTCTCTCCTGCAGAGACTAACTGAAAATATCTCTCCAATTTAGGATTCTTGGAGTATCCTGATCAGGGGTTGGGGTGGGGGAAGTATATTAGTTTAATGCTATAGTCTTGATCCCCCATTCTAGTGAGTTGCCCACTCCCACCACTTTTAGCCATCAATGATTAACACCTCAATTCTATGTAGCCCCTATAAATCAATTAGCTTTTACAAAAGGATGTTTACTTGGAAGACATAGCAAGAATAAAAGAATATGCTTCCCCTCAGTACTAAGGCATCATACACTCTCCTATATCATCTTAGTCTCTGAGGAAAGTGGGTTCAGATTTAGCACAATCTCTACATAACATTGATGCCATTAAGTTCACAACCAAATGTGTATGCTGCTTATATAAGTCCCTCTCTCAGCTATGTAAATTAGCTAGCCTCAACAACTGTCCCTTGCTCCTATGGGAACTGATTCTGACCTGGCTTCCAATCTTATATTTTCCAAACTCCTCCAACTAAAATAAAAGAACAAGTGATGAGGCAAAAAAACCAACATATATTCATAGACCAAATTTCAGCTGATATGGGTTATATCCAAGACATGTCCTCTTATATCACTGTGTTTTTTCTGTACCAGAATTCTGCCAGGCAGGAAAGATTCAGTTAAAATAAGAAAAAGACAAACAAGTACTTTTACCTAAACAATCACAATCTTTACCATGTTGTTACCAGATTGGGATAAGTTAAATGATGTCTACACAGGTTGCAAAAATCCATAGGAATAACATGATCTGAGCTCTGTGTATAGACTCATAAAGACCAAGATTACTTGTTCCCATTACCTTGCGAAGCTCATAAAATATAATCTAATTAATAAATTTTGCTGGACATAGACTTTAATAGAGCTTTGAGATTATCTTGCCCAATCACCTCATTTTACAGATGAGAAAGATGAAGACTACAGAAATAAAATGATTTGTTCAAAGTCACAGAGCATGAATATAGTCAAACTGGGATTCAACTCAGGTCCTTTGAGTCCAAATCCATTACTGTTTTTAGCTATGTATTACTACTTCTAATATAACAGATGTCTCTATGAGAAAGGAAAGACAGATTTAGAGAGTAGTAATACAAAGGCATGAGTGCTATAACCTTAAAACAAGTGCACAGTTTGGGTGTGAAACTGGTGTTTGAGAAAACTTATTTTGCTAAAGATTCTTTGTTTTGGCAGAAGGAAAAATCCAATTCATGGTAAAAAATCATTCTAATGAAATTATGTGTTTGAAACACTAAAATACTGAAATAGAGGAAAATCTGTTAGAAGAGAACAAAAGATAAATGACATTAAGAAAATACATGAATTTTTTCATTTTAGTATATGGTTTCACTTTCCTATTTCTCTATATTATCTCCCAAATAGGCCATGGCCTAGATGAGGTTTATTTCAACAATGTCTGCACACATTTAGAGATGGAAGAGACCCTACAGATCACCTAGTCTACCATCATACTATTAGTGAGGAAACCAAGACCCAAGTGATGAAATGACATGCCCAAGGTAACAGAACTACTAAGCAGCAGGACTAGAAATCTATCCCAAGTGGTTTTACTCTATGCTCAGCATTCTTTCTATTACCTCATGGTACTTCTCAATCAATGTTCAGTTGCTTAGTTATGTAAGTCAGTAGGCAAATATTTGTTAAGTACCTATACTATATTAGGACTTAAGAATGCAAGACAAAAGTAAAACAATCCTTTTTCTCAAAAAACTTGCACCTCATTAAAGGGAACAAGGCATGTATATACACAGACATATAGTGCATATGTAAAAATGAAATGTGCATATGTACATGTCCATGTGCATTATGTATATTAACCCTACAAATATACACATGCACATATTTATGAATATGTAAAGCAAATCCAAAGTGATGGAAGAGTACTGGCAGATGAAGAAATCAAGAAAATCTTTCTATAAAAGAAAGTGTAGCTTGAAGTGAGTCTTAAAGGAAATTAAAGATTCAAAGAAGTGATAGCAAAGAAAAGATGCATTCCAGGCATGAGGAATAATCCGTACAAAGGCCCAGAGGTGGGCAATGGAGTGTCATATATGTGGAAGAATAAGAAGCCAGTTTGCCTGGACTGTAGAGCATGCTAAAGGAAGCATGTATAATAGGAAATAATTGAAGAATGAAAACATTCATCATATATTGAAAGATGGAATTAAAACTAATTTTGTTTTGTTTTCTATCAAAAATGGGCAATGGCACATGGAAACTGTCCATCGTAACTGTTAGAAGTTCAGGATTTCTGAAGTACTGTGTGTTCTAGCACTGCATGCAATAAAGTTTTATCAATAAATAATAATGATAAAAGGCTGCAGCATATTACTCTAATCAAAAAGGTTTATAGTTAGTAAAGTTGAGGAGCCTGTCATTCAGTAAGAGGGATAACAGATGGAAAGCCCATGTGCTGCGCTGATATACATGAAATTAAGGGTCCAAGAGAAAGTCATTAGTAAATTGAGTGAATCCTCAAAGGAAGATTTAAGAGAAGCTTTAGACAAGAGTCACATAGCACAGGAAGACAAGGATCATCCAGCAGATAGAATATTAGATCTGGAGTCAGGAACATCCAAATTCAGATCTGGCCTCAATCATTTACCAGCAATACAACTCTGGGAAAGATATTTAGCTTAACTCTAGCTGCCTCAGTTTCCTCATTTCTAAAAATGAGGATAATAATAGTACCTGCCTCACAGAGTTGTTATAATTATAAAATGTAAAGTGCTTTACAACTTTTAAAATACTAGGTAAATGTTAATTATTCATATTATCAGCACATTTGGAAGGAGTGACCACACTGATCTCTCAGAGTTCAATAAAATAACAACTCCTGTTTATAGCCTTTGAAGATTTACAAACATGTTTTTATGCACGTTGCCTCATTGATTTTCACAGTACTATTTTGAAGAAGTTTAAATTTCATAAAAATCAAATTTATAGATGAGGCAATTAAGATATAGAGAGGTGATGTGACTGTCCTAGGATTGCCTAGCTAACATGAATCAGGTAGAGGTGGTATATCAAGGTATCTTCTGTTCTAAGATATTTTGATTCTTAAAAAATGTGAAGAAAATGAAGATATGAACTGAAAACTGGTTTAAAGAGAGCTATCTAAAAAAGGTAGGTGGGGACATGCTGCCCCCTTGACTCTCTACAGGTAGGTATCTGCATATTTATAGTAAATAATCACTTCTATTTCTGTCCTCCATGAAGATTATTCCAGAGTAAAATTGAGACCATTGGTATTTAGCTTAAATTCCTCCTCTGAATATTACCATACTTCTCATTTTCCTGGTTTATGCCTCACTAATTAGAGATGTTTAGAGGCTATAAATATTTGCGTGCTTAGAAAATCTCAACTTCAGGCATTTAGTTTCTTCATTCCATTACTTATTAAGAAATTATTATCACTCTTTTCACTCTCTTTACCAAAAGGCCTGAAATTTTGAAGGAAAAATGCTATGGAAATTTTCAAACAAGGAATTTAACTAAGTAATGATGTCAAAACAGATATAAATACTCTTTGGTATTAGCACCAATTCAACAATTTCTTGTTGCTCAGTCATTTCAGTTGCGTCTGACTCTTTGTGATCCCATTTGGAGCTTTCTTGGCAAAGATACTGCAGGGGTCAGCCTTTCCTTCTCCAGCTCATTTTTTTTTTTTTTTTTAGTGGATGAGGAAAATGAGGCAAACAGAATTAAGTGACTTGCCCAGGGTCAAACAGCTAGTAAGTATCTAAAGCTGGATTTAAACTCATGTCTTCATTGTTCCAGATCTGGCACTTTATCTACTCTGCCACCTAGCTGCCCTAACTCTGTTCTAGAATGATAATTATTCATTGCTTCAGCATCAAGAGCATTATATGGCATTATCTCCTGTTTGTCTTCCATACCCTTGTTGGCAAGTACAATTATGTTTTTATTTAAAATTTCAAAGTTAGATCTCTATTTATAAATTCCTATTCTTGTGATTTTTTTTAATGAGATGGCTTGTGAATTGAAAAAAAAAGCAGTTGATTTAGAGTATATGAATAGGTTGTTTTTGTGAGGCAATTGGAGTTAAGTGACTTGCCCACGGTCACACAGTAAGTGAGTTTCAAGTGTCTAATGCCAGATTTGAACTCAGTTCTTCCTGATTCCAGGGTCAGTATGTTCTCCATTGTACTACCAAGTTGCCTCAGAGGATGAGTTTAAACCTCTACTTTTCTCCTGGAAACATCAAGGAATTTGGGCAAACCACTTGATTTCTGTGGCCTTAGCTGTAAAATTTTCATTTGGTAAATTTTCTTAAGAATTGACAATAGTTTGAGTCTATATCAGTTCTTTGATCCAAAATCGTACTTAAATAGGTCAGGTTGCAATTGCTTCAGTCCCATGATGTATCTTTATCTTACTTTTATTTATCTAAATACACAAGGATTTTGACACTTATGTTAACAAACGAGTGATTTAACTGAATATTAATTGCTGACTTAGATTTCTAATTGTTGACTTTAGACTTTCATATCAGTAATTAGTCATTTTCTCTATGTTGAAATATCAACATTATTTTTATAATAACATTCGATTCTTGCCATTATCTATTGCCTCATTTCTTGATGAAACAATATTTATGATATATGGGTATAAGGTTTCAGTATCAGCTACAATAATTTACCGATTCTTTCTCATGATAGTAAATAATGTTATTTAATGCATTTTTACCCCTCTTGATGATTACCACATTTACATCAAAATCACATACACACATATTGATATCATTTTCAAGGTCTCATTTAGTTCATTATATAATTTCCCTTCTTATTTTTTCTGTGAAGTAGATATTGACACATAAATAGTAAGTATTTTCTTGTCAGTCTTTTGGAAAATACATATGAGCAGTACTGCAAAATATGACTGAATGTCCCATCAAATATTTTTTATTGTTTTCTGATGTGCAGAAACACCAAATATGTCAACTATTATCTCCTCTCTCTTTATAAGCATCATCCTCTCCAAAGTTTCTTTTTTTTTGTTTTACATGCATTTTGTATATATGAATATGACCCCAGAGGGTAAGAATGACCGAGAACTGCATAGACTTTACACACACATGTATGCACACATGTACATGTATGTGCATGTACATGTGTGTTGCACATACATATGTGTATGTGTGCATATATGTTGTTTATATATTCATTTATATATGCACACATACACATATATAGATATATGTATATATCTGTGTTTGTGGTATAACATGGTTTAGGACTGGGGTAAAATCAAGAGAAATCATGGAAAAAGTAAAAAATATATTGGTGAGACTTCCCTAAAGCAATATTGAGCAACAGGTAGCCACAGCTATGATTTTACTTCTCAAACTCATGCCTCTCAGGTGCCTAGAGAAGCATAAGTTAAAGAGGAAAGTTTAAGGAAAGTACAACACTCTTTGTCATGGTTTTTGTTTCCCCCTCCCCTATCAGGGTACCCACACAGATGGCTGAAACACTAAAAATAAAGATGAAGAGGAACTTTCAATCCTTATTTCCCTCACCTCACTTCCTTACTCCAGATAGATTTGACTGACTCTTATTTCTAAATATGCAATTTTGTTATGTTAAAGACATCATCTGAAAAAAAAATCTATTTGTAATAAACACCTGTGCTTGATACTGTCTTCCATTGTTTTTATCCTGATGTGGGCAGCACGAGAGTTTAGGACCTATCTGGGAGCCAGAGAGCACAGAGGATCCTTTCCTTTCACAGACCTAGTATCCCAACCCTCCAGCCTAATATTAGAGTTTCTTGCCAGGGAAAAATACTATCAAATTGAAAAAAAAAGTGCCAACATAAAATGACCTGTTTTATTGACAAACTAGCTTCTTTGGTACCAACATCAATACAATGTACTGAAAATCGAATACACTCACTGTGTTAAGAACGACTGTTCAACATATGAAAACGTGATGAGATGTCACCAGTCCACTGTAGAATCCTATCTTTTCTCTGAGATAGTAAGCTAAAACATCTCATTCTCAGAGCAACAGATAGATTTCTCTTTGTCATCATATATGGCAGAGGAAAATTAAACTATTTGTTTCAGGGCCTGTTTTTAAATCATCAACCATAGCCAGAATGATTAGTCAGAATTTATCTGATTAACTACATCCTGAAGGTATTGCCAAAGTTAACGAACAACTGTCTTCTTCAGATCCTGTTCCAATACTAAGACTAACAGATATAAAAACTGGACTTTCAGCTAAAACAGATAAAATCCTTGGACCATCAATATGTTCTGAAGACATAGTTCATTGCTCTGTAGGATAAAATTTATATCTTTTAGTCAAATTTGAAGACAAAGACTTTGACTGAATTTACTCCAAAAATAAAGAGTAGACCAAAACAGCTTCTGCACCATCCATGGCATGGATATTTTTAAAACCTGGCCAACCACAAAAATTGGCCTGGATAAGAATAATGAGCCAGATAATAAAGGCTGTAACTTCAGCTGCCTTGTAGCAACTGGATGGTTATATTCTTGTGTTATTCTGTAGTCAACAAATGGAGAAAATCTATAAAACATGATTTTTACCATTTGATTGATGAGAAGTTTGGAACTATCTTGAAACATTTACCATAAGAACTTCCAGACACATCATGTTTTTGATATTTTCATCAAGATGATGTCGGAATTGCCATAAGCATGTTTTACAGAGAAGAGAAAAAACTGCAGCTAATTGCTTTACATTTAAATTCAAAGTTGCTTCTTTCATGACATTGAGGAAATATTAGTTCAGTTTCATAAACTCTTGGTCAAAGAATTCTCAACCAACACTGCAATGTTCAGTGAACATGCTAGAAAGTGGGAACTCAGCTCTTCCATAGCTCACAACTTTCTCCACAGAATGGGAAGGGTACTACCCTTTGGAGAAGGTGGGAAAAAGAGGACCCACCTTACTGTTCCTAGAATTCCTACTGTCACAAGAGCTGGAGTAGGGAAAATTGATGAAATGATCCCCAAAAAGACCATAGAGATAAATAGGATAAGATGATCCTCACCATCCACCTGTGTTTCCTACCCATTGTACATCACAAGCACACCTTTCCCTGATGCATCTTCCATAGCATGCAAAAAGACCTTAAATGAAGGGATTCTAGATATCTTTTCCTTTGGCCTCCCACCAGAGCAGATTCAAGATAACCCTAGCTATCCATATTCTAATGATCTTTTTATTTTAAGTGAGAACTCCCAAGTTGGATTAGACACCACTGATATGACAAAGGTTTCAACATTCCTAGTAATGATGGAGCAATAACAGTTATCTTGAGCCTATTGGAAAGAGATACTGGTCTTGTCTGCCCTGCTGACTTCAGTAACTTACCTTGGTCACTTTCAACATTATTGTATAGTTGCTTTGGCAATAGATGTAGTATCAAAGATAATAGCTTTTATCCACAAACTTCATAGAAGTCATCTCAAAGCTATGAACACTAGTCCTACTTTGTATAACAATACAACATGGAACTAAAACTGTTAGCACTATACATCATTGACTGGCTGTGAATAGCTTTCATAAATTGTGTATTTGGATTCAGTTCATATTGAACTTTTAAATCATTATGCATAGAACCATTATTGGTAACTTTTATAAGTAAAATATTTTCAGATATATAGTGTTTTTACATTATAAAGAGCTCCCCTATGTGGACATTTCTTATGCTAATTGTGTCATAAAGTATTTATTCTTTCTTATAAAAATCTTTTACTATAAATAAGGGTTAAAATATGTTAAATATTTTAAAATAATTGTTTCCCTTGTTCCATTAAAAAATGTGCAAGACTTGACAGTCACAAAAAATGATACAAATCATAAATAATAAGAAAAATGAAAAGTAGAATATTCTGGGTTATCACCTAATAGAAAATAATCAAAGAAAATAAAAGACAAAAATAGTAACTATTGAAGGAGCTATAGAAATACAGGCACATGATATACTGTTGGGGAGGTTGAACTGGTCAAACAATTTTAGAGAGTAATTTAAAACCATGAAAATAAAGCCATTTAACTACTTACATAATTTGACTGAGCCATCTCACTACTGAGCATATACCATCAAAACTTCAGTGACAGAAACAAGTGTCCTTTATTTCAAAATGCCTATGACATGACTTTTACAGTGGTAAAAACTGAACTCAAAAGTGTTCATTTATTGAGGTCTGTCAAAAAATTGTATATATGAATGCAATGTAATGCTATCACATCAGAAATAATGGACATAAGAAATTCAGAGACCCATAGGAAAACATATATAAACTGATGCAAAATAAGTAAACAATTTGCATTAATTGTAATATTGTCCAACAAAACAATAAAAAAAGACACTGAATTTAATCAGCAAAGGCCCCAGAACAATGTTGTTGGAATTTTTTTACCTTTCAGTAAAGAAGTAGTGGCTTATGTATGTGGAATAATGTAAGCTCCAAAGGATGTGATCACTGCCCTGAGAAGTCTTGCTCACTTAATAGTTTTCTGTTATAAAAGTGGGTAGTGTGGTTGGAGTTAAGAGAAGAGAGGTTGGAGAGAAAATGAATGTGTTAAAAATAAATTAATAGAACACTTAAACAATCAATAATAACAATAATATTAAGTCTTAAAATTTTGCGAATATCCAAGACAGGCTCCCAAAGTCTATCATCTTTAAATACCTCTCCCTTTTGTTTGTTTTGTTTTTTAATTGGGATAATACTTTCCCTTCATAAATTCAATAGTATCTTTCCCGTTTTCTATAATTCTTTTTCAATATCGTTGCTGACTCAACACCTACCAGTTCTTTCAACACCATAGAATGTAGTCACTGGTGACTTCTACTCATCAAGGGCAGTTATGTTCCCTCTTACTATAATCTAACATATTTTTCACTCCCTATTAGTCATGTTTGTTTTATCTTTCCAGCCCCAAGGTCATTCCCCCTTGGCAGAGAAAATAGTAGCCAATTTAAAGTTGGACAGCTTTCTGACAACTGTCATGACATGACGATTGTAACGTTTCCATAGACATTGAGCAAGGATCCTACCCCTTCTATCAGCTACCTTTCCTCAGATCATTATAGAAATGGGAGCTGTTATCTTTGAGGTCAAGCGTGCTTTTCTAGCAACATGGTTACTGCTGCTGCTGCTTCTGCAAGTTAGCCACAGAATAAGGAACTCCAACAATTAACCAAAGAAGAGCATTTGATGTCCTTATTCTGGGATCATGGGATCTAATCAACCATGAGCTAAATGATTCATCAATCGATTAATCCATCAAATGTGTAAGTGTTCATAATAACTCACTGAAGTATGGCATATAAAGGAAATATCCTAGAGTCAGAAAGAACTGGTTTCAAATTCTGTTTCTTACTTAATAGATAAAGTGACACTGGGAAAATCACTTAACCCCAGTGTACCTCAGCAGCTTTCCAAGATTTACACAGTAAACTGCATTTGGGACATTATAATGAAGGAATTTCCCACATGGACAAAAGCTCAAATCCTTTATGCATCTGTGTATAGTGATTACAGTTCTGAGTTGTGTGCTGTGGAGAATGCCAAAATAGGATAAGATTTAGTCAGTATTTTCAAAGAGTTACACTCCTATTTGGAAATGTAACATACATGAAATGCAAAATTCATGTATTTCACTTAATTCTATTCATCTATCAAATTTTATTAATATTCTTTCTTCTCCTGCCCTTAAAGATGTTCCTTTCACTAATCTTTTTATGCTAAAAGAACAAGGACATCTTATTGCAGCTTTGGTTATTAAAAATGCAGAGCAATCCAAACTTTTCATTCTCTTTAGTATCATATCAGGGTATGGAACTGGGTTATCTTTGCAATATAATTTTATCCTCCCACATATCTTGCCTCCTAATGAGAACATGTTTTGAGAAATTCAATCTTATTAGTTTTTTTTATTGATTACCAGTTAATGATTTTTCTTGTTCATTTGTTTATTCTAACCACTGATTTATTTCCCTAGTTACACATCTTTCTCTTTCCAACATAGACCACCTTGCCTCTTATATTTCTTCCTTTATCCATGTATATAGTAATATATTCTTTTATTCTTTCTTTTAAACTTCTCATTTTTTCCTCTTGGACCACTCATTTCAAATTCAACATATTTTTTTACAAGAAGAGATATAATGGACTGTCAATACTTATTCATCTAAGAAACACACTAAAGAGTTCTCCTCCTTTAAATCTAAAATGGTTCATATTTTCTTCATTTTCCTTCTTTCTTTCTTCCCTTTTTCAACTTGTTCTATGATTGAAACAGTGTGGAGGACTCCTGGTGTGAAAATGCCTTTCACTGACGTAGCTTGTTAAACGCCAGAATAAAATTGTCTCTTTGCCTTTTCAGAGTCTTCATTATGTGGCCCTTTTCTACTTTGCTAACCTTCTCATACCATCCTCCCCTCCTGTGCTCTGAAATGTCACCATTATTATTTCTCACACACAATACTTCATCTCCAGGTCCCCTTCATTTTCTCTTGTCCATACCCTACATCTTGTCCTTGGAATCCTGGCATTCTCTAACTCCTCCTCTGGCATTCCTTGTTTCTTTCCAGTTTCCCTCTAAGACCCCATGTTTTGTCAAAATCCTTTCTCTGTGTCCCAAAATATTAGCATCTTTGCTCTGAGATTATCTCCAGTTTATCCTGAATATTTCTTGTTCCTGCATGATTACATGTTATTTTCCCCATTAGAATTTGAATGCCTTTAGAATAGGGTCAGTCATTTGCATTTCTTTGTATCCCCAGAATTTATGCCAGTGTCTAGAATATAGTAGGTGCTTAATGAATGCTTGCTGCCTTGTTGCTCTACAGAATTTTGCAATGGATTAAGTGAGTGAGCTATTGAACTATAATCTTGGTCTCTCTGATCAGTCTCTCTGACTCCCCAAGTCATTCACAACATTATAATTTAAAGCATGCCACAATTACATTTGTGCCTTAAAACTTTACTGATTCATTTTACCTGAATATATCTTAGAAGGGGAATGATGTACAATTCTCTTAGGAGCTTCTGCTTTCCCTATTTTTCTCACTGGCCCCCTTCTACTAGACTCTCCCTTTACTGCTCAAATCCAGCCTTACTTAGAAATTACTTAGACTTCATGAACATAGTAAAGAAGAGGAATAATCTACTTAAAATAGTAAGGACTCTGACTTTGATGATAATCATAAGGAAACCTCCAAATCTGCCCATCTGCATGCCGTCCTTCCTAAATCATTTTGAATCTATTCTCTATTATGTTCATTCCTATAAATATTCTCTTCCAATAAAATATAATATTTACTCCTTGAAGGCAAGGGTTGTTCCTAGGCCCTAGCATAATGCCCGGTACATAATAGATTCTTTATACATACTTACTGATCCATCATTTAATTGAAAAAATGCATCAGAATCAATACTTTGAAAGAGGATGGCTCAAGTAAGCCAGCCATCTGGTTTCCTCCCAAATTCTCAAGCAATGGAAGTTTATGAGAATCATCTCTGCCTGTACCCTGCATGCAACACAACCTGTAATGTGGAAAGTAAGAAATCTCTTCTATCTCCCATTTCAAAGGGAAAGTGAGATTTTTTTTTGGATACTCTTGGCAGTTAACTCACTAAAAGGAGCTAGAGTTTGAAACCTTTCCTTCTATTTGTACAGGAAAACATACAGTGGGTGTCCCAAGCCAAGTGCCCTAAGCTGCTGGTTGTCTAAATAGGTGTTACGGCCATGCCTCTTTCCTGCTATACTTCTTCTTTTCTTAGCTTTGGCACCATTGCCTGCACCTTCTACACCTTTGTCTGACCAAACAACCTAATCTGTGCTGGCACAGAAGGCAACCCAAAATGTGTTTGTCTAAAACTCCTTGGGGAAACATCACCCCCAGAACTCCATTGGCCATATCCCAACATACCTGTTCTGTATATTTCTAAAACTGAATTAAGCATGCATACACACGCACACACACACACAACTTTATTTTTTCCCCATCCCTATTTCTCTTAATGAAATTCTCCCCATGACCGAAGAGGAAAACCTGCTTCTCATCTCTACTTTCTCCCACACATTCTTGGAACACTTGCCAAACTAATCTAAAGCCATGCTTCTCAAATTGATTGGTTTTAAGACCCTTTTACATTCATAAAAAATTGAAGGGCCCCAAAAGCTGTGTTTATGTGGTTAATATCTACCAGTATTTTTGCATATGAAATTATGTGAAATTTTTGGCATATGAAAATAAAAACAAATAAATTTCAACATGTGTATTAATTCAAAAATAACAAAAATAAACCCATCATATAAAATTTTTTGTGAAAATTCACTTTTTCAGAAGAAGAATAGTAAGAGGAGTGGCATTATTTTATATAGTTTTGAAAATCTCTTTCATATTTGACTTAATATTAAGCATTTGCTGTGTACTGGGTAACATCGTAAGTCCTATACTGAAAAGAAATATCTGCTACCCTCAAAGGATACACATTCTATTGGGAGACAACATGTATATTTATAGGCATGAACACAATAGAAAACAAACTACAAAATGATTTTGGGAGGAGGGCACATGAAGAAAGGTTTCATGCAGGCTTCCTTGTGTGATAGCTGGGTTGTCATATCTGCTTCCACAGATATTAGATGTATCATGTTGTTTTATTTAAGGTATATGAAGACAATCTAGCTTCACACAGACATGTAATTAGAAATGGAGGAATATTTTTATAGATAAATAGCACTGTAGTATTATAAAAATAATTTTGATCCCAAAGATTCAAGGACTATCCTTTGAGAACCCCTGTTGTAAAGAAACAGATTTAATCATACCAGTTTCCCACTACAAAATGTCCAATGGCTCTCAAGAAGCTCAGAGATAAAATTTGAACTGTTAAGCCTGCCATTCAAGGCCCTCTGTGTTGTTCAGTCATTTCAGTTGTGTCTAACTCTTTGCGACCCCATTTGGGGTATTCTTGGCTAAGATCCTGGAGTGACTTGTCATTTCTTTTGCCAGCTTATTTTACAAATGAAGAAGTGAGACAAACAGGGTTAGGTTACTTATCCTGGGTCACACAGCTAGTAAGAGTTAGCCTGGATTTCATTTCATGAAGAGAAGTCGTCTTGACACAAAGCCCAGAGCTTCATCGACTGCATCACCTAGCAGTCTTAATTATTTTCCATCCATATTCCATGCTACCTGCCTTCACATGCCCTATATTCTATTTAAATTTAGTCATTAGACAATCTCTTCTTGTCTCATCTTGCTTCTCCTACCTCTGGGTACTTTCCTATACTGTTCCTCATCCCTGAAACAAACTTCTAAAAACTTTGCATGTCTTCTTTCAAAGGCCAACTCAACTGCTCTCTGTAACAGCAATCATTCCTTGATGCCCTTTCACAACGCCAAGCTCTTTCCACTGACATCTCCCCACTCTCTCTGTCTGACATCTCCTAGGCCCTTTACTGATTCTATTTTTTTTATTATGTTTTCATATCATGTCGTGGCATGCTGCATGTTGTATTATATTACATTATATTACATGAATACCTGTGAGGTTAAATAAGATTTAATTACTATAATGTAATATAAGGCTCAAATACTTAAATGGATCTATGATCTCAATTATTTAGAAGTTCTTTCCACCAAAGAAGAATGCAAGGCAATTGCATTCTAAAATCATAGCATATTATGTATCATAATAATATATTTAGAGAAGACATCTTCACTCCAACTGTTCATATGTACTATTTGTGCCTGATGTGGTAGAACCTTCTGAGCTCTGTTAATATATCAAGCCACATCCTTTAGGTGGATGATAGGTCCTTTGGAGGAACAAATTGGGTTAATTACGATGCTTTGGTAGTAGAGTGGAAAGAGAGGCAACCTCCATCATGAAGGCCTCCATTCAGAATCTGTCTCTGACAGAGAACAGCTAAGTAATATGGGCCAAGTCATTTCATCTCTCAGTACACACACACACACACACACACACCTGAGACAAACAGGGTTAAAGCTACATGTTCTTTTAACAGCTGCCCCGCCTCTCTCTGCTTTGCCCCAACTGGTACTAAATTCATTCCTGTGCCTCTCCAGTCCCTTCCTTCCTATTGTCTCTATTCCACTAGGCCTTCTGAAACCACTATCTGTTGTTATGAAATTCCCTTTCCTCCTAGATCTTTCTTTCTTACATTCCCCTCATCTTCTGTTGTCACTAAAATCTTAATTTAAGTATTTGAGCTTTATATTACATTATAGTAATTAAATCTTCTGGAAACGTTATCTTGTGGCATCATCTCCAGTCCTGGATGCTGCATTACTCATAAGCCAAGACAATCAGAGCCAGGAAGAAGATCTGGCATCCTCCTCACTTTTCACTGCTACCAGATTTTTTCCCCCTCTTGAATTCAATCTAGTCCCACTGAGTCAATTCAATTTCTTTTAGGCCCTTCAATTCAATGCAACATACATCAAATACTTACTAAGTAAAAAGGCCCCTTGCTAGGTGCTGGGCTTGCAAAGATAAAACACAAGACAAGCACAGTTCCAGTCATCAAGGAGCTGATATCCTATGGGGAGCTATAATATGGATAAGTATAAATGAATTTCAAGAGGGGTAAAGTGATAATCCCTGGGAGGAAGTAAAGGCCTTACATTAGGAGGTTGTGCCTGAGCCGTGCTTTGAAAGAAAAGAGGGATTCTATAAGATGGATGTGAGAGGGAAGGACATCTCAGCCATGAGGTAGCACTTGTACAGAGGGATGAAGGTAAGAGATGGGATGTCCTATACAGACAACAAATAGTTGGCAGTTTAGACTGAATTGGTGAGAGCAGAAAGGAGATGAACCTAGAAAGGAAAGTAGGAGTCAGATTATGTGCATGTTATCCTTGAATCAATAGGGATATAGAAGAAGCCATTATTTCTTCCCTCCAGGTCATTCCATCCTGCTCATATCTTAATTTCTGTCATGTGTGGACATTCAAGAACCTACTCTCCCTCATAGTCTTCTTGTCCAGCCTACTCCTTGCTGCTTTTGAACACCCAGGCCTCACATGTCCTCAACATTCTCAACTTACCTCTACTTCCAATCTACTTTGACCACTCACAGGAGTGGTCTGCCATAGCTTAAATCAAAACCTCAAACATCTATCCCAATGAATTATGCCCCTTAGACTCTACCTCATGCTGCAGTGGTTAAATACTTATAACCTTGGTCAGATCTATACCAAGCAATGGTCCTACAGAAGACCTCTCCTGAAGAAGCATGCTACCCACCTCCTGCTGCAAAGGTAATAGATTCATAGTCTGAATGAGATATAATTTTGGCATGCCCATTACTGGAATTTATTTTGCCTGACCATACATTTTTGTTAGCAGGGTGTTGTCTTTTTCAATTGCGGGGCAGAGAGGAGAGAAAATATGTTTTGGCTGATTGAAAACTCAAATGAAATTAAGACTAAACAAACAAAACCTCTCTTACACTTTTCAAATAAATTCCCAAGATTCCCTAAATTTGAACTACATAAAACCTTAAGATGTAAATGTACCAGGATAGCTCACTTTCAGGAAATAACTCACCTGAAAATTTAATCCTTCTGCTTGTATGAATGCAGAATTATCAAAGGCTGATGCTTTTCAACATAAACCATGCCAATGGCACAATAAGAAACTACCCAGATCTCTGTTACTTCTAGAAACTATTGTCTTTAGCTCCTTAAAACTGGCTGCAAAGTCATTTTTGCACCAAAGAAATTTAGATGATGGACTATCATAATAGAACTGTCTTTTTTCCAATTTAGTAAAATACCATAAAGCACTAATTTATGGAGTGGCAGGAGGCCAGAGTCTAAGAGGTAGGTGAGCAAGTCATATCCTGCAGACACTTTCTAGCAAATTCCAAGGATTTATTGAAGGTGAAGTCAGCTTACTCCTGCCTTGTGTTGCTATTTCACATACAAGTAAAAAAAAAAATCAATGTATTTTCTTGTGGTAACAGAATAATAAGAATGAGCAGCTCTTAAACAGGTCTGGGTTCTCTCACTCTTAGTCAAAGTTTGACTAAGGCACAATTTCAATAGCCCATAGAATATGTATAGATAGGGTCCTCAACATGAGACTAAAAACTTATTGATGAATTCTTTGGCTAGGGAAATCCATAATAGTAAAATGGAAAATGGGTCTTATATCTATGAAGCCCTGATTCACTTTTTCAATGATAGTGGCAAGTAGGAGAAAAATAGATTGAAAGAAGCTAAAGATCATATTCTAGACTGTCTAGACTGTCTAGAAACAATAATTTACCTCTTAGCTTCCTAACTTGCTTCATAACCAGTGAGGTGGCACAATATTGCAGGAATTGAACCATATCAATATGGATATTTTCATTTCCAATTAAAGTAGGAGACAAAAAAGTTACAGCTAAATGGAAAGATTGCTTTTGCGTTCTACTTGGAAAAACAAAGAAAGGAGCTGATAAAGAATTTTATCACAGGTCTGATGTCAACTAAAGGCACCATTTCATAGGACACAGGTCATTTTGTATTGCCCACTCATGATGAGCCTTTTCAAAAGGACCACCACAGAAATTTAAGGGAAAATGATAGTGAGTCAATTTTCCAAACTAGGTGTCCATAGAGTGAAAGGGAGACATCTTCAACCCTTGTAGACAGGGTCTAGGCAGCAGGCAGCCTTCCATCCTGGAGCCTGAATTAGACCTTGTTGTCATGCACTAGGTCAAAGAGAGGTCCTAGATTCATCATACAGAGGATTTATTCAGGGAGCAAGAATATAAAGTAATTAACAACTCTGATGATAATACCTCAGATCTGGGTCATGTATACAGTGTAGATTAAGTAGCTATGAGTGGTAGAAGGGCAAGGAGTGACCATGCACCTGTGACTTTGTCCTAAGGAAAGAGAAGTAACAAAACTAGAGAGCAGTTCTGGAGCTCTAACTCTGGAGCACTCTTTAATCTAGTACCAGCCCTGGTCTGAAGCCTGCATCTGAATAACAAGGGCATGGAATTCCAACAAAAGTGGAAGGAAAGATTGACTTCAGTTTTGTCATTCTAAACCTGCAAAGCCTTCCAGTTAGCTGATGTAGGGTGGAGTCACCAATAGTATACTGGAGTTCCATTCAGGGTTAAGTACAGCTATGTTGCCCAGACCCAAACCCAGCTCAGGAGATTGCAATGCTCAAATCAAGAAGATATCGATATCAAATTGCTCTAGATCAGACATCTTTGGGACAACTAAAAGCTTTCATGTACTCAGCCTGAGGCATCCCAAATATGGTTGTCCCTAAAATATCATTAATAATCATGAGCTAGATCTCCATGTGGCATTACAGTGTATAGCATTTTATGTATGCACTTAGAAAAAATTTCTGCCACAACCAACATCACAAATAACCTACATAAAAAAGTAGTTACTTTGACCAGAATGGAAAGTGGGACCCATATTTACACATACATATGTATTTGTAGGTATGTATATGTATACACAAATACTCATATGTATTATATATACATAAATATGTATTTATGTTTATATGTGTGTATACATACATACACACATATACATATAGAATATATATATTTATGTTTGTGTATACCTATACATACATACACACACGTATGTGTGTATACATATATATATATGTGTGTGTGTGTATATATATATATATATATATATATACACATAATCTTTTTATACAATGGTAACTGGAAAGTAAGAGGGTACCCATCAATTAGGGATTGGGTAAACAAACTATGCTATATTAATGTATTGGAATATTATTGTACTATGAGAGGGACAGCTAGGTAGTGTAGTGGATAGCCTTCTGGACCTGGAGTCTGGAAGGTCTGAGTTCAAATCTGGTCTTAATAACATACTAACTGTGTGGTCTTGGACAAGTCACTTAAGCCATATTTGTCTTAGTTCCTCATCTATAAAATAGGGACATACTGGAGAAAGAAATGAGAAACCACTCCAGTATCTTTGTCAAGACGAACTCATGGAATTGGGGTTACAAAGAATCACAAATGACTGGACAAGTGAAGAGCGGCAACAATGCATGGCAAAGATGGCACAGTGAAAGCAGGGACTTTCTTGTGCTCTTCCCCCAAACCCCCTAGGTACCTGTAAAAATGACTCTAAACAAATTCCAAACTTGCAAGACCCATGAAATGACAGAGTGAAATCAATCTCCAGCCCCAGACAGCCTGGAGGATAGACAGGAAGCCACTATTGCACTGGGCTGGGAGCACAGCACAGCACAGTCTAGTGTGGGCCATGCTGGCACAGACAGGGTCAGAGCAGGCCTTAAGGGACTGAACTGTTGGCAGCTGTGGCAGTTTCTGGACTTTTCAACCCACAGATGCCTAAGACAACATAGAAAGTTAGTGGGAGGACTCTATGGGACCTGGTCCAGCTGGGGTCTAGCCCCAGTCCCAGGGTAGATGAGGATGGGGTACAGGTATCAGTGGCAGTGGTAGCTATGGCAGCTACTTCTGGAACTCTGGGCCCACAGACTGTAGGGGATTGAGCAACTGATATAAAACCCCTGAAGCCTGGAACAATACACACAAGCCCACCACCACCCCCAATGGAAGCAGAGTCCTACCTGGACAAAGAATTTGAAAGTTAAGAATTTGCCTGGGATCACAAGAAAACAGTGTAGAACAAAAACCCTCAGTCTATAGAATTTTACTTTGGTGACAAAAAAGATCAAAACATACAACCAAAAGAAAACAAAATCAAAGCTCCTATATCAAAAACCTCCAAGAAAAATATGAATGGGCCACAGGCCATGGAAGAACTCAAAAAGAATTTTGAAAATCAAATAAGAGAAGTAGAGGAAAAATTGGGAAGAAAAATGAGAGTGATTCAAGAAAATCATGAAAAATGAGTCAACAGTTTGCTAAAGGAGACACAAAAAAATACTGAAGAAAATAACATTTTAAAGAATAGAGCAATGCAAATGGCAAAAGTGGTCCAAAAAGCTAAGGAGGAGAAGAGTGCCTTAAAAAGCAGGATGGGCCAAATGGAAAAGGAGATCCAAAATTTGACTGAAGAAAATAATTCCTTCAAAATCAGAATGGAGCAAATGGAAGCTAATCACTTTATGAGAAATCAAGAAATTATAAAACAGAGCTAAAAGAATGGAAAAAAATAGAAGACAATATGAAATATCTCATTGGAAAAACCACTGACTTGGAAAATAGATCCAGGAGATAGAATTTTAAAATTATTGGACTTCCTGAAAGCCATGATCAAAGAAAGAGCCTAGACATTATCTCTCAGGAGATTACCAATGAAAATTGCCCTGATATTCTAGAACCAGAGGTTAAAATAGATATGGAAAGAATCCCCTGATCACCTCTTGAAAGAGATCCCAAAAAGAAAACTCCTAGGAATATTGTAGCTAAATTCCAGAGCTTCCAGGTCAAGGAGAAAATATTGTAAGCAGCCAGTAAGAAACAATTCAAGTATTGTTGAAATACAATCAGGATAACACAAAATCTAGCAGTTTATATATTAAGGCATTGAAGGGCTTGGAATACAATATTCTAGATGCCAGAGAAGCTAAGATTAAAATCAAGAATAACCAGGGGAAATGGAATTTCAATGATATAGAGGACTTTCCAGCATACTTGCTGAAAAGACCAGAGCTGAATAGAAAATTTTACTTTCAGATACATGAATCAAGAGAAGCATATATGGGAAAGAGAAATCATAAGGGACTTACTAAAGTTGAACTGTTTACTTTACTACATGGAAAGGTCATGAGACCTTGCTTAGTATTAGGGTAGTTGGAGGAGATTAGATAGATGGATAGATAGATAGATAGATAGATAGATAGATAGATAGATAGATAGATAGATAGATACATAGATACATAGATACATAGATACATAGATACATAGAAAGATGGAGGGCACAGAATGAGTTGACTATGAAGGGATGATATTTAAAAATAAAATTAAGGGAGAGAGAAGAATATATATGTGTGTGTGTGTGTGTGTGTGTGTGTGTGTGTGTGTATTGAGAGGAGAAAAGGAAATATAGAATGGGGTAAACTGTCTCACATAAAAGAGGCAAGATAAAGCTTTCACAGTGGAGGGGAAGAGGGGGAGGGAAGGGAGAATGAGTGAATCTTACTCTCATTGGATTTTAAGGAGGAAATAACATACACATTCAATTGGGTATCTTACCCTACAGGAAAGTAAGGAAGAAGGGGATGTGGGAGGGAGGAAAGATAGAAGGAAGGGCAGATTGGAGAAGGGGATAGTCAGAACACTTTAGAAAAGGGACAGATTCAAAGTTGAAATAGAATGAATGGGGGGTAGGATGGAAGGGAGGGAAATATAGTTATTCTTTTACAACATGACCATTGTGGAAGTGTTTTGCATAACTACACATACATATTACCTATATTGAATTGCTTGCTTTCTTGAAGGTGGGGGGGCGGAGAGAAAAAGGGAAAGAATTTGGAAGTCAGTTTCAAACATAAATGTTAAAATTGTTTTCACATGCAACTGGGAAATAAGATACATAGTTTTTTTTTTTTTTATTTAACTTTTTACATTCATTTTCACAAAATTTTGGGTTCCAAATTTTCTCCTCTTTTATCCCCTCTCCCACCCCAATACACTGAACATTCTAATTTTCCCTATCTCCAATCTGCCCTCTCTTCTGTCATCCCTCCCTTCTCTTCTCCCCATCTTCTCTATTCTCCTGTAGGGCCAGATGACTTTTTATTCCTCATTAACTGTATGTCTTATTTCCTAGTAGCAACAATAATACTAAACAGCTGTTCCTAAAACTTGAGTTCCAAATTCTCCCCATCCCTCCCTCTCCACCCATTCCCTTTGGGAAGGCAGGCACTTCAATATAGGCCCTATCTGTGTAGTTTTGCAAATGATTTCCATAATAGTCATGTTCTGTAAGACTAACCGAATTACCCTCCATCCTATCCTGCCCCTCATTGTTTCTATTCTGTCTTTTGATCCTGTCCCTCCCTGAGTGTTGACTTCAAATTGCTCCCTCCTCCCATTGCCCTTGCTTCCATCATCCTCCCCCTTTGCTTATCTCCTTCTCCCCCACTTTCCTGTACTGTAAGATAGGTTTTCATACCAAAATGAGTGTGCATTTTATTCCTTCCTTTAGTCAAATGTGATGAGGGTAAACTTCTTGTTTTTTTTCTCAGCTCTCCTCTTTTTCCCTCCACTAAAAAATCTCCTGCTTGCCTCTTGAATGAAAGATAATTTACCCCATTCCATTTCACCCTCTCTCCTCCCACTACATTTCTCTCTCACCATTTACCTTAATTTCTTTTAAGACATGGTCCTATCCTATTCAATTCACTCTGTGCTCTCTGTCTCTGTATGTGCGTGCATGTGTGTACGTATGTGTGCGTGCATGTGTGTACATGTGTGTGTGATCCCACCAACTACCCAGATACCGAAAAGTTTTAAGAGTTACAAATATTTTCTTTCCATGTAGGAATGTAAACAGTTCACTTTTGGTAAGTCCCTTATGACTTCTCTTTGCTGTTTACTTTTTCATGCTTCTTCTCATTCTTGTGTTTGAAAGTCAAATTTTCTTTTCAGCTCTGGTCTTTTCATCAAGAATGCTTGAAAGTCCTCTGTTTCATTGAAAGACCATATTTTCCCCTGAAGTGTTATACTCAGTTTTGCTGGGTAGGTGATTCTTGGTTTGAGTCCTAGTTCCTTTGACTTCTGGAATATCCTATTCCATGCCCTTCGATCCTTTAATGTAGAAGCTGCTAAATCTTGAGTTATCCTGATTTTATTTCCACATTACTGGAATTGTTTCTTTCTAGCTGCTTGCAAGATTTTCTCCTTGACCTGGGAGTTCTGGAATTTGGCCACAATGTTCCTAGGAGTTTCTCTTTTTGGATCTCTTTCAGGTGGTGATCAATGGATTCTTTCAATACTTATTTTGCCCTCTGGTTCTAGAATGTCAGGGCAGTTTTCCTCGATAATTTCATAGAAGATGATGTCTAGGCTCTTTTTTTGATCATGACTTTCAGGTAGTCCCATCATTTTTAAATTGTCTCTCCTGGATCTATTTTCCAGGTCAGTTGTTTTTCCCATGAGATATTTCACATTCTCTTCCATTTTTTCATTCTTTTGGTTTTGTTTGGTGATTTCTTGGTTTTTCTCAGAAAGTCATTAGCCTCCATCTGTTCCATTCTAATTTTGAGAGAACTATTTTCTTCAGTGAGCTTTTGAACCTCTTTTTCCATTTGGCTAATTCTGCTTTTGAAAGCATTCTTCTCCTCATTGACTTTTTGAACCTCTTTTTCCAATTAGGTGAGCCTATTTTCCAAGGTGTTATTTTCTTCCGCATTTTTTTGGGTCTCCTTTACCAAGGTATTGACCCGTTTTTCATACTTTTCTTGCATCTCTCTCATTTCTCTTCCCAGTTTTTCTCCACCTGTCTAACTTGCTTTTCAAAATCCTTTTTGAGACTCTTCCCAGGCCTGAGCCCACTGGACATCCCCCGGGATGTCTGGGATACAGAGGCCCCACCCTCCACGTCTTTCCCTGATGGCAAGAATATTTCCTCATCATCAGAACTGAAAGGCGGGAACATTTGCACCTGCTCAAAGAAGCTCTCTATAGTCTTATTTTTCTTCCCTTTTCTGGGCATTTTCCCAGCCAATTACTTGACTTCTGAGATTCCTGTCCACCCCTGCCTAGATCCGCCCAGCTAGTGCTTGGGGTCTGAGATTCAAATGGGCTTTCCGTGACAGGTGCGGCAGCTATTCAATGTGTGCTTTAGTTCTGGTGCTGAGGTGGGGGCAGGGCCACCTCCCAGGCTCAGTTCCCTCAGGGGCTTTATGCATAGACCTTCAGTGATGGAGCGGTTGGGGCAGGGCCACCTTCCAGTCTCAGTTTCCTCAGGGGCTTTATGCAGAGACCTTCAGTAGTGAAGATCCTGCCTGCTGCTGGGGGAGTCCCTGGCCACCGCCGCTGCCTCCGCCGCTTCCTGCTCCTGCCTCTGCCTCCACCGCTTCCTACCCCTGCCTCTGCCTCTGCGGCTTCCTCCCAAGGGGGCCTGAGTCATGGAGACCCCCCACTCCCCTCTCGGCCAGCCCAGACGTCTCTCTCACTAACCTGTACCATCTGTGGGTGGAGGGACCTTCTCAGTTGCCAGAGGTTCCGTCCCTGAAGCCTGCTTGGATCTGCTCCTCTGGGGCCACAGCCAGGGCAGTGCTGGGGTGG
Organism: Bettongia penicillata ogilbyi; assembly: GCA_023548195.1. NCBI lineage: Eukaryota > Metazoa > Chordata > Mammalia > Diprotodontia > Potoroidae > Bettongia > Bettongia penicillata. The sequence continues at coordinate 1,266,458 of JAJHZJ010000002.1, read as the reverse complement.
GGTCCACTTTCCTGGGTGCGACGGACCCTGGGGACAGCTCTCCAGGGCTCTCTGGAACAGAAATCTCTTCCACTGTGTTTCTGCACACCCTGAAGTGATCCAGAACTTGTGGGGAGCTCTTCTTACATTAAATCCATGGGCTGTGGGTTCAGAGCTAGCATATGTGAGTCTTTCTACTCTGCCATCTTGACCTAAGACACATAGTTGTGATGGCAATAGAATTAGGATCTTCCACTGTTTTTGTTTTACTAAAAGTACCACTGATTGAATAGTGTTTAAGGAGGGTCTTTCCCACACATTGATGGGCCTGCCAAACAAAAAAGATACTTGGAACCCTCCCTAATCAAGCTTCTATTGTTGGAAGCTTGATTAGGAAGGGTTCCAAGTATCTTTTTTGTTTTTTCTATTGAGGCACTGGGTCGGAGGATTATACCTTCTTGTTCAAAAAAGTTTATGAATATTCTGAGGGTGAGGTTTTATTGGGGGGGGCTTAGTTTTTGTAAGAAGGTCTGTGTGCCAGATGAGATTCTGGGAAGCTGCTAAGCAGCCTCCCCCAACCCCTCCCACCCCCTGACTTTTTGAAAACCCAGGTGTTGGTGCTTCCCTCTCTGCTAAAGATGTACGTATGTACACTTTGGAAGTGCTGTCTGTTGATTTTTGACTTCTCTGAAATTTTGACTGTGATTTTCTCTAATATCTGTACTTGATTAAATTGATGGTTAACCCCTCAAGTTGCCTTTCCTTTTATGAATGCTAAAAACCTGTGATAGCAGGTACCCCTATGTATATTAGGGTGCTTACTGTTACAATAAGCAATAAGGTATACAGATCTATCTTACCCTGTGAGAAAGTAGGGAGGAAGGGGATAAAGAGAGGCAGTGATAAAAAGGAGGGGAGATTGGGGGAAGGGATAATCAGAATATGTGCCATATGAGGACTGGGGGAAAGGGCGAGACGTGGAGAAAATCTGAAACTCAAAACCTTGTATAAATGAATGTTGAAAACTAAAAATAAATATTAAAAACATAAAGCAAAACACTAATAATGCACCATGAGAAATTAATTATAAAAGGGACTATTTCAGAGAAACATGGAAAGAACTGAATGAACCAATATAAAGTCAAAGGAGAACCAGAAAAATTTACACAATAACAACATTCTAAAGACAAAGGAGTTTAAAGACTGAAGAATTCTGATCAATTCAATGACCAAACGGTATTCCAGAAGACCAATGGTGAGCCATGCTACCTACTTCCTGAGAAAAAAGCAATGGAACCAAGATGCAGAATGAGATATGAATTTTTTAATGTGATCGGTGGCCAAATTTGTTTTATTTGATTACCTAAAGGGGATATTTATTAGAAGACTTTTGCTTTCCTTTTTATTTTTTCCCATGAAGGATGTCAATTTAAAAAAAATGCAAGGAAGTAAATGTTGTGAAAATGTGAAAAAGGACCACCAGAAAATAATTGCAGAGCTATATCAATATTAATTGCAGAGGACAATGCTTTATAAAAATATATAAATAATTCAATAAGACCCTCTGAAATAAATCATATATGCTATAGTGTCTAAATGTAAAGACGGTCATTAGGAGTATAACAAGAAATATGAATCACCTACCCAGCAAAACTGAGTATAATACTTCAGGGGAAAAATAGTTTTTCAATGAAATAGAGGACATTCAAGCATTCTTGATGAAAAGAACAGAACTGAAAAGAAAATTTGACTTTCAAAAATAAGAATCAAGAGAAGCATGAAAAGGTAAGCAGCAAAGAGAAGTCATAAGGGACTTACTAAAGTTGAACTGATTACATTCCCACATGGAAAGACAATATTTGTAACTTTTGAAACTTTTTTCAGTATCTGGGTAGTTGGTGGGATTAGAGAGAGAGAGAGAGAGAGAGAGGGAGAGAGAGAGAGAGAGAGAGAGAGAGAGCACAGGATGAGTTGAATAGGATGGGATTATATCTTTAAAAAATGAAATTAAAGGATGATAGAGAAATATATTGGAAGGAGAAAGGGAGAAATGGAATGGGGCAAATTATCTCTCATGAAAGAGTCAAGTAAAAGACTTTTCAGTGGAGGGAAAAAATGGGAAGGTGAGAGAAAAAACGTGAAGCTTACTCTCATCACATTAGACTAAAGGAAGTAATAAAATGCACACTCATTTTGGTATGAAAACCTATCTCACTATACAGGAAAGTGGGGGAGAAGGGGATAAGCAGGGTAGGGGAATAATGGAAGGGATGGCAGTGGGAGGAAGGAGCAATTAGAAGTCAATGGTCTTTGGGAGGGACAAGGTCAAAAGAGAGAATAGAAGAAATGGGGGGCAGGATAGGATGGAGGGAAATATAGTTAGTCTTGCACAACATTACTATTATGGAAGTCATTTGCAAAACTACACATATATATGGACTATATTGAATTGATTGCCTTTCGAACGGGGATGGGTGGGGAGGGAAGAAGGAAGAGAAGTTGGAACTCAAAATTTTAGGAACAACTGTTAAGTATTGTTCTTGCATACAACTGGAAAATAAGAAATACAGGTAATGGGATATAGAAACTTATCTTGTCCTACAGGACAAAAGAGAAGATGTGGATAAGGGGAGGGAGGGATGTAAGAAGGAAGGGCTGAATGGTGATAGGGGTATTCAGAATGCTCAGAGTTTTGGGGTGGGGAGGGGAGAGATGGGGAGAAAATTTGGAACTCAAAGCTTTGTGGAAATGAATACTGAAAACTTAAATTAAAAAAATTTTTAAAAAGATTAAGAAAACACCAGTCTTAAGAGTATCTAATAAAATCAAAAAGATATTCTTTCCTTTTTATTCTTTATTTAATTTAATTTTTTAAGTCTAGATAATCCAATCTCTCCCAGGTGAGAAATGCAAATCTACTCATAGCCTAACCCCACTGTCATCAGCATATGAGCTTTGATGTGCTGTGTTTCCAGCCTAGGCTGGTTTTCCTCTTCATAGGCTACCAACCAAATGCTGATTTTTTTTCTATCAAATGGTTGATCAAATGTAGGTGGGGTAGGTGAATGAAGATGGCATGGAAAGGTAGGAAATGCACCTTGTTTTTGAGAGAAAGAGACAGAAGGAAAGAGAGACAGAGACACAGAGAGAGACAGACAGAAATAGAGAAGTTATAGGTAGAAAAAGATGCAGATACAGATATGGATGAAACAATACAACAGAAATGACACTGACTGTGGAATTAAGAGATTTGGTTTTGAATCCTAATTTATATGTTGTGTGACCCTGAGGAAGTCATCATACCTTACCAATCTTCAGTTTCCTCATCTGTAAAATATAGATGAAAATAATGTTATCATCTCATGGATGAATCACAAAGTATTTCATAAACATGAAACTATTTTAGAAATGTTATAAATGTCATTTATTCTGTTCTAACATTTGCCTATGTAACCTTAGGCATGTTCCTTAACTTCTCTGTGCCTCAGTATCTTCATCTGAAAAATGGGGGGTTCAGATTAAATGATTCTCCCATCTTCACTAGTTGGCAAGACGTGAGTCAATCCAAATCACTTCCTGCCTGATAGGGTGGTGTTTCTTCTTCCTTATGATTCTGCTGGGCAAGAGGAATGTGTCTTTGATTGAAATAAACCAGTGGGGGCTAATTTGGGGAACTGGCAATGACAATCACTCTATTTGTATCATTATGATTGTGAGATGGTGAGCTTAGAGCTAGAAGGGGATATCTAGTTCAAAGCCATTGTTTTTAAAATGAGGAAACTGAGGCCTAGAGAAGCTAACATTCGCTAAAGGTCAGGCTTGTAATGAGTAATGTGGAGAGGATTCAAACCATGTCCTCTGATTCCAAATGTAAAGGTCTCTTCTCTGTCCTGTGTTGTGTCTTGTTACCTCCTGGGAATGTAACATTGACTCCAAGCTAGAAAAATGCCTTACAGTGACCCTACTAGGTTTTCCTATTTCAGTATTGTGCTTAATGAGCTTTTGAATTCCTACTTACAAAGGTAAAGTTAAATTTGCATTCTTAAACCTAGTTAAAAAGAATAGTCCTCAACTCCTGCATACTAAAGCTTTTTATTAATCATATTTTGTATTTATTGACTTTTCCTCCAGTCACAATTCCCTTGCCTGTATTTCACCTTTAAAAAACAGGACATGGCAGAAGCAATGGCTGCATTGGTGAGAGAAACAGCGAGGGAGAAATGTCTCTACTTATTTGTTATAACCCTGTGTCTCTCTCCGTACAGCATCTTCTTCAGTTACCATCTGTGCTAGGCAGAGATAGCTGAGGGAGAATAATGAGCGACTATCCAGAGGATTGGCAAAGATTCCAGTGGGAAGGCTCAATCACCCAGCTGTCATGATTTTAGCTTCTGAAAATGTCAGTTTTGTAAATAATCCATCCCCATCTCTTTATTTGCAAAGATGTTCCTTTGATTGGTGGCTTTGTCTGTGCCCACTACAAATGGTGGTGGAGTGTTTGTCATTGATGTCAGGCCTTGGCAAAGCTAAGCTGTCATTGTTTCACTCTACAAATGGCTCTGACCAGTCAGAGTGTTACTTCTTCCAGTTCCCTTCTTACATAGGGGTGTAGACACTACACAGCCCTTTCCTCTGGAGACAAGGAATGAAATAGTCATTTTATAATGTAAACATCTGGTATAATCCACCAAGGGAGTGATTCAGTCCTGGTTCCAAGCCTCATACTCAATTCTTTTCATCCTTGAAGTGACCCATAAAACCCTGAATGCCATTCTTGCCAAGCACTCACAGATTCCCGCCTTCTCTTTTCCTCTCCTACTTATCTTCCTTTGGTCACAGCCAGTTCTCTATTCCAGAGTCACATAGCTAATTCTCTCAGAAGAGATAGAGCTTTCTAGTCACTAGGAGCATTCTGATCATACATAACATGCTCCGGTTTTCTTTTTTTTCCTTTGATGGCCTCCAGTCAATCAATAAACAAGGAAATAAACAACCACGTATCAAGAAGTCTTCCTATAAACACAGAAGCCCTAGCTATCAGTGTATAATGTTGGTTTATTGCTTTGGTTTGAGCCAAAATCGCCCTATACCCACTGTGGCCATCCACCTCTTACAGAATTAAGTGGTTCTCATCCTGTCCTAACACTGAGCAGATGCTGCAGTTACTGTGCTGCTGAAGCTCTCTACTGCTATCTGCTTGACTACTCTGCAGCCTCCAAGGGAGGGATCTGCCAACCCTAGGGCTTGGTGGCCCTAGATGTCTCCTTTAGTTCTTTTCTGATGCAATGTTGTTCAGTTCAGTTATGTCCCACTCTTCTTGAACACACCAACACTGTCCATGGGGTTTTCTTGCCCAAGATACTGGAATGGGTTGCAATTTCCTTCTCCTGTGGATTAAGGCAAACAGAGGTTAAAGTGACTTGCCCAGGGTCACATAGCTAGTAAAGTATCTGAGGTCAGATTTGAAGTCACGTCGGTGACAGCCAGTACTCTATCCACTGAGCTACCTAGCTGCTTCAAGCCCTGCAGTTCAACACTAGTTATACACAGAATCACTCTTAGTAAAACTATCTTTTGATCAACCAAATATTCACAAAGCTCCTATTATGTATGAGGCACCATTCAAAGAACTAGGGAGACCAAGAAAAAGGAAGTCAGTCCCTCTTCTCAAGGAATTTTCCTTTCTTTTATGGGAACTCTGTACTTGGGCTCATGTTTACAAATTATAGTCTCTTACCCCCATCCCGGTTTACTATAAACTCTGTGAGCATAGGGATTAACTTATTTCTTTGTATAAGACTTGTACATGCTATAATAAATGTTTATTAAGTTGAGGTGGATTGTTTGAGTTACACTGGATTAGACTGGAAAGAGAAAACAACACTGACTTTCATGTCAGAGGAAGTGAGTTCAAGTCCCTCCACTCTTACTAGCGGTGCGACCTTGAGCAAATCAATTAACTTTTCTAGGCTCCTTAAGTTTTCTCATTTATAAAATGAGGTCTCTGGGATAAATTCTAGCCTTGATCTATGAAGCTATAGTCCCAGGATGTGGTTTCTAAGGATTAACAAATTAAATGACTCAGTCCCAGATCAGATTGGCCTTGCTCCTAAAAAAGGAAAAATAGTCTAAAAAAGACTATTTTTCCTTGCTATCCATTCTTATGTGTCTCCAAATATAAATTAACACTAGAATCAATTTTATCATTACCAATTTGGTAACCTGGGGGAAAGGTATCCTATACTAGAATGCAGTGGGGCATTTGGATCTTAGAATCAGATGATTAGAGAAAGAGATGGGACCAAAGGGATAAGCTAATCTAATCCTTTACTCTGAATTTTGCATAAGTAAAACAAGGGCCAGGGGACTGTATTTGAATAAAAATGTCATTTCTGTCTACTGAAGTCCAAAGAGATCATAAACACAGTGAGCCAATGTGGCATAGTAATAAGAGAACTAAACTGAAATTTAGGAGACTTTGATTTAAGCCCTAGTGGAAAGGTGGTCTTTGATTGAATCAACCAATTACCCCAATCTCACTTAAAGTGAGAGATAAGACACTATACCCTGATTTTCTGTCAGGTGAGAACATCAATCAGGAGTATGAACTGCGTGTGAACAAGGCCTAGGAGTCTAAGTTGAAGTAATCCATCAATCACAGGCCAAAAACCACTACAAGCAAAAAATCCTCAATCAATTTAGAAGTCTTTACAAGCATTTGGATGAATGGGAATGGAACTTCACAGGAAGAATATTGTATGGGATACAGTCGTGTCCCATGAGTAATTCATAAAATAGCAAGCCAATTAGAAACTTTGCTAGTCAGGTGTCTGGCAGCTTAATGGAAGAATCTTCCAGGAAAACCTCTGAGAAGAATTTGTTTGGAGAAGATGATAAGAGTCCCTGATATGGCCTCACCTTCCTTCAATTCCACTTTTCACTGAAGGAGGATCTGGTGAACTTCAGAGGTCTAGAGGATTTGAATTTTTCCAATAGCATCCTAGTAGAGTTTCTATAGGATAGCAGTAGCTGGTGGATATCTCTATAGTAGGATTAGGAGGACAGATTAGACAGTGAAGAAAGGCAAATTCAAGTCTCTCGGAGGCAACCAGAAGAAAAGCTGCACCATACCTCAAGGGAACATATTGGAGACCTCCGGTAAATGGACTTCTAAGAGCTATGTTACTACTTTCTATATGGGCTTTCTAAGCTTGAGCACACATTCAGCTGAATTCTGAATATACTGGTAGGGGACTGTGCTACAGATTTGGGGGGCAGGATATCTTTAACCAACTATTCTTACTATACAATCTTAGTAAATCCCCTTGCTTTAGCTGATTAAGTATGGAAGATTAACTGATATGAACTAATAATGATAGGTTGGAAACTGATGGGTGCTTGTGAGTTGCAGCATTAAAAAGAAATCTCCAACTTCTCCAGATTAATCCTAGAGGTCTAAGGGAATGTGGCAGCTGAACTGTGAGGACTCAACCTACTAAGATAAGTGGGCTTTTAAAAAGGAGCCACAGCTCACAAGTCAAACAAGAATTTACAGCTAGAAAGTACCTCAGAGAGCATTCAGCCCAATTCCTTCATGCTATTGAAGAGTAAACTGAGGCCAGAGAAGTGGAGTATGGGGCCCATGTTCAGCTAAGTAGCAAGTAACAAAAACAAGATTTGAATATCCATTTTTTACTCCAAATCTATTGTTCCAAATTCTCTTTGTTCTATCACTAATGAATGGTGCTATCCATCACAAATAATTTCACATCCCTGGATTTCAATTTCATCTTGTAAAATGAAAAGGTTTATAAGTGAATTCTAGGGCAGCTAGGTGGTGCAATGGATAAAGCTACTCTAGCATCTTTGCCAAGAAAACCCCAAACAGGGTCACCAAGAGTCAGATGATAACAATAACAATGAATGATCTCTATAATTGCTTCTAGCTCTAAATTTCCTAACTACTTTAGAGGAACAGTATGTTTCCTCTCCAATAGCCCAAATTACTCTTTATTTTGCATTATAGGAACCTACAATCAGAGAGTTAGATTTGGAAAGGATATTTAAAGGTCATGTTGAGTGACTAAGGCCCACCATTTTGTTTTCTCTTCTGATTTGGCTTCTAAGTCCCATTATTGATTTCACCTGCTTCCTGATATATTTCAAGTAACTAACCCCCATTCCAAAAGGAATCATGTAATTATTTCTCAGGTTTGATTCATTGGCATTAATAACAATGATAATTATTTTCATATCTATCTTTGCAAAAATACTTTATATGTGTTATCTCATTTGATCCTCTTAACAATTCTGGGAAGTAGAGGCTATTATTATCATCATTTTACGGATGGGAAAATGGAGGCTGACTTCTTGCCCACAGTTCCACAACTAGGAAAGCATCTAAGGCAGAATATGAACTCAGGTCTTCCTGACTTCAGGCCTGGGGCTTTTTTAACTTCTCTACTCATAATGTTTTACAACTAAAGCATGGTTTTGTAGGCCAAAGGCCAAGCTTCATGAGCTGCTCTTTTAAAGGATCCAAACCTTTACTCCTAGATAGGCAGCTTTGATTATACCTCTGCAAATGTCACAGTCTTATACAAAATGAGTTCATCAGGGTTAGTAGTCCTTCTCCCTCGTGAAACTTGTGTGACTTACCTTTAATTTAGGAGATCATGTTTGTGAAATGAGGTATCTGAACAAATTCATCTATTTGTGACCAGCCTTCTGGTAATAAGCTTCCTAAAACTTAAAATATGCTGGTCCTTAGAAGTCAGACATGCATAATATTTGCCGGAATAGAATGAATGAATGAATGAATGAATGAATGAATGAATGAATGAATGAATGAACAAAAGCATATATAAATGAAAAAAACCTGATACAAATTATCAGGCTAAGTATTGGATATAAAAAAAAGCAAAAACAAGACAATCCATATGTACCCTCAAAGGGTTTATATTCTAATGGGAGAAGATAAAATAAATAGGTGGCCAGGATGGGTTTTGTTTGGGAAGAAATTGACTTATCCTTTTCAATAATTGTAATGTTGATTTTTTTTTCCATATAACTAGAGATAAAAAGAGGAAGTAATTGTGAGGATGACTGGGGAATGGTAACTTGGGTATCTGAATCGGGGGAAAAATGGTGAAGGTCCATCAATCAAAGGCCTAGTGTTATTGAAAGGCAGGGATAGTAGTGCTTGATGGGAAACAGAGTCTAGAGCTTAGAAACATTGGATAAAGATGGCCAGGAAACAGAATCTTTGCCTTAGTAGGATTTGTCAGATATTAAGTTCTTCTGACATCACCTAAAAAAATAAAAGGTCACCACCATACCATAGTGAGACACCAGAGGATGACATAAGTAGAAGAAAACTTTGCACTATCTGCTCCGTTTGTTTTTTAATTATTTTCAGTCATGTGTGACTCCTTTTGACCCTTTGGGAGTTTCCTTGTCAAAGGTACTAGAATAGTTTGCCTTTTCCTTCTCCATATCTGCTTCTTTAGGGTTCAGTTATTAACGTGTACCTAGAAAAGACCTTCATAGTCAGCTAGTGCACCCCTTCATTTTGCAGATGATAAAACTGAGTGCCAGGTAGGGCAAGGCCATAGAGAAAGGAAGAACCAGAGTAAGGAATCAAGCCCAGGTCCTCATTTCAAATCCATTATTTTTTTCATTTGATGTCAACAAAACATTACTGTGCTTGGTCTTAATTTCTGCCAATCCAGAAGATTTGAATCTAAACCAAGAAACTTAAAAATATTTTACTAAATTTTCATTTTGCTTTGTTTATTACCTCTGAGTACTTTTACTTTATTCCATTCTGCCCAGTCTCCTGCTGGGTCTCCTGCCTTGGGGGGTAAAGGGAGAAACACCAATGCATCATGCCAGGGCTCCTGCCTTGCCTCCTTTCCTCCAGAGAAAGGAGAGAAATGCCATTTGGTTAGGTACTCCTCTGCCTTTGTGGCAAAGAAGAAAAACGCTATTCCATCCCACTAATTCTGCTGCCTCATTTCCTGCCTTCAGGGGACAGGAAGAAATGTGGTTTCATCAGAAACCAGTCTTTAAGAAAGACTTTAAGAAAGAAAATACACCATTACTTCCTCTCCTTCTATAAACTCACTCACTTTTATTTTTTTGAAACTCAGAGGAACCCACCCAAAGGCCAAAACTCTAGAGATGTCAATATCTAACTGAACTCATTCCTTGATGATTAATAAATCATTGTTAATCTCCCATTCACCTTCCTTGTCCCAGTGATTCAGAAACAGGATGTCATTCAAACTATGTTCTCCATCATCCACTTCCACTCATTCTTTCACACCTGGTTGAAGTGGAGGAATTGAAATACACCTTGTTCCCCACTGTTACTTTCTCTTCCTGCCATTTTCATTCAGGCACCTTTTCTCCTTTGCAGTCCTCTCAGTCCCTATCTATCATCCAATCAAAATTATGGTAGCCATCACCTACAAACCTGCAAGACACTCTTTTTCTTTCATCCAAGAATTTATTACTTGATTTAATTTTCTCACCTCCCCAAGTCCTGTCCTCATATTAAGGAATTTCAGCCTACACATTGAGATTTGCTAAAATACTTTGCCTCCTAGCTCCTCGATTTATTCATTTCCAATGACCTGCTCCTTCATTCATTCTCAGTTATACACAAAGATTATCTTTCTCCTGATTTTGCCATCATGCGCAAATGTACCACCTCCATGTTCATGAATTTAAATTGCCTTATCTGATCACAAGGCATTATCATTTCACCTCCCTCTCTGCCTTACAGTCTCAAACCCTGCTCTTCATCCTCTCTGTAACCTCCAGGCCTTTGTCCCCTCAGTCTTTCCTGGACGATCAACCTTTTTCTAGCAAAACTTTCCTCTCTTTTTTGTTCTAACCGTTGGGAAATTCTTTACTGCCCTCTTTCACTTCATTCCTGGACTATCGCAACAGCCCATCGTTGGGTCTCCCTGCCACAAATCTCTCCTCATTTCAGTCCAGGCTCCACCCAGTTGTCAGATTGATTGTCCTAAATGGAAGATCTGTCCACCTCACTCCTCTATTCAATTAAGTCTAAAGGCTTCCTATTACATTCAGGATCAAATATAAAATCTTCTTTCTGGCATTCAAATGCCTTCATGATCTGCTCTCCCCCTACTTTCCCAAACTCCGTCTACTTTACTCACCCCCATATATTTTCCAACTAGTGACACTGGCCTCTCTGCTGTTCTTTGCTGAGCCTCTCCATCTGTTAACTGTAGACATTTTCATGGACCACCATCCATGCCTAGAATGCTCTCCCACCTCACCTGTGCCTTCTGGCTGCCCTGACCTCCTTTAAATCACTGAAACCTCACCTTCTATAGAAAGCCTTTTCTAGTCCCCCTTCAGGCTAGTTAGTGTCTTCCTTTCCAAATGATCTACAATTCATCATGTAAAGATCTTGTCTGTAAATAGTTCTTTGCACATTGCTTCCCCCCTAGACTATGACTTCCTTGAGACCAGGAACAGCCTTTTACTTTTCTTTGTAGCCTTAGTACTTAGCACATTGCCTGGCACAAAGTACATGCTTAACAAACGCTTATTGTATTATTGTCTGACTGACTATTTTATAAGCAGCCCTGTAGACCTCTATATGTATTGCTGAAGTCAGATTTGCTAATAAACCCATCTCAGGGACTGTCATTTAGGACCTGTTACTTGGAGACATGTAAGGAATGAAAATCCAGCTCATGATGAAAACACTATTCTTTCATTCCTTGTGAACCAGTAAAAAAATGAAAAGAAACATTCTCCCCAAAATGTGTTTGTTATTACTTTATGCTTGATTCCATATGTCAAATGGAGTCCTGAAGGGATAATACTGAGGAGTACATTAAGAGGAGGGGGAAAGAAAATTCTGTAATAGTAAAGATGATCCAAATAGGTGAGAAAATACATCTTTTCCTATCTCTAATTTTCTAGTATAGCTTCCTGCCTGCAGGTAAATGTGTAAATAACAAATGGAAACAATTGAATATCAGTGTATCTGTATATTACTCTGTGGCTACCCAGTCAATTTAAAATGAAATGTTCACATGAATTTTATTGTATCACCTCTGGGTTGTTTGCAGTTCTTGTTTTTTTCTTTGTTGTTGTAAAGGATGATTCATTTAGGCCTTGTAATGCCTTCTAGGGTAGTGTCTATATGCTAAATTTTGCAACAAAAATTTTAAACATCCAGATTTATCTGGGAATTTCCAAATGGTTAAATTAACAGGACTATACTTGCTGTTCCGAAGCCTTAGTGTCGCTCTAAGCTAAGACATTTGAGATGCCCTGCATCATTTATCCAAAAGATTAACCAGAGGACTCATTGTTCATCTTTGATGACCTATTGATTCAGATGAAATCAATCATGAACAGAGATTAATGCCAAATCTGGCAAACAAGCAATTTAACAGTCTAAAAATGGGTAATTGACTTCAAAAATTCATTTAGTTCAATTTGTACTTTAACGAAGATTCCCCTCATCTACATATAAATAATAGTAATTTAAACCTTCCAAAGTACTTCATAGGTCTCTGATCCCATACAGTTCTGGGAGGTGAGTGTCATCCCTGTTTTAGAAATGTGGAAACAGAGGTAAGAGAAATTAAATCTTTGACCAGGGTCACAAGGCTTGCAAGGGTCTCTATTATGCCACCTGGCTGTCTCTATATTCCCAAGAAACAGTCTTTTACTATTTAATTCAGTGAGGAGAATGCACTTGATCCTGAAATTAACAACTCCAGTTTGGGTCAATCATAACTGTTAGGAATTGTTTTTCTTTCTAACACATCTAAATCTGCCTCTTTGCAGTTTCTTCCCACTGTTCCAACTTCCCTCCAGTACCAATCAGAAGAAGGCTAATTCCTCTCCTTTGAGACTACACTTCAAGTACTTGAATATAGCTATCATCACCATACCCACGCACAGACTTTGCTTCTCCAAGCTAAGCTTCCCTAGTTCTTTTCAATGAATATCATATGGCATGATCACTAGACCCTTTGGACACTACCTTCCTCTGGTTGCTCTCCAGCTTATGAATGCTATACCTAAAATCACCTCAAAGTGAATATACTACTTCAGCTAACTTTTTTTCAGTCCTATAATACCACCTAAATCAACACCCAGGACTTTTTTGTTGTTTGATGTGTATAGGTATTAATAATAGCATCATATTTCCTTCAGAAATATATCTAGTCAATAGAAAAGTTGAATATTCTTTATCAGCATCCTACTTATTACACCTCACTTTTGACCTGACCTGCAAGGGATAATGGGGACCCCTGTATACTATTCCTTTTGTTTGGATTTCCAGGAATTACATGACTTTGACATTGATATTTTTTGTTTGATTATGGCTTTGCTACAGAAGGTTGGGGACAGGAAATAATTAGAATCTCAAGCAGAAAATTAGAGGAAGGAAACCACTGTGGTACAGAATCTGGAATCAGAGGCTCAGCTCCCTTCTTAGAACCATATACTACCTGTGTGACCTTGGAGAAGTAGCAACCTACCTGGGCCTTGGTTTTCTGATCTGCAAAATGCATGATTGGATTAAATGGACTCTCATGACCCTTCTACCTCCTACCTCATGATTCTAATTAATTCTGGTGTATGGTTGCCAGTGTTTCAGGATTATTGACCTAAAAGTAGGATGTGAATGGATATGTGAGGATTCTCATGCTATAAGAAGTCCAAGGAAGGCAAGAGACCAGTTGCCTATCTTGCTCTAGTTTTGGTTTTTGTTTTGCTCAGGGACTAGACAGATAGAAACTTACATGGAAGACCAAATCATTCTTTCTCCATGATCAGATCTCTTATGTCTTTGATTTATGTTTGCATTTTAATGTATGTGATATAAAGCTTGTTTTTAGATTGCTGAACAATTGGTCATTTTAGAAATATTAATGCAGGATATATGTTGGAATGAGTTTGTTCTTTAAGGTTTTTTCCACTGATTTTTATGATTTTTTATGATTTTTATGACAACATAGTGTTGACTCTGAAGTCAGATGCATGATTTACCAACTGTGCGACCTTGGTCCATTCACTTCATCTCTGGTCCAGATTCCTCATCTGTTAAATGATAAGGTTAGCCTAGGCAGTCCCTGTGTTCTCTTCTAGTTCTACTATTATTTTCCTTCAAGGAGGGCTTGATGTTTCAGAGAAAGGCACAAATTTCCCAGAATGCATCTGACTCATGGCTTTATCCGTAACTTAAGAAAGAACTTAGCATTACTAAAAAGATTGTTGTTTAGTCCTTTTGGTTGTGTTTGCCTCTACATGCCCCCTTTTGGAATTTTCTCAGCAAAAGTACTGAAGTAATTTACCATTTCCTTCTCCAGCTTATTTTGCAAACGAGGAAACTGAGGCCAGCTGGGTTGAGTGACTTGCCCAATACTAAATGTCTGAAGCTAGATTGAACTCAGGTCTTCCTGACTCCACTGAAAAGAATAGATCCTCAAATATGGAATAAAATTTTTATGATTTTATTTCAACCCAAAGTTAAACAAAATCAGAGTAAGTCTGATTTCAGGACTTGTCAAGAAGCATTTAATGAGCACATGTACAAAACTGAATTCATAATATTTTCCCTAAAACTTCTCCCCCCAAACTTCTCTATTGCTCTTAAGGGCACCACCATGCTCCCAGTCACTCAGGTTTGCACCTAGGTGTCATCCTCAATTCCTCACTCTCTCTCACTCAAGTTCTAAATCCAATATGTTGCCAGGACTTGCCCATTTCACCTTTATAACATCTTTCATACATGCCTCCTACTCTCCTCTGCTATGGCTACCACCCCAGTACAAACTCTGATCCCCTTATTCCTGGACTAGCCTTCTGCTTCGTCTCTCTGCATTGTCTCTATCCACTCTTGTATCAAACTGATCTTCCTAAAGCACAGGTCTCCCCTATATCCCATATTACCTACTCATTAAAATGCAGAAGCCTATATAATCTACGAGGTCATATATAACATCATCTAAATGACATGCAAGGTCCTTCATAGCATTTCTAACTACCATAAGGAGCCTTCTTATACCTTACTTTCTACACACACACACACACACACACACACACACACACACATCCAGTAACACTGTTCTCCTTCCTGCTTCTTGAGCAAGACACTCCATCTCCCAACTTAAGGCATGTTTCTAACTGTCCCCCATGCCTGGACTGCTCTCCCTGCTCATCTCCACATGCTGAACTCCCTTGGCTTCCTTAAATTCTCAGACAAAATCCTACCTTTTACATTTCCCAGTGTCTCTTAATGCTAACATCACCCCTCTGCTGCTAATTTCCAAATTATGTATTATTTAGATATCTATACATAGCAACTTGCATGTTATCTCCCTAAATTGATTGTCAGCTCCTTGAGGGTAGGGATTGTCTTTTGTCTTTCTTTGCAGCCAGTTCTTGGTACAGTGCTAAGTGCTAAGAATTCAAATATAAGCACATAGTAAAAGAGTCCCTGCCTTCAAGGAACTTACATCTGAGTGGAGTATGACAATATATAAAAGAAAGCTGAAAAGCTAGGGAGAAGGCATTACCTATGAAGAATTATGGGGGAAAAAATGTCCTCAAGAGGAACAAAGATGCAATTGTCCTGGATAACTTCTTAAACATGGGGTTGCTAGGAGGAACCAGTCAATTACAGAAGAACCTACAGGGACAAATGGTACTTCCAGTGTGAGAAGTCCATGAGTGAGGATGCACTTCCAGCATGGAGAGGTTTCTGTGGCATGGTAAAAGAAGTTCCGAAATTCAGGAATGTCAACAACCTAGAAACAAATGGAGATTTAACCTGTTTAATGTTTCTAACATCAAACTCACAAGATGAAGAGATGAATTTTCCAAGTGCAATAGCATTTTAAATATTTGTTTCAAAGTTAATTGAGGGGATGATATGCATTTGAAAAAGTTCCTTTCTTCAGAGTTTGCAAGGTGAATGAGAAACAAACCTCCTTCAACCTTTGACAGTCTGGTGAAATGTATAGGACCCTTCTCAGAATTTTTTTTTTGTTATATATACACACATCTATCATTCATCCATCTATCTGTATGAATATATATGCATATAAATGTATACTTACACATATATACATATATATGTATGTGTGTACATATACATTAATACCCACATAATTATAATAAGAAGGAACAGCTAGGAAAAATAAAGACTTTTTTTCCCATCCAAGTACAGAGACTCCCTAAAATCTATCTAAGAAGCCTTAGTCAACAAATTGTGGTCTAGGAGGAGATTAAGACATCATGGAACCTAATGTTACATGATAATGCATTAGAGAGGGACACATTAAAGTGTGATGTGAGATCCCAGTGGATTGCCCTATTGACTGATGATCAGGCATGATTTCCTGGGAGACATGAGTAGGAGTTCAACAAGAAAAAGTGGAGAGTAATAGAGGGATGAATCATAAGCCCCAAGTAAGCTACCAACCACTGACAGACTGATTTGAAATTAATACAGATTCAGAGACAGAAAAGAATATGAATATGACATGACACAAGAAAGTTAAGAACTCCCACACTAGACTCTTAGTTTCTTGTGGACAAGAACTGTCTTACTGAATTCATTCATTTCAAAAGATATGTAAGTGCCTACTTTATATCATGCACTGTTCTAGAAATTAAGGATGCAAATGAAAAAATAGGACATTTTCCTCTGTTAAAGTAATTACTTTCTCCTGGGAAGAAGTAGCATATACACAGATAAATCAAAATAAAATATATAACAAATAAATTCAAATAATTTGGAGAAGTAAAAGGAATTAACAAATGGGGATGTTACTCCAGCTGAAACTTCCAAGGATCTGGTGGTTCCAAGAGAAGACATAAGGAAGGAGACCATTCTGAGACAGACTGTTAGATGGAACCAGGGGTAGGAGAATGTCTGGAACACAGAGCACATGTAGACCAATTTGGCAGGAATGCACATGATGGGGAATCACGTTTGATTAGTTCCCGAAGTAGTCTAGAGCCGTACCATGAAGAGCTTTAAAGCTGAATAGAGAAGTTCTCCTGGAATCCCAGAAGCAAAAAGAAACCGCTGACATTTTTTTTAATAGAGTATGATGACGTGCCAGCCCCTCACTTTAGGAAGATCGCTATGCCAGTGGTATAGAATGTGGATTAGAGAAGAGGGGATGGGATGCAAGATGACAATAGTCTAGATATCAAGTAATGAAAACCTGAAGTCAGGTGGCTTTTGGTGAGTGGAAAGAAAGGAATGGATGAGAGACTCACAGTCAAATTCGAATTGACCAGAAATTGGCAATTGATTGTATGTGTAACAAAGTAGATTAGAGGTAAAGTGCCTACATTATGAATCTGAATTACGGGATGAAAGCTGATGCCATTGACAGAAATAAGGAGGGAAGAAATAGAAACAGTTCAGGGGAAAAGATAACGAATACTGGTTGAGACATTTTCAATTTAACTTGTTTACAAGATGTAGAGTAGATATCTTCCAGTAGGCAGGTGAAGATAGAGGCTTGGAGCTCAGGAGAGCGTTCAGAGATGAGATGACTCAGGGAATCCTCTGCAAAGGGATGAAACCTAAGGCCCCAGGAGTTAATGAGATCACTCACTCACTCAATTAATCAATCAACAGGCATTTAGTGAAAAAAAATACTTTCTACCAGGTAAAAAAAGCTATCTTCACTATGAAAGTATATAGAAGATACCAGGGCCCAGGACAGAGACCTGAGATCTACCCCACACATTGATGGACCCAACAAAGGGTCCTGAGGAGCAGGTAGAGAGACAGCCAGAGAACAATGAGAGAAAAGTATTAAGGCAAAAAAAGGAAGGAGAGAGTAGCCAAGAGGAAGGCATTTTCTGTAGTGCCAAAATCTGAACAGCGGTCAAGAAGGACAAAGACTAAGGAAAGACGGCTGAATTGAGGATTAAACCTTGGGAAAAATTATTTCCTAAGTGTAGTGGTAGCAGAAGCCAAGTAGGTTGGGAAGTAAGTGGGAGGTAAAAAAAGAATTTCTTTCTTCCCCAGCATCTCTCACAGTACTGTACACACAGTACGCAGTCAACAAATGCTCGTTGATATATTTGGGATAATATGGACTTAACTTTAATACTGAGACCAGAAAAAAACATACCCCCATCATCTTGTTTTTTCCTTTCAGTCTGACTGCAATCATTTTTCCTTTCCACCAGAGTCAAGGGGGTGAAACTTAAGCCTTCCATACAAAGTTAGAAAATAAGTATTCCAGAAAGAGTTAGAAATTTCATTTCTTACCAGACTTTATCTGAATTGGCAGCTTTCTTATGCCAAGAATCCCATTAAAATCCATGATCTGGGAGGGGTCAGAGGGTCCTCTCTGCTAAAGGGTTGATGGAGGTGGCAAAATCATTGAGCTACCTGGCCATTGCCAATTACAACTGTGGGGAGAATTGGGAGTGTAAAATGCCTCCCATCAATGATTTCTGGGCACCCCAAAAGAAATTCATTTTTCACCATGCAGAAGTTGTGCTCCCTGACAAAGATTCAATTTATGCAGCTAGAATTTCAGATATACAGAGCCCCATACATGCCACCTCATACCAAAGAATGTGTATTACATGCTGTCTCTCTATGCTCTCTCCTCAAACACTGAATTTTTTTTCCCATAGTCTTTTACCCAAATCAAGGAGAAATAGAAACTGAAATGATTGGCATTTCAAAGGTACCTCACTGAGCATCAAGCTCCAGGATGAATGTTGGAAGTCACAGCAGAAATAGAAACACATTACTGATTTTGTCCCTCGCCAGAGCACTTAGTTTCAAAAATGTTGTCTTGAAGTTTTCTCATAATCCACATGACCTAGAGTAACTGGGGTTTTACTGGCAGATCGGTTTATACCATCTCGCTTAAGCTTTATAATAGCATAATTATACTGTCACAGAAAAAGATTTCAGATGAAATTAATGAAATGCCATTAACCTAAGACAAGAACTGCTGGAGCTCAGAAAACTCTCCTGTAGAGTATTTTTTTTACTTTCCTTGATATCAAACTCATCGTTTAAAATCACAAAATGCAATTCCAGTGCTCCCTAAAGAAAGCTGCTGCCCTCAATATTTTCTCTATTTGAAAAAAAATTAAATAAGACATATTAAAATCCTTCCCATCTCCAAAAAGTCAAAGAGCACATAGTCAAAATCAATAGGAAGATTATAAAAAGGAAAGAAAAAAAGAAACATATTAATGTCCTGTGCGTATGTGTGTGTGTGCCTGATATGTATATGTGCATTCCAAAAACAAAGTGCTCCTTTGGGATCCTCAAATCAAATTCATGTGTTATTTCCAGATATGGAAACTGAGGAATTTAATATTCTCTTAAGGGTAGCAAGTATGAAATATTAATGACTATGTCTTGTCAGGTAGGAAATTTACAAAACAAATATATTGGAGCAGTTATTACCAATTTGGTCAATCAGTAATTCACAAATCAAGTGTAGCCATGATAAAGTCCTTCCCAGTATTCACGCAAAACCAAACCTGTGCTGCAGAGGATACAACAATAATCTCTGCTCATTTGGTAACTCCATATTTGGAATTTGAGGAACACATCATGTGGTTTTATGTCCATGAAATAAAAAACAAGGTTGGCCATTGGTCATTAGACATTAGATGATATGATTAGACAATATGATGATCTTGGCATCTGCTGCCTAGCTTCTTTTTATCTGCACCTACATGCACTAGCTTGGACCTTCCAGATACTATAATCTGGAACAATTTATCCATTAAGTTTTAGAACACCTTGGTGATGGGCTATCTTGATCTACGAGTAAGTGTGAATTCACTGAGCCCACTATATCTGGAAGGCTCCAGGCCAGACCATGCTTTAGAATGTATTCACTTTTTTACCTGGGGCCATCTTGCTATTTTTCCCACCATTGTGGTAACTCCTTCTACCTGTTGTTCTGAACACAGTGATCAAGCCAATGTTACCATGACTCTCAAAAAGATTATTGCAGTCATATCCCTGTGGAGCCATCACCATCTCTGGCCTTCTGAAACCAAAACTCCTTTCTCTAGGCATCATCCCCCCACATGACTTTATATTCTCTACTAGGAGAATACAAACTTTGTGAAAGGTAGTGATTGCTTCACTTTTGTGTATGCATTACCAGAGTTTCACATAGTGTCTGGCATATCATAACTACTTAATAAATGTTTTTGCATTTATTCTTGAATTCATTCAATATTTATTCAAGGACTGAATAACACAGTATAACCAAAATGGTGAAAGAATTATGAAACACCCTGGAAGAATGGGTTGAAAGAACTGGGATTTTTTTTTTAGTGTAGAGAAGAAAAGATTTAGAAGGTACATAATAGGTGCCTTTAAGTTTTAAATGAAGACTCTGTTTACATGGAAAATGCTTTCTTTTGAATTTTTTTTGTTTCCTCCTAGACCAAGATTTCTTTACCTTTTGCATGGTAAAGATCCCTTTGCATTCTGGACCCCTTGGACCTATAAACCCCTTCTCATAATAATGCTTTTAAATGAATATTTAATGAATGCATATTTAATTATTAAATTATTAAAAATTAATTATTAATTTTTTAAAATTACTCATTTTATTATTGATAAAAATTAATTATATAGATATATGAATTTCTAATAAATAATGATTTTAAGAATTAATTTTGAAATTTATTAAATTATTAAAAATAATGAAATGAATATTTAAATATAGATATTAACAAAATATAAATGAAATTATCATTTTAAAAAATTAATATACTCCAGGTTGAGAACCTCTAACATCCTAAACTGACACTTTCAGTGACTATGAAATTCAATTGATCAAGAGTTGGCTAACCTAAATCATTGACATTTATTGTTATACTAAAATACAACTGAATTTTTGGAAGTTACACCTTAGAGAGAAACTACATGGGCAGGGTAGGGGAGCATAGGCACCTGTGTGTTTATATGTAGATGGGTGTGCGCACATGTGCATGTGTGAGTCTATCTCTGCCTATTTGTCTTTCTGTTTGTCTACATATTTTTCTGTCTTTCTGGTATCTCTTTGTTAAAGATTTCAATTATCTAGAGAGACCTGACAAAAATCATACAAGAAGAGGGAGAGGGAATGAAAAACATATTGAATGCAAATGGAGGACATGGTGTTTTTGGTTTTGGAGGCAAGGAATCAACCATCTCTATAATGGTATGGCTCCTGATTCTGCATTCTTTGCTGGACTACCTAAGGACTGGGATATTTGGATTTTAAGGGAAAGAAGGTAGGGAAGAGGAGGAAGGGATGGATAATAGCTTCCCTCTATCAGTGGTTTTGGAAACATCTATTCTCTTGGGAAAAGAAAGATGTGAACTCAGCTTTTATTGGAGACTGTTACTACCTCTGGGAAATGGGCTTATGGACCCTTTACCTAATCTGGATGCAACAATTCAGAATTTTACATTTTATCTCTTTTTGTCTCCAATTTCTTAAAGGTATTTCAGACTATACCATGAATCTATTTTCATTTGGGGTCATACAAAGTGGGGAAGAGCATATAAACCTTAATGAGAAATTGAGATAGTAAATATATTTCAATTTTATTTCAGGAATTCTGGGTAGGACATAATAATGAGACAAATTTGTGATTAATTTATGAAATTTTATATGAGGGTGAGTTTATATTTTAAATTATATACAGAACAGAGAAAACCCAGCACTAAGGTGGGAGGATGTTCAAGTGCCTCTGCATTTAGGAAAAGTTTCTGAACTATTTCTGGGCTTAGCATCAATCCCTGACAAATGGTGAGTGGGTACTTAACCCCACTATCTCCCTCCTCTCTTCTTGTACGCATAGATAGAATCTGCTCTATATTACATCAAGTATTTAAAGAGCTGTCCTTTCAAACATAGAGTAGACTTGTTCTGTTTGGCTAAATGGGGTAGAACTAGGGGTAGGGTTAGACAGGGCAAATAACTAAATTTTGACTTGGTGTGAAGAAAATATTCTAATAATTATAGCTCTCCGAACATAAATGGAATACCCTGGAAGTACAGTAAGTCACTTCATTGGAGTCAATCAACCTCTAATTAATGACCAATACTAGTTGTACTATCCACCTTTAAGTTCTCTTATCGTAATATTACACATTTTGAAGATGTTTATGAACTGATGCAGAGGGAATTGCACAGAACTGAAAAGAATTGATACTACAACAGAAAAAGAAAACAACTTTGAAAGTGATAAGAACTCTAATTAGCATGACAATCATCCAAGATTCCAGAGAACTAATGATGAAGGATGCCATCCACCTCCTAAAAGAAAGAAATGAACTCAGGGGCTCAATAAGACATAACTGAGACACTTTGGGCACAATCAATGAGAGAATTTATTTTTATTGACAATGTTTGTTACAAGGATTTGCTTTTTTTTTCCTCAATAATATAGGGATTAGAGGAGAAATTAGATTTCTGTTTATTAAAAAGTAATTTAAAAAAAAAAGAAAAATAGCCTAGAAGAAATGGCGGAGCAGGACAGTGTGTATGTGCATGCAGATAGACATTTATGAACATGTATATTGTGTATGTATGTGTACATATACATGTATGTATATACACATATGTATACATATGTGTGTTGGGGAATGTATATGTGCGTGCATGAAAAAAAGCCTATAGGAATTTATAGAAGGAGAATGTATAAAAGTATGCTTCCTCATGCCTTCAAACTTTCTTCCCTTCTTGTCCTTTAACTTATTGCATCTGTTCCTCCCTTCTGCCCTTTCTTTAGTCAGTATTTTGCTACACAGTCCTTGAGAATCACAGAGCAATATACAATTCACCTAAGAAGTGTCATCAAGCAAAAACTTGAAGACCTCTAGCTGGAGACCCCACAATCTCCTAAGGCATTCAGTTCCACATGGGGCAGCTCTATTGAGGTCATCTCCCCTTTCAGACCTCAGGTTCATTGCCTTGGAGATCCCCTTGGTTTATCACTCACTAATTCCCCATACCCAATCCCGTGTCAAACCTTGTCAATTCCCATCTCTATACTCACAGTCACATAACCCTAAATATGTATAGGTATTGCTATAACTGTAGGGAATGGACTTGTAATTTTATTGGCAGAGAATTTCCATTACAGGAAACTCCCTCTAACAATACAAGTCAACAACTTCTGTGCATTTTGTTGTTTTACACAGTTTTCTGGACTGCTCAGAGGTTAAGTGATTTGCTCAGCGTGATACAGACAGTGTTTCAGAGACAGGACTTTACCACAGATCTTTATGGCTTTGAGGCTACATCTCTACACACTATAACAAAATGTCTCTCAATCACTTTCTTTATCTCCGCCTCTGGGTCTGACTCTATCTCTGTGTTAATAAATGCTTTATTTATCCACCTATGCCTCTGTCTCTATAATCCTTAATTCTCTCAAGCTCTCTGTCTGTGTATGTGTGTATGTGTATGTGTGTCTGTGTGTGTGTGTCTTTGTCTCTGTCTCTATCTCCGACTTCACCCCAGCAAAGGAAAAACTATGTATCCCCTCCTTCAAAGGTCAGGCCTTAACAATAAGTCTTAAAAGACTTAAGATAAAAGTGAACTTACATTCTGAAAAAATCTATAAAAATTCTTCTGAGGAGCTGGAGGAGGCCTTGTTTTCCATAAGAATATTCAATGGCTCTGATGCTCCCATTCCCATGGCTGCTTCCTGAACTTCACAAGAAGTTACACTTTAAAATGCACTTAAATCTTCTCCAGAGAATATTAAACCTTTAACATATTTGAGAATGTCTGTCTGTCAATGGAAAGTACATCATCTCCTGCTCAGGGATTAGTGACAGTTATCTCACTGGATTCTATGAAGCTATGAGCCTCTGCCCTATACTCAGACAATATTTATTCTATAGATTTATAAAGAAAATCCCACTAATGTCTTACTTTTAAATGTCTGTTGTGCATGGCACTTATTCAACCCATTATGATGCTGCCTGGTATCGAGTGTTCGAGATTCTGTACTCATTCCTTTATAACTAAGCAGATGTTAATCCTTAACCATTTGATTCAATTTGCTCATCCTAAAATGAAAGGGTTGTGCTCACATTGCCTGTAGGACCACCTCTAATACCATAATCCAATGATGCCAAATCTTGTCTACTATGTCTTCAAAATACAAATGCAGTGATCAAATGACTATCCAAAGTCTGAAAACTTTCAAAGGAAAAACTACATCCCCACCGATCAAGGCTAGACCTAAAAGTCAAGTTGTAAGTCTTAAGGCAACAATTCACTGCTGTTCATCTGCCTCTTTATTCCCCCTCTCACTGAAACTGCTCTTATCCCCTCTTGCATGGATTATTGCTATAACCTGCTAATTATTCTCTCTGCTCCCAGCTCCTCTCCTCCCTAGTCTGTGCTCCACAGAGCTGTGGAAATCATCTTTCGAAAGCCCAGATCTAACTCTCCTGCTCAAAAGTATTCATTGGAAGCTTCTAGATAAAATGTAAGCTATTTTCATTGCATTTAAAGTCCTTCAAAATCTGGTTCTAGCTTGTACTTTCAGACTTATTTTAATTTACTCCCACTGAATATTGTGGCCAATTTCATTTTTGCAAGACACATACACAATAGTAATATATGAATAATATATTTTCACAGAATCAGAAAATTCAATATGTAAGGTCATCTCATCCAAAGCACATATGACCTCTATTCTGTTAACAGCAAATGGTCATCTAACATCTGATAATAATACTAATGATGGTGATGATGATGTCATATGTACATATTATTTGCAGTTCTGGAAAGAACTTAATTCAACATAGTCCTGAGAGCTAGGTATTGTACTTAACATCCTTCCTCTTTTACAGATTAGGAAACTGATCCTCCGAGATATTTAGTAACATGTCCAGAATCAGTGTCACAACTGGAAATTCTTGCAAATTAAGTTGAAGTGGGATAAAATGCTGGGCTTCACTGATAACATCATGTACTACAATGACTGATACAACCCAGGCATCCCTCACAGTGCAGGTTGCCTGCCCAGGTGTCATGGAGAAAGTCTTACAGAGTCTTATCACCATAGTGGTGAAGGAAGGCAGCCTGGAGCCAGACAAATGGAAAGGTACAAAAGGGGTGATAATTCTTCCCACTAAGATGCTAAAGATACAGTCAGGGTAGGCCATTCCTTTCCAATAGGTGATATCCAGGGACAAAGCTCCCACTGATCCATGCCAGTTATGGCTTTGCCCATGATCTCTTAGCTTGCAAGTGTGTGAGGCAGAGTTTCAATCACTACCTCCCATCCCCATAGCCAGAGCTCAGCCATTAATCTCTCCCTCTTGAAAAAGAGGAGAGCTGAGAAAAAAAAAAACAAGAAGTTTACCCTCATCACATTTGACTAAAGGAAGGAATAAAATGCACACTCATTTTGGTATAAAAACCTATCTTACAGTATAGGAAAGTGGGGGAGAAGGAGATAAGCAAGCGGGGGGGATGATGGAAGGGAGGGCAAAGGGAGGAGGGAGCAATTTGAAGTCAACACTTGGGGAGGGACAGGATCAAAAGACAGAAGAGAAACAATGAGGGTCAGGATAGGATGGAGAGTAATTCAGTTAGTCTTACACAACACGACTATCAGGGAAGTCATTTGAAAAACTACACAGATATGGCCTATATTGAATTGCCTGCCTTCCCAAAGGGAATGGGAGGAGAGGGAGGGATGGGGAAAATCTGGAACTAAAAGTTTTAGGAACAACTGTTTAGTTTTGTGTTGCTACTAGAAAAGAAGACATACAGTTAATGAGGAATAGAAAGTCATCTGGCCCTACAGGAGAAAAGAGAAGATGGAGACAAGAGAAGGGAGGGATGACAGAAGAGAGGGCAGATTGGAGATAGGGAAAATTAGATTGCTTGGGGTATTGGGGTGGGGGGAGGGGATAAAAGGGGGAAAAAATTTGGAACCCAAAATTTTGTGAAAATGAATGTAAAAAGTTATATAAATAAATAAATAAATAGATGGATAGATAGATAGATAGATAAATAAATAAATAAATAAATAGATGAATGAACGAATAAATAAATAAATAAATAAATGAAATGATCTCTCTCTCTCTCTCTCTGTCTCTCTCTCTCTTTCTCTCTCTGTCAATCTAAGACACTATCCAGCAAAAGAGAACATCAGTGAAATTATATTTTTTGCTATCTATAAAAGGATTACAACTTTTGAATTCAGGATGAAATTTCTAATTCTTTTGAGCATCTCTCTATCCTTTCAGGTATCTAACTTCTTAGGAATCACCCTTGAATCTTAATCTATTCAGCGTAGCCGATAAAGTTTCATCAATTCTCCTTCCACAACATTCCTTGCATCTGTCTACATACCTGTGCACCATCTTAGCCTTTCATCACTCTCATCTGGACCATTGCAATGTCTTCCTCATTGGACATCCTCAGGGGTGTACTAGAAAATGTTTAACAAATGACTCTCTGAAAAAAAAAATATGACACACTTAAGTGATACTAATATTTTCTCCATTACTAACATTTTCTCCATTGACTTAAGTCTAGATGATGAAAAGAAATCTCCAGGACACCCCACTGGGTCCATCTCCTGCTTCCAATCTCTCCTTTCTCTCTTTCTTCCATACTGCTGCCAAAATAATCTCCCTAAATGTCAAGTCTAACCATTCCTCTCTCATGTTCTAGTTTCTTTAATGCCTCTAAGATAAAATACAAACTTTTATTTTTGCCATTTGATTTCCCCCAGAGTCTAGCTATAGCTTTCTTTTTATCCGATATACCACATGACTCCCCTCTGTACACTCAATCCAACCAAACTGTTCTATTGTCATCCCTCATCCATGCCATCCCTTGTCCCTTAGAACAAGGTCCTTTAGGACCTTTTCATGGGATAGGATTCCATCCTCACCTCTGTAGCTAGGATTCCTTTCCTTTCATTAAGGTTCAACTCTTCCTTTATCTTTTATGGGAAGCCTGTCCTCAGGCCTTTACTTGTGAGTTCACTCTCCTAAATTATTTTGGATTAACTTATCCATGTATATGTTGGATCCACACTGTAGACTATAAGCTTGCTTAAAGCACAGATTGCTTTGATTTTGCATTTGTATCTCCAGCATCATCTAGTAAGGTGTCTGGCATATAGGAATTGGGGGGAGATCTTTGATGTCATTGATGTAAAGAATGACAACATAAGAAAACAGCACTTTTGCAAACTACTTTCTTAAATTTGAGTTCCCTAGAATACTGGAAAGTTAAATGATTTGTCCTACATCACATTTGTCCTGCACATGGCCAGTGTTCATCAGAGGCAGGACTGGAACCCAGGGCATTCTTGTCTTTGAGCATAGCTCTTTATTCACTCCAACAAGTTACCTCTCTTGCTTTGAATATTGTAGGAATTTAATACGTGTTTTTTAGATCAGATTAGATTGGGTTGAGTTTACTGAAACTCCTGATCAAGAGTTGGGTTTGTGATCATGAAATTATCAACAAAACATTGGGTAATGACCCAACAGCAACATTGTTTTGTTTATCTACTTGGCCATCTGGATGTGCTAAAGCAATTAAATTAACATAATGAATGCTAATTAATAAAGTCATGTCCCCCTCCAAAAGTCACAATTTAGTTCTGGATCAGCCCTCTATAAGTAATTAGTCTGATTTGCATGCCTATTGGGGACAATGGCTTCCTTCACCTAATAGCAAACTAGCAGTTTTCCAGGGTTTTGGCAGAATCACACTAATACACCTGGGTAAGCTGTTGTCTTATGTTCCCTGAGCCAAATTTAGAAGCCACATCTGAAGCCTTCCTCCTACTCCCCAAGATCTCTGTCTGCAAGATGCCAAGCACAATCACTTTCTCTTCTCCATGTCATACTAGTGGGTGAATGAATGGATGGAGCCAACAGACAAGGGGCAAAATGGCCCAGAAGTCCTGAGCATATGTCCAGGCTGAGAGGAAGCTCAGGCTTTGAGTCCAGACATTCCATATTTCAGATGACAAGCTAGGGTCAACTCTTTGGCACATTGAAAATGAGAGCTTCAGAACGTCAAGATTTTGTTTGAACAGTTCTTAAATAAATGTGTACACAATGAAAAGTGCCCTTCAAAAACAAGTGTATGCTTGTATACATACATTCATAATACATGTAAACATATATACATACATGTGTGTACATACATAGCATGTGTGGCTAGATATATCTATACATATATATCTAGTCACACACATACATACATAAATTCCTACATATACATGTACCTTTAAATATACAAATAGCCATACACATGTGGCATCTATGTGTGTACAATATATATATATATACATATGTGTATATGTATTTGTGTGTATATGCATGTGCAAATGTGTGGTATAGATGTGGATATGTGTTCATGTGTAGACACATAAATATATTTATAAATTCAAAGATATAATTGCTCCAATTAGGCAGTGGGGTATAGCAGAAAGAGCATTAACTTAAAGAGGATCGAAGAAACAGAATGCTGACATGAAAAGTGTGCTGGATTTCAAATACGTGACTCAGGGTTCAAATATCATCCTACCACCTACGTGACATGAGAACATCACTCATCTCTTCTCTGAGAATCAGTTTCTTCAATGTAAAAGGAAAATGTTACCCTCAATTGACAAACAGTCATAGTTTGAATATCCAGTTTGTAAAAGAAGACATCCGTATTATCAATAGTCGCATTATTAAAGTGCCCTGGAAAGGTTTGTACATGTTTGCTTGTTCATTTGTGTGGCATAGTAGGACAGGGACAGTACTTGGTGGTTAAGAATGCCCTAGGTTTGAATCCTGGTTCTACCCCTCACTAGCTATACGACCATGGAAAACTCATTGGCTTTCTACAAGTCTTACTTCTTAGTCTCTAATGAAGCTTCAATGTGGCATGACATCGTAGGAAGACTGGTCTAGGAACGAGTAGTTTTCAGTTTAGTCTGAAGGATGGAAGGACCAAGGATGACATAACAGAGGTATCCATGTTTTTAGGGAGTTATCACATGGAGGAGCAATGATACTCATTCTGCTAGGTCCCAGGGGGGAGAAGAAAGACTGATGGATGGATACAGCAAAAAGTCAATTTTAAGTTTGGTATCAGGGAAACCTGTCTAAAAATTAAAGTTTTCCAAGGATCAAATGGGTAACTTGAGAGGTAGAACATTCCCCGTCATTGAAAGTCTTCAAGAAATTCAATTGTTATGGTGGGGATTGTATCGTAGCTATGGCTTGGAATCAATGACTTTGGAAATCCTTTCCAATTCTGGGATTCTGTCTTCCTAGTTCTGGCTCTACTGCAAGGATATAATATCTACATGCACAAGTATTTAAAAAATAATGTAAAGTAATTTCAAGGAGGATCTCGAAATGAAGGTGCAGGAAAGGTTTGATGATATGAGAAGTGGCACCTAGAGGTGGGAAAAAGATAGTTTTCTAAGGGGCACAAGTGAGGGTTTGGGGCAAGGATTAAATGAGATAACGTCTGAAAAGAGCTCTGTAAATAGTATAAAAACTGTAATTATTCTTACTTTAAAATTATTTCAGTGCTTTGACAGTGGTAAGCAGAAGAGGGTTCTCACTTCTGCAATGTTCTGTCTTCTTTGGAACTGAAAGGAATCAGGTTGATCCAATACTGTGATAAAGCACATTATGTAAAGGCAAAGTAACATTTTTTTATCCTACATTTCATTAGTCTATTGAATATTCTAGCCTTTGAATCATCGAGACTATACCAAATTATGGCCAGAGATTTGCCAACTTATGTACACATTTAGGCCACTCATGCTTTATTTAGGAGAAGGAAAATAGTAATTATCTGACCCTACACCTCACTTTCAACCCCAGGAATTATGATCCAAATATTAGCAATGTAAGAATACACCTGGCCTGCCCTAGCTGCATTCAATAGAATCTTAGATTTTAAAATGGAGAAGAATATCGAAGTTGTCTTAGCCAATCTCCTCATTTTACAGATAAGGAAACTGAGGCCATGAGAGATTAATAGATTTGTGCACAGTCATACAGGAAGTAAATGGAAGATCAAGGATTAAACTTCAGGTCAACTCATTCTAAATCCAATTTGAAGAAAAAATAAAACAAAAGAATTTATCTGAATAAAACATAATAATTTGAAAAAATCCCTCACTTTCTATTGTAGCATCTCCACCTCCACACCTTCACCTCATAAATCTACAATATACAAATGTGATAGAGGAGCACAGATGATAAATTTAAAGTCAGGAGGGTCAAGTTCAGGTGTAAGTAGTAGTTGCTCCCTGTGAGATCTTGGCTAATCATTTGTCTTCTCTATAAATTTTTTTCTTCATCTATCAAATGAAAGGGTTGGACTAGATGATTAGTAAGCATGGACAGCACCAAAGAAATTATTTATACTTTTGAATTTCACTGGGAAAAGGATCATAGATAGAAAGTCTTTACTGACCATTATTTCATATTTTATAGTCAAATTGCGTCCCTGGACCACATACATAGCCCTCAATGGGCAGTCATTGTATAAAGGCAGGCATTCCTCAGTCATCTTTGATAAGCATAAAATACAATAAAATTAACTATGGAGCTAAATTGAGGTGAATAATTGGAGAAAATGCCAGTGAGCCATGTATTATCATTAGGAACCATGGAAAGAGTTTGTTCCATTTTGCTGTTCACATATTTTTCCTCCAAAACTTTTCCACCATCAGTCAATCAATACGCATGCAGTAGGTACCTATTATGTGTCAGGTACTATACTAAGTGGTGGGGATAGTGAATAGCTCAAAATATGATTTCATTGATACAGAGAATCTCTCAATAAGGAAACTCCCTCTACCAATACAAGTTGGCACCTTAGTGCTTATTATGAAATCTCAGGAAGTTGCCTAGAGACATGAAAAATTAAGTTATGTGCCCAAGTTCTAAGGCTGCTGCTCAAACCAATATACCACACCTCCTATACAAGAGCTGAAGATACAAAGACAAAAACAAAATCATCCCTGCCTGCAAGTAGTTTATAGTCTATCATCTCAGAAACATTCAATACTAACAATTCACATTAAATTCTTTTTTGTCTATTAAACTGTTCATGTTTGCTGGTGAATCACTTCATGCAAAAAAATTTTCATATAAATAAATGTTGTTTAATCATATTCAACTTTTCATTACTCTATTTGGGGTTTTCCTGCAAAGATACTAGAGATATGTCTCCAATCCATTTTATAGATGTGGAACTGAGGCAAAAAGGATTAAGTGGAACCCAGTATCAAACTAATAAGTATCTGAAGTTGGATTTGAACTCATGAAAATGAGTCTTCCTGATTCCAATCCCAGTGCTCTTTCCATATGCCATAGATTCCATTAAATGAGTAGCACATATTAGTAAAATGCTTTTAGGATTGCAAAGCTCTTTGCACGTATTATGGCACTGGTTCTTCATAGCAACCCTGTGATGAAGGTGCATCATCATCTTTGTATTAGGATGAGGAAACTGAGGCTAAGTGGCTTAAGGGTCACATAGATTCTAAGGCAAGAGTCAAACTCAAGTCTTCCTGACTCTAACCACCACATCATACTTTCTCTTTAACAAAAAGAAAATATGGGGCAGTTGGTAATGCATTATGTACAGCACTGGCCCAGGATTCAGGAGAACTTAAATTCAAATACAACCTCAGACACTTGACACTTACGAGCTATGTGACCCTGTGCAAGTCGCTTAATCCTAATTACCTAGGGAAGGAAAGAAGGAAGGAAGGAAGGAAGGAAGGAAGGAAGGAAGGAAGGAAGGAAGGAAGGAAGGAAGGAAGGAAGGAAGGAAGGAAGGAAGGAAAGGAGGCAGGGAGGGAAGAAAAGGAAACCAGGAAGAAAAAGAAAAGAAGAAAAAGGAAGAAGGAAAAGAAAGGAAAAAAATATTCACCTGAAAAGTCATAATTGCCAAACCTATTGTTAATAAAAAAAACAGAGAAACATACATATCAGAAAGTTAACAACAGGGGAATGGGAATGTGGTCATACAAACAGTGAAAATGATGTATTAGTGAGTGTATGTCCTCTGAGAATTGAGAGAATAATTCATCAGATGACATTAAGATACTGGAAATCAATAATGTCTGGTGGGACCAAGAGTCCTGTAGTGATGAGAAAACATACGGTGCTCCTAGCTTAGGATGGCTATGTTGATCTAACATTTCATGTCCCATTGGAGTGAATGTCTCAAACCACTACTTCATCCACACATTCCTAGAGCACTCCTTGGAGGTCAGACAGAATACAAATGTTCACCTCTATCCAACAAGAGAAAACCATCTCCAATTAAAAAATAAAACATAATGAAATGGATTCATGAAGGTTAGAGATCCAGGTGGCTTCCACAACTACAATAGTTTCTCGACTGACTTTTTTTTTAACTGCAACTGTGCTAGAAATTTCATTAAATTAGGATTTCTCCTCGTGTTTCTGGGTTACATTGTGACACATCCACAATCTGAGACTGGCCCTCATTAGTGCAAACCAGAAGGTGCCAAACTATTCTTAGCTTGGTTTCCCATGGAAACCAGGTGCATGAAGTCACTGTGTGTGTCATTCTGCTCTCTGTCAAGGCCTTTGATCCCAAAGGTGTAAGTGAGATTTGGTTGAGATGGGGAAGAGGAGCCAAAGATCAGGGGGGCTCCATGGGCGAAGAATCTTTTGTGAATATTCTGCCATACTGATGATTAGTTTGCTTCTCTTTATTGCTAAGTAACGTGAGATGACCTGCCTTTTGCTGAAATCAGCTAGGATAGATAAAATGACTAGAACATTGCAATGTCAGCTCATCGGGAAGGCAACAGAAGAGGTGAAGAAATCACATTGAACATAGAGAAAAAAGGCTACAAGTTGTGGACACCAGTTAAGGAAGAGATAATTACCCTGCAAGGATCACATGGGCCACTATGAAGGCACCAAGGAGGCCTTGGAGGTGGTCTGAACGAAGATTGCAGGAAAGCAAATTTAGTCTTGATGCAAGGAAAGACTTGCAAATTGGTACATCATACAGAGGAAAGATAAATGAATCTGGAATTAGAACCTATTGCACACTGATTTCATGGATTTCAAGGTCATAGATTTCAAGTTGGAAGGCATCTCAGGGGCTTTCTAATCCAATCCTTTCATTGTACTGATGAAGAAACTGAATGCCAGAAAGGTAAAGGGACTTCCCCAAGGTCATAGGTAGTGTGAGGCAAAGGTTGGACCCTTCAAAATCGGATTCTATAATCTATGATCTTGCAAGCTGTCCCAATGAGGAACGAG
Source organism: Bettongia penicillata ogilbyi (assembly GCA_023548195.1). Classification (NCBI taxonomy): domain Eukaryota; kingdom Metazoa; phylum Chordata; class Mammalia; order Diprotodontia; family Potoroidae; genus Bettongia; species Bettongia penicillata. The sequence continues at coordinate 1,233,133 of JAJHZJ010000002.1, read as the reverse complement.
CTACAAAAACCCATACAGAAACGAAAAATAAAAAGGGGGAAGTGTTTGGGTCTGTTTTAGTGTTTTTTAGCTATATTGGGGTGGAGGACAATGACTGACTTAAGGGCTGGAACCATCAACAGGGCAGATGGGGCAATGACACTAAGAGAGAGAAGGCAGAACTCCTCAGTCCTTTGTGGTTTTCCTTGCTCTGCCAAGGAGAATCATCTTTAGAATGGGCAGTCTCAGGGGCCAATGGGTTTCTTCTCAATACTAGTGTTTCAGACAGTGGATGGATGATCACTTGATAGGCGTGTGGTAGAGGGGAATCCTAGTAAGGTACAGAGTGGACTACATAGTCTCTGCAGTTATTTATAAATCCAGATCAATATTCAAATCATCTGGGTTCAACTTTGGCTCTGCAACTTGCTATCTATGTGACTTTGGGTAGGTCATTTCAACTCTCTGGGCTTCAAAGTAAAAAACCATAAAGTAAAGGAGTCTGATTAAATGAACTCTGAAGTATCTTTCCATTTGAATTCATATGGTATTAAATATTAGTGTTAAAAAAGAGTTATCAGATTTGAATCCCCAATTTGGAATGAAATAGAGCAAAGAAATACATTTAACAGGAAAATTATATTGGATACGATTAAATATTTATCTGATAATTAAGAAGGCCCCTGAGGATCATTCCAATGAACAATTTTTGTATGTGTGTGGTGCCCGAGAATTAGTCCGTTATGTTCTAGCTAATAGAACGTCAGGTATATGTCACATTACTATATCTGCTTATCTGATAGAATTGGGTCTTTGCCCTATAGAAAAGAGTGTTACTCTCTTTTAAGTCAATAGTCAATAAACATTCAGGCACTGCTACAAATCTGAAAAAAAAAAAATCTCTGTCATTAAGGGGATTAGGAGCCTGCCTCTCTCAGAATGATTTAGATATTTTTTTCATTTTCTTTTAAAGGGGCCACGCCCCCCCCCACCCCCGACTACCTTTTAAAGAAGCCAATTCACTGAATGGGCATTACCTCACTTTCAATGAATACCTGTAAAGGCCTTAGCTTAATGGGTGAAGAAGACAGGACACAAAAGGAAGCTGACAGTGGGCAGGGCCCTGAGGAGCATGATGTCTATAGAGGGGATATCAAGGAGTGCCTGTGACTGGAAACCAAGAGATGGCTGGATAATTCAGAATCTTCTGAAAGGGAGGCAACTAGGGTAGTGCATAGTACTCTCCTATACTACATTGTTTTTAGATTTAGAGAGGAATATTTAACATTTCATATGCATAACCACAATGTATGAAAATACCATAACATGTCATTGTTTTAGTTTTCAGTCACAGAATGTTAGAGACAGAAACATAACTAGATGCATTTTTTTTACCTGAGGCAAAAATAATTGCATTGGGCATAGGGATGAGTGTGGAGGATAGAGAAATGTCTAAAGAAGATAAAGGAACGATGCAAACCTCAGCCTGAAACAAGGTTAACAGAGAATGAAGGACTAGGGGAAGGGCGGCGTGAAGATGGGTCATAGAGGGTGGCAGCTGGAAGGTATAGGGGGAAGAAGAGGTGTAGCTGTACCATGTGGTGGTTTGGACAACTAAACTCAGAGGGTTATGGCTTCAGCACAGGCTTGTAGGGAACAATGAGGCATGTGACAATGGCATTGGTTCCAATAGGGAAGAAAAGCATTGCCCTGGGAAGGAGGCTTGCCCCCACCAAGTCAAAACCTTTGAACCTAATACTGTCCACTCTATGCTATCATAGCTTAGTGTAGAGGTGAAAAGCATAGATCTAATCCAATTTCCTCATCTTAAAAAATAAACTGAAATGTTTAATGACTTGGACTGAATTAAGTCTGAAAAGTAATTTGTTCAATGTCACACAGTAAGTAGCACATCCAAGACTTGAATCCAGCAACTCTGACTCCAAGTGAATTGATCTCTCCAATCATTCCATGTTTTATTCTCTTAACAAAAAATAATAGCTGTTTTGTCCATAGAAAAAGCTATATCAACTAGAAATGCATTTCTTTCTTACAGGAGAAAAAGCATGGTCTAATACAGTGGTACATTTAAATAAAAAGGATTACAGCAATACCCCCAAATTTGACTTATGGATCAGGTCCAATATAGCTCTCTGAAAGAGCTGGCTCCAATTCAAGAAGACCTCTATCTTACACCTATCAGTTCAGAGTGTAAAGGTCAAACTATTTTTCTGCTGCACTAAATTGCAAATGGGAAATAAAGCCCAGATCAATTTGGAGAAACATTATGGGTTATAGAAAAGTGTATTAGAATTATTATTATTAGTTTCAGATATGTAAGATAAACCACTTTACAAATGACCAGATATCTCCATATCCACATGCAGATATCATCTTTTGGAAGATTTGGGGGCACCCAGTAGAGACAGGTTTTTTTGGAGGTGCTGGAAATATGACTAAAAATAAGATGTTGACCCAGCCCTCAAAGAGTTAATTACCTACCTGGGGGACTTAAATTTCTACACAAGGCTGACTAATGTAACCAGAGTATCAGCAGTAAGTCAGTTAGTAAGTATTTATTAAATGACTCCTCCTCATTAAGCACTCAAGTCAGCCTCTTACTTCAAAGGGCTTACAATCAAGGGCACAGAGGACACAAGAGATAGATAAATAAACAAGCAAACAAACAAATAGATAAATGAATGAATGAATAACCGAACAAACAGATAGAGAAATATATAAATAAATGAGTGAATAAATAGATGAATGAATGAATGAATAAAAGTATGTATGTATATATACGTACATATATATATATATATATATACACACGCACACACACACACACACACACATAAAGACAGAGAGACTTCTTCAGTCATTTTCAGATTTTCAGTTATGTCTGACTCTTTGGGATCCCATTTGGGGTTTTCTTGGCAGAGAAACTAGAGTGATTTGCCATTTCCTCCTCCAGGTCATTTTACAGATGATGACATTGAGGCAAACAGAATTAAGTGACTTGCCAGGATCATATAACTAGTAAGTGTCTGAGGCCAGATTTGAACTCAGGAAGATGTCTTCCTGACTGCAGGCCTGGCACTATACATTATACCACTTAGCAGTCTCAACTTTATAAATACAAGATATTTTATAACATGAATGGGAGGGAATCACAAAGAAGAAAGGGGTGAAAGAGGAAGAAATTTCTCTTTCCACTGAGTCTTGAAGAAGACCAGGAAAGCCAAGAGAATTAAGAAATTTACCTTTCTGGGTTGAATCTGGCTTTGCTAGATCAAACTTTAGTTTAATGGCCAACAAATAAAAAATACAGTTGTGTCTTATAGTCTCTGCAATTCTCTCTCATTTGTATTACTAGAAAGATGTAGTCAGCTATAGATTACTGTATTCCTTGCTCAAGTTAGCATCAAGGATCTTCTCTGTAACATGCAAAAATCTTCTTCATAAAGACCTTGTAGAGATGAAAACGGTGCTCCATAAGCTCCAAAGTTATTGATATCTACAATATTGCTTTTTTCCCCTAGTATTAACAGTTCCTGCATTTTTTTTTTCATTTTCTACCCTCCCCTTCTCAGATGCGTTGAAATCAATCCCTCAGTGTTTTTAAGTTTAGATCATTTTCCACACTGGGGATTTCTGCAATCAATTGCATATGCATAATTTAAGCATTGGAAGTAGGATGTGAGCTGAACCTGGAAGGAAGTCAAGGATTCTAAGATAGAGAGGTGAACAGGGAGAGTATTCTAGTCATGGGGCACTGTCTGGGTCACAGCACGGTGATGCGAGATGAAATTCTTAGTTTAAAGAAATGCAAGTGGCTTAGGTCATGGGTAGAAGAAAGGATGAAGAAAATGTCTTTGTGTATTTAGGGATGATGTTACTGTTGTTTAAGCACCTACAAGAGGATGTAAGTTAGTCAGATATGAAATGTACATTAACCCACGGTTTCAAGGAATCACATATCAAAATAGGAAGTAGAGTGGTATCTAACGCTCACATCATAAGATTTCCAAATTGTTCCAGGGAAGATATTTAATCATTTTAATTGTGTAGGTTAAATTTTGGCAGCTATCTCCATATTGTTTCTACAAATACTGGAAAATAGCACTAATACAATATAATCAGTGACCCAAATGGCATTTATATGTGAAATTGAAATATAGGAAATGTTCCTTTTTCTTCCTTCTTTCCTCCACTTTCCTTCCATTCATCCTTTCTTTCTTTTTCTTTCTTCCTATTTTTTGACCACAGATTTACCCTCCTAATTACTAGTTCAGCCTATAATTCGACCAAACTTGCCTTCACTGAACCTACACGGACTGAATGAACATGGTGCTAAAAGAGGCATTCAGATTCTCTGATTCCATGACAAAAATAATCCAACCTACCTTGTGACAAGATTGATTAATTTCTCCTCAGATTAATCAAGAAGCAAAAATAGATCATGGACAATCCTGAATGGCTACTGTCAATTAGATCACAGAAAGACCAAGTTGAAAGAGGTTTTTTGAGATCATGCCTGACTCACTCTGAGGCCCGGAGGGTTTGATGAATTTGCAAAAGTTCATCAAAGGAGTAAATAGTTGAATGAGGTTTAAAAGTTGAGCTGTCTCACTGAAAAACAAGTGTGCCTGTCCCTGTCTATTAGCATTCTTCTCTACAGCTTCCAAAATAGAACTCTGAGAAGTTCACATGAAACTTCAGACTTTCAACGGTAAAATGTCAGATATGCAAAGAACTTTTAAAATGCTTTCGTCTAATGTGGAAATGTGTTTAATATGATTGTACATTTATAGTCTATATCCGTTTGCATGCTATCATGAGAAAGGAGGAAGGGAAGGGAGTGAATATAAAACTCAATCTAATAAAAGTGAATGCTGAAAACTAAAAATATATAAATATTTAAATGAAAAAATGCTTTAGTCTGATCCTCTTATTTGACAGATAAAAGTGAAGCTCAAATAGGGGTAATAACTTACCCAATGTCACCCCATTAGTCATTGACAGTCAAATCTGTAACTCAGGCCTCCTGACTCCTGAGGCTGCTGTTCTAACCATTACACTGAGCTGTCTTTCAAAAACACTGTGAATCTTGCCTACTTTACATAAGAAAGTTTTTTAAAAGATATTTTAGGAGATTTTGGGGTTGGATCAGGCCCCTGCAAATTTACTTAGCCTTTTGAATCTAAAGCCAAAATTTAAGAAAAGTACAACTTAAATCTTGGGTGAGAAAAGACTAAATAATAATGACTAGAAACATGAATCATGTTTCCATCTAAATGTGGCACTGAAGTTGATATTTAAAAGCCACTTAAAAATATATGGTCTTTGCCAATCTTCTCCTTGAAAAAAAATCACTTATGAGGTAATCTACTTCCAGCCTTTCCTTGCAGAGGTGGGAAACTATGGATACTAAACATGATATTTAAAGAAGGAATTATCCTTATATTAATCTTTTTATAAACAAAGGTTCTTGGGGAGAGGAAAGTGAAAAGGATATTCATAAATGACTATTATGTATAAAGGCAATTAAAAACTTTGATTTTACAAATGGTCCTTGGTCTACATAACTTATGGGGAAAATATCTATTTATTTTTAAAATGCATTTTACTTGCAGTTCATGGAACCAAACAAGCATTTCTATAACACAGATTGTCTATGAAACTGTAAATCTACCATGTGCAAATTTCTATTCCCTCCAATTATACAACAAAGTTATGGTACAAATTTCTTTTCTCCCCCCTTAGATATGGCTACCATTAGATACAAATAGGTATAGCGATATATGTTTTTATTGTTATTATTATAATTATTTTATGATTCTGAAGCTGTGCTCAAAATCAGTACACAAGCACAAACTTGGAGGAAAAGTTCCCTACTTTCTTGTAGGGTTTTTGTTTCTTTTTTGGGGTTTGGTTTTATCTTTGTTTTGTTTTGTTTTTTATTTTTTTGCAGTGAAATCAGTTTTACTTTATGCTGCTGGTCCCTGATGAGACTCCAAATGCCTCAAGCTTAGAAAGGACAACAAAGCATCACTGCTTCATCTATAGAGATGCTTCCCTCAAACATCCCACAACTGTCGCACCAAATCCAGAGCATGTCCCCTCAAGTGGTTTGTGCCAAGCTGACAGAATCCAATTAGAGTCAAAATACCCAGGAGCCATATTCACACAGCAATGAATTTAGGGGGAACTTTTTTTTTAATTTTTTGTCAACAATATAAAGAACTGAGGAATGTAAATATGTAATAAATGGCTTTTGACTTCTGTAGTGTTAATCAGGTCTAGGGATTCTAAGGAGCAAAGAAAAGCTTCACATAGTTTATCAAATTATGCTATTAATATGATACAAATTAATTCATTGAATATATTTACTCAGACAAAAAAAAGATATAGTACAGGTGTGTCTACACTTCACTGTCATTTCACGTGTTCCTCTACCTCATGTACCTCTCCCCTTCTTGGTCTGATGGAGTGAAATGAAATTACATGTGGAACTTTCCAAACAACTAAATGACTCTTTTTAAATTTGTTTTGGTTACATTTGAAGCTCCATATTGTTTCCCTCTCTCCTTCCCTCCCACCTCTCACAAGAGAAAGTCACTATTTTGTGCAGATTTATAAATATATGTAATTTTGGATGGGCCTCAGCTGTTAGATACTGTACAGTTTGAAGGGGGGGTTCTGTTTGCTTTTACTGTGATGGGAAAAGAATTGCAGTTACTTACCAGTATACCTACTAAAATAAATGGATCTCAAGTACCTGTGAATGCACTAATCATGAATGGGTCAGCTAAGGCTAAACATAAGTGTTGTTCTGTCAGAGCCTATGCACATGGCTGCCTTGCAGAGTCTATAGCTATATTTAACCACGATCCCCACCCATTCATCCACTGAGAAACCTAACCAGCCTACATCATTTAGCAAGGAGGACCAAATGAGATGTGAACAGAAAGAATGGCCCATTCTCTGGGGAAAAATATTGAAAGGTTTCATTCATTTTAGAATCTATACCATGATACAACAGAATTGACAGATATTTTCTAGTCTCTATCAATCATGTGGCTTATTGATGAAACACAGCTAGCTGATTCCACAAAGTCTAGGAGAAAGAACTCAGCATTCAGAATTAACAAGAATTAAGTTAAAAATCCCCACCTCTCCTTCTTACTGAGTATGTAATAATGGGCACATTAATTGACATTTCTGTGCATCAGTTTCCTCATTTGAAAAATAAGGATAATGATTGTACCTACTAGTACCTAATTTGTATGGTTGTTGGGTGAAGACTCAGCAATGATTTGCATGGATAATGGAAGATACAGAAGGGACATGATAACTTTGAGTATATGAAGGGTCATCAGGTCAACAAGGCACCCCATATCTTGGGGGAAAGAACTAGAATAAGGAGTGAAAAAGCTGAGAGACAAGTACCTTCTAGATCTAAGTTTATGATCCTATGGTTTTATGCTAGGCATTTAATAGTCATTGGATTGTGGCCAACTCACTTACCTTATAAGAGCCTTAATTTTCCTTATCAATAAAAGGATAATAACTCCTGTGACATTTCTCACCATTAATGTGAGCATCCAATGAGACGCTATATGGGGAAAAAGGGTTTACAAACCTCAAAACTCAATTAAATGCAGTTATCATCATCATCATTTGATTTATCCGACTATTTTTTCTTTTTTTCTCAAAGAACTAGAAGAAGAATTTTGATATATTGGGTAGATCTTCCACTGGGGATTTATGAAAAGACATGAAAAGGAATTGTGCAGGTGGTACGTAAAATTAAGAGTTGGCATCTATTGTAATGTAAGAAATACCTATGTTTAAAAGTCCATGGGTCCATCAGAGTATCTACAAATCCTATCCATATCTGAGGCCAACCTTGCTAATAGACACTACTATGGAAAATATCTTCAAGTTCAAGGTAATTCATGGACAGAATTATGAAATTAATTGATGCCAGCAGAGCCTACATGTGTTTAATCTACTCTTTTCTGTCTTGAAGTACTCAAATGTACTCATTAAGAACTAGAAGACTGACTTTTCTGCACACTTCCAGAATTGTTCTTGTCAGCAATGGAAAACAGATTATGTGGGGGTCCTAAATCCTTATGTTTCTTTAGAAGAAATTAATGGAGAATTTTAGGGGCAGGGAAATGAGAAATAGATTGATTTATTTTCTTCTGAAATTGATCTAAACCATTTTTAGAATTTGTGTCACATCTAATGTTTTGGCTATCTAAGTCACTTTCCTTCTCATTTCCAGGCTTTTAGCTAGATATACTCAGTCTACCAATATCAGTAGACCTAGAAGAATGTCATGAGCATGTTGATTATGCCACCAGTAGCACTGTAAATTATAGCAGAGAATGGCTATTTATTGTGTGCCTAATACGTGTGAGGTATTATGTTAGATACTACTATGGATACTAAGATGAAACTGAAACCATTCCTACTTTCAAGATGATTATACACTATGGAGCAGTCACAATTTTGTTGAGTTTCATTTTCTTCTACTGTAAAATGAGGAGATTAAGCTAGATGACCATGGAGGTTCATTTAATCTCTAAATCTAAGGTCTGCTATCAGGAAACAACAGTGTATGTGTATAGGGATGTGAAGAATAGATACAAGTAAAGTTGGAAAGGAGGGCAACAGTAGCTTAGGGCAATCAGAAGGCTTTATATAGATAGTAGGCCTTGAACTGAATCCTGAAGGAAAACAGATTCTAAAATGTGGGGTAAAAAAAAGGCATTCTAGTCATGAACAAAGGTAGTGAGACAGATAATAATATAAATTATTATTTATATTATAAAAAGTAATAGAAGGCTAGTTTGACTGAATAAGAGAATTCATGAAAAGGAATCCAGCATAAAAGGACTAGAAAGGCAAGTTGGGGGGTTTTGCAAAGGACTTTAAATGCCAAATGTAGTTTATAGCACTCCTTGAGATAATAGTAAGGTATTATAGTTCATTTTATAGACAAAGGACATGGTCAGACCTACACATTAGGAAAATCACTCTGACAACTACATGCAGGATGGATTGGAGTGAGGAGATACTTGAGGGAGGGAGACCAAGCAGGGGCGATTGCCCAAATCTAGGTGGGAGGTTAGAAGGGCCTGCACCATTGTGGGAGTTAGCAGAGAGAAGATAAAGATGAGAGGTGCCATGGAATAAAATTATAGGATTTCACAGACAATCAGGTATGTGAGGTAAGAGGGAGGATGCAAAGAGAAAGTGGAAGATGGCAGTCTGAGTCACTAAAAGACAGAAACTTCAAAAAAATAAGTTTTGAAGAGGAATCAATTTGGGAGGAAAGAAAGCAAGATGCTTTCCCTGAAAGTGAAGAACTGAAGAAAATTGAAAAATAAAACTTTGATACAGTGAAAAAACTCACATCAAAATAAGTCACTGTCAAATACCATTTACAATTTCAATCTCTTTGGCCCCAAAATGACTGTTGGCACCAGAAAAAAAAAATTGGCAAATGGAACACTACTCATCAAATGGATCTAGTGCAATGTCTTTTTGTTGGATTTTTTTAAACTGAGATATTAGAGTCAGTACAACCAGCATTGACCACTTCCTCCATTTAACATATACCTTGAGATCATTTTCCAGTGTACTGAGTAGAAAAGGAGAAAAGTGAGTGGGCACAAGTCAGGCAAGTTATATTTCCTTCCTTTTCCATTGTGGGAGGATTTGACTGACATCATCTACTTTGCTATCTATGTATGTATGCATGCATATATGTGTATGTATGTATATATGTGTATGTGTGTATATATATATATTATATATATATATATATAATGACAAGAACTATTCTATAGGAGTTCCTTCTTTCAAAATGTTGATTGGCAGTTCATTTCATGTCTCTGTACACCCATACACTCACAAGGTTTTGGCATGGATACATATCATAGGCATATGTGAAAGGAAGAAAAAAAGGAAGAAGAAAAAAGAAAAGAAAAAAGTTGGTGAAGAAAACACTGAAAATTAGACTCTGTGATTGAATTTAATTGAATGTTGGACTGAATAATCATCCATAAGCAGAGGTAGGCAATTCCTTCAAAAATAGTAGTTCATTATCTCAGACAGCAATTATGCATGGAATCACAGGCTCCTAGATTTGGAAGGGAAACAAGAGGTCATCAACAATTCCCTCTGTGTTAGACTAAAACATATGAGACAAAGAGAAATAGTTTGCCCAAGGCAACAAAACCAGTAAAAAGCAAAGATGACAGGTGAACCAAGACCATCTGATTCAAAATCAAGTATGGTTTTGCCTTTGGTATATAATTTAGTCTTTGAAGCATCTTTTTGTGTAAGAGAGTCATTGCTGGTCTTTAAAAAGATAATGGGAAATTATTTTGATCTGTGCTCTTTTAAAACCTTTACACAACACTGATGCTTCAACAGAAGTTCTTAAAAAGTAAGTCATTTACATTTTAGTATCAATAAAATGCAGTGGCATAATTAGCCATCCATGAGTGAACGGAATAGAGATTAATTAGTTTAACATTAAAAATCCCAAATTTTCAGGTTTCCCAAATGACAGGATAGATTTGGGAAGGAAACGGACTCATCTCCTAGGAAAGGAAATGCCATCTGCCAGTCTAGGTCAGCCCCTTCTCTACAATTTAGAGTCATAAAGAGTTGCCTAGAGCACTGATAGATTAAATAAGTTTCCCTATTTCAATGTCCATTGGAGGCAGGACTTTGACCTCTTCTTGGCTTTGAAGTCTGTTCTTTGCTATCAAGAAGAAAAGTCTCTAGAGATGTGCAATAGAAACAGTACCAAAATATCATCAAGATATGAGCAGAAATAGAACTGTCACTGCACTGTAGAAAGAGTAAGAGTTTAAAGATGGGCAATTAGTGAAGTATTTGGAATATCTACTAAAATCAATGAGGATGAAGAGGAGGACAAGGATGAAAAGAAGAAGAAAGAGAAGGAAAAGGAGGGGAAGGAGGAGGAGATCAACAAGAACAAAAACCAACAGTCTCCAGTGCCTCAGGTAGAGGCTCTATGGAAATTTTTGGAAAAATATGAAGCATCTACAAAGAAAAAAGTAGAGTTGGGCTGCAATCTGTATGAACAGAAATAAGGCCAGTACTGATCTATGTTTGACATTCACTTAATCCCAAGTCAAGTGCTGAAAAGTCAGGTTAAGAGTCATAGATCAAATCTCCAAAGAGGCTTAGAAACCATCTCATCTAAACCCTTGACTTTATATATGAAGAAACTAATTCTCAAGGAGGTTAACTAAAACTGACTGGCCCAAGACTACATAGGTAGTGAGTTTCAAAGGTAAAATTTGAACTCAAGTCTTTTGATTCCAAAGCAAGTGATTTTTTTGTACTGTAACACACAGCTTTCCTTCACTTTAAAATATAGGTAGAGGAAAATAGATAGATATAACCAAATATGCCCTGTGGCCCAAAGGTCACCCAAATATTCTGTGAGCTCTGGATCATCCTTCTAGGTCTCTCTATGGCTCTGGCTCTGGCCCAGAACATCTGTCCAAGAGAGTCTCTAAAACAAAGGTTAACATCTAAGGCATCCTCAAAATCTGGGTAGGAGGGTCCTTTTTACAAAGACATCCTATATACAATAAGGGTATCTTATATAAGACAATTTATTTCCTCCCCTACAGATGTGCATAAACCACAAATCACTCAAAAGTATTTGTGAATAAATATGATAAAAGCATAAAGCACTCAAAAAACCCATTAGACTCATTAGGAACCCTCACTCCAGTAAGAAAGGACTCTTTGTGGGACTTGGCTGATCCCATGGGATCAGTTGATGACCTGTACTCAGAAGAGATAACAGGCAGAAGAAAACCAGCAACTCAAGGTCTCATCTCAAATTCAACTAGGAAAGTGCATGTTTCCTGCTACCATACACTTTTTATGCAAGCCTCCATTGCCCCTTGGAAGGTAAAGGGAAAAAAAATATCCTGACCCACCTAGACTCCTGTCTTAACTGTGATAAAACTTTCATGCTGTTTTAAGGCAGGTTTCAAAAAAAGGTGTAGTTACTTCCTCAAATTACTGTTTTATAGACCACAGAGGCAAGTGATGCCTCTTGGCAAGAACTGACCTTCTTTAGCTTGGATCACTAATTATATTCAACACAAGTTCTATCACTAAGGACCAAATGGAAGTTTACTCTTTCCTCCCAGAAAGGTGAATGACCCCCAGAGAGGGGCCATGACACATCTACATTTCTACACAAAGCATCTTTTTTTTTTTTGTCTGACAAATACACCTGCCTTATGAATTCATGTAGTGGGGAGGAATAGGGTAACTCATGAAATTAAATAGGAATTCTCCCAATCATCTCTGTCAAGTTATGTATATATATATATAATATATATATATATATATATATATGTGTGTGTGTGTGTGTGTGGGTGGATGGGTGTGGGTGTGTGTGTGTGTGTATGTATGTATGGGCATTTAACATACATTTTAGGCATTTTATACCTGTATCTATCTAGAGATCTATATGTAGATATAAATATAGATATATACAATAGAGAAATAGCCAGATAGGGACCTGATCTCAGAGACAGGAGGAGAAGAATGGCTGGGTTCATGTTCTCCATCCATATAGTGGTTAAATAAACCAGAGTCACTCAATCTCTTAATGTCTACAAGCAACCCTGCGACTCTTACTGCCTTTGCAGTCTTCTTGTTTGTGTACGGTTGTCTGGGTGTTATTTCTCCCTCTCTGCCTGTCTCTCATTAGACTGAACTCTTTGAAAACAGGAACTACTTTTGCCACTCTTTGTATTTCTGACGTTTAGCACAATGCTGGACAAATGGCATGTGCTTAATAAATCTTTGTTGACTTAACTTATTGCTTACTCCAATAGTAGGAATTGCATCATTGTTAACGATCTTCATTGACAGAGGAAATGTTCTGATAGGAAGACCATATATATTGGTCTAGACTTCAGATTCCACAGGGGAATTGATTTCATTGGTCAATGCATGCATACATACATACATGCAAGTTATATACATATATGTGTGTATAACTTGTTTGTTTACAACTGAATAAGTTGTGATCATTATTTTTAGTTATAATCATTACCCTACTTTTCATCACTTCAGTGTAACAAGACAAGATTTTGTGAATTACAAACTGGATCATAACCCTTCATTGCTTCAAAACTATATTTGTGAATGGTCATGGCTGGAAAAAAAAATCATTACCTAGAAATCAACCATCTGTTGCTAGTCTTTATGCAATAACTATAGTAGTTCTTGGAGAATAGTGGAGGAATAACTAGGATAGAATGACTGGTGTTTATCCTTAAGGTGCCAAAATTAAGAGGATACTAATCATATCCTTCTTCAATTCCTTGAGCTGATAGAAGCGACTGAATTTAGCACCTCGTTAACAAAAGTAGTTATTTAAAATAATAAATAAGCAGATGATAACAATGTATCTAGTGAGATTTTTCCTAAGTACTTTCTTCTCACCTCTCTTCTTTATCATGGTATCCCCCAAAATCACCTCTGGTATTTTGGTACTCTACTTCCACATGACTTTATGTCCTTATGGACATTTTTAAATGATTATTAATTTTAGAATTAGTAGCTTCCTAGAGGCCACCTTATTCTATCTACTCATTTTACAGATGAGGAAACTGAGACCTTGAGGAGCTAATTTTCTTGGCCAAAGATTCTCAAGTGGCATAGACAGAACTGGCTCGGGGTTCTCTGACCCCAAACCCAGTACTCTTACTGTACCCCATCAAAAGGTCAGGTCCTGAATATCAAGAGGGAATATACAAGAATATATATATATATATATAATACAGGAGGAAAAAATATTTTTAAAACTCTATATTACCCCCTGGAAAAACTAGTCAAATTTTCCCTTTTATCCTTCTAAGAGGAAATACTTCCATAAATCACAGCTTATGTAGACAGATGAGGAAGCTAACTTCAAATAAATGGCAGCATCCTATACTGTCTATAACTTGTTTGTACATCGTTGTTTTCATATTGTCTGTCCCATTAGACTGCGAGCTCAAGATCAAGGAATGGCTTTCGTCTGTCTTTGTATCCCTAGCACTTAGTAAGTACCTTACACATGGTGCTTGATAAAGTCTAATTGACTGACATCTGAGGGAATTTAGGAATTTTGCAGAATGACTAAGATGCTTCTGAGGTATAATGTAGACAAAATAGACTCTAAGCAAGCTCTGCTTCTTTCTTGGCATCAAAATAATCCATACAGCATTGCAATTAAACTAGCATAATTATAAGTTTGCTCCAATAAACAGCCAGCTCTCTTAGCTTAGGAAACATTTTTAAATTCTAAAAAGCTTCAAGATGAGGTGTCTACTAGAACAATTTTGTTTCTATATTTAGGGAAATGCCATCAATAGAGCATGCTTCTATCTTTTGGACAGAACATATTAAGTATTTTAAGACACCTCATTAACATAAGATGATCCCCATCAGGAATAGTCCTTTTGTGCTTGGAGTGTCACTGAAAGAAGATATTACCTATTACTTACTTCTTTAACACAAAAAACAATGTTGTCTAATCTTCTTCTACCTTGTGAAAAAAACAAAACAAAGCCAGACTCCTCTCATTCTATTTGTTCTTGTTCAAAACAGTCATTTTCTTGGGTCTGTATTCAGTATGGTCATTTGCCTTATTATGGCCATAGGCCCTTTAGGATCAGATCTGGATCTGAATAAAAATCAAATTATCTAGTCAAACCCTATCACTTTTCAGGTGCAGAAATTGAGACCAGAGATGAGATTGCTCAAAGTCAGACAGGTGGTAATAACAATAATATCAATTACAATAACAATATTTATAGTTTTAGGTTTTGCAAACACTTTACAAATATTAATTCAATGGAGGGGATGGATAAGTGGATAGTAATTGATAGAACCAGAACTCAAAAATTCGGCTTCTTGCTCCAAACGTGGCATTTGTTTACTTAATCCAAGTTCCCTTTGAAACACACACCTAATACAAGATACAAAGAATTCAAAGATGGAGTCATGTATTGTTTTAAAAATAAGAGGTCGAAGCATGAGATCAACAAAAAAAGCTAATGTACAAAAAAATTAACACATATACAAGATTAATTTACAAAACAATTTATATGGGGAGGAGAATGTACTTTACTCTTAAACTACCTCTAGTACAAAAAAATTGGAATCATTTTCATTTCAGTGACTTGTCCTCACTATAAATTTTCTATTTAAATCTCTCTGGGGACAAATTACTCTCATCTTTTTCTCCTTTCACCAAGACCTCTGTAGAGTAGTGTTGGTATGGTGCTATACAACTTCAGGGTCACTATTGAATCAATATAGGCCTAATTTGAAGAGATAATCAGAGAAATTACATTACTAAAGCATACCAGACAATGAGGTAACATCACAATTTTTATAGCAAGTTTCTCTGATAAAGATTTAATTTCTCAAGTATATACTGAGTATATATAATGGAGTCAAATAAAAAAAAATAAGAGCCATTCCCCAATTTGTTAGTAGTTAAAGGATGTAAAGGATAAGTTACATATTTAAAACATATGCAAAAATATGTAACAATGACACAATTTTGCCTATTTTTGTTTTGAATAATAAAGTTACTTTTCATAAAAGTATATTGCTAATGTTGACATCATATTGTTGACATTTTAATGAATTAATAAACATTACATTTTGTTTTTATTTCTAATATGATAAATAAGGGGGAAATAGAATCCACATAATCTAAAAGCCTTTTAGGTTTTTAATAAATTGTGATAGTGTAAAGTGATCCTGAGACATAAAAGTCTGCAAATCACTGCCACAAAACAAGTCTGAATTATGTGATCTCTAAGGACTCCTCCAAATTTCTATCTTTAATTATTAATCCTAGGATGGGTTCCACCAACATGAATGAAAACAACATGAAATAACAACTAAACAGCTTAAAAACATGTACCAGGTTAAATCTAAGTGGATAAAGTTACAACACACAATTGGTCAACTAAAAAGTAGAAAGTAACATACTAAAAAATCCAAATTCCTCTATTCAATATTGTTGTGTTTGTCCTTCATTTTCGAAGAGGACCATGACATCAAGGAAATAATTCCAAGACTTGAGTTGACTTTGATTTGTGTGAGGGAGGGCTGTGCTGATCACCACCTCACTTTCTCCTCCAAAGCCATCTGGATCCAGTGACCAGATATTTATTCCTCAGGATGACTGAAGATGGGCCAGGATGCAATGGAACACCCTGGCCCTTTTAGGCTAAGGCCATTTCAGGTACTCACTTAGAGTGAGATAGTGCCCATTCAATAAATAGGCCTCTTTAAGAAGTAAGTCAAGGAATGGCCCCTTTAATTAGAAAGAAAGAGAAAAAAAATAAAACTGGTAGGGTTGCCATTCTGAAGAGAAACGGTCTATTTACATTCACTCCAAGCCAGAAGGGCCCAAAATACAGCCATTAAATGGAGTTTGGCAGAGACCTAGTCCTCTTTGAAAGTGAAGGATAAACACAACTTCTATTTAGTGATATTTCTTAATGTTCTTTTTAATAGAAGGTTACTATTTTTTCTGTGTGTGTATGTGGGACAGGTGCTAGTAGAGGCTCATGATAGGATGGACAGCATGCTGGACTTGGGGATTCTAGTGACGGATTAAGCACTGTGCAATGCTAGATAAGTCACTTTTTATTCTGTAAAACAAAATAACATTTATTTAATAGGGTTATCCTGAAGAGTAATTAATATGGCATTTATAAAGATCTTGGGAAACCTTAAAGCATTCTGCAAATGTAGGTTGGCTGGTTGGTTGTTGGCCTTTGTTCTCAAGGAGGACCAAAATGACATCACTATGATAGAGTCAAGTTACAGTGTGTCTGACTGTGGCTGATTAGACCAATATGAGCTCAGAATACTCTACTACAAATTGGGTAGAAATAGTCCAGTGAACAATTGGGACACACATCTTGCATATCTTTTGGAGCTACTTCCATTCTGCTTTGCTCGTAGAGCTCAGCACCTTCTCTCATGTGGGCACGCCATGCTGAGTGGTCCTGTGTCACTGTCTCCTATGTCCCATAATCAGTTATCCTTAACAGAGACATTGAGAGTCTTGTATTACTTCTGGCCACCATGTGAGCACTTGCCCTCTGTGAGTTCTCCATAAAATAGACTTTTTTGGCAAGCATATAGTTTGCATTCAAACAGCGTGGCCAGTCCATCAGAGTTGCACTTCAGTGTAGGTTATTAGTATTGAGAAAGGACTGATGTGTAGAAACAAAATATTTCAGTTCTCATGGCTTTGAGTAAGTGACTTTCTTTCTCTGGGCCTCAGTTTCCTCTTCTGTAAAAGGAGGACATAGGACTGAGTGACCTTCAGCTTACCTTCTAGCTTTAAACCCTAGGAGCCCATAACCCCAGCGGCTTGGAAGTTATCCTGCTTTTTTCTCATCTTAGAAACCATTTACTGGATCTGCTTTAGCTGAGAACAAGTGCTAAGTACCAGGGAGATTCACTGGGAAGAGATGGGGAGGAGAAAGGGGACAGGGTAAAGGGTATATTCATCTCCACTGGGAAGAGTGAGTGAGGCATCCCCAAGTGCAGGAGAGAAGGTTCAGCTGAATGCACATAACTGAGGAAAGTTAAATGACATAAAGGGCGCATTGGGAAAAGGGCTCTGGGGGACATGTATGTATTCATCCCCATTAGGATTCCAAGTCATGAAACTACTTAATTAGATTTAATTACAATCCTGCCAAAGACAACACAGAGATTATGAAATCTGAGAGTGACATTTTCTATATTGCTGGAGGGATTGTCTGCTTATGCAAATCAGGACATAGCTTCACTCGAGAGAACTAATTGAATGAGTTGGCTAAGCAGGAACCACTAATGAGGAAAGAGAATAAAGGAGCCATAAGGTATCCAAGACTTTTGAAAAACCCAAACTTTTAGATTCTACCAAACTCTGCTAACTGTACAGGCAAAGAAAATTCAAAGGTTAATTGTTGGCAGGCTGCAATAGTGGACAAGGGCACTGAAATTGAAATCAATTTATTTGAGTCCTGTGTGATTTTGGAAAAGTCACTTAAACAAACTGTGTCTCAGTTTCCTCATCTACAAAATGAAAGCATTTGACTAGGTGATCTTTTAGGTCATTTCTGACTTGAGATCTTTTGAAATACATAGGTGAGGTAATAAAGTGCTTCCAAGCAATCCTAACTGTGCACATGGAAAATGATAAAGAATAGTAGGCCTAATTTTTCTAATCTTTCACCTTTTCCAAAGTCAGGGGCAAAGATAGCATATTGACCCAGAAAGATAATCTTTGGGGTAAGTCTCTGTTTATTTGTTTTGTTTTGTTTCAGAAACTCTAAGTTCATTTCCTCTAAATGTCATCATCCAGAGGCAAAACACTTGTCATCTCACCCTAGTTATAGCCCTTCTATAAACTAAAGCTTTCCAAGTTAATATGACCTATCAGAGTTCATAATATATAACCATAGTATTTAAAAGCTGAACATCATATCTTAGATGGACCAGTTGATAATGATGATGGTGGTGATACTATTAATAATTAATATGTATATAGTGCAGTAAAATTTTCAACGTACTTTTCATTATTTCACAAGCCTCATTACAATCTACTGAAGTGAGTACTTCAAGTATTATTATCCCTATTTTTAGATGGGAACGCTGAAGCTCTGGAAAGTTAAATGACTCCGGATGTGAACTGAGATCTTTTCTACCTCAAGTCTAATACATTAAAGTCTACACATATCTAACTTGCACCTGTAATACTTCCTAAGATAAGTATCTGTTCATTGCTAAGTGATTGACTCCTTCATATTCTACTTAAAGTCTGTCGGATTTTTTTCATTCTCTCACAAAGGTAGATTTTTTTTCCCTTGAACCAGGCTGTTTCACAGGGTAAAGGAATGTTTAGTAGTGTGAGGATCCAAGAGCCACCACATAAGAAAAAAGAACAGTTGTGTGAGACTCAAATCATTACTGCAATCAAAAGTAACTTTATAGTGGCAGCATATGTTTTAAACAAGGGATTCTGTATGGATTTACTGCTTTGTAACCATTCTCAGTGGGTCATACTCATTGACATTCAGAATACTTTCGAGTTTTCCTGAAACATACAGATGGTCTCTAGCAATCTGAGAATGTGGGTTCAAATTGCACCTCTGATGTTAACTCCTTGTGCAACCTTGAGCAAGTCACAGGACCTCCTCAGCCTTCACTATCTTTATCTTTAAAATGGAGAGATTGGCCTAAATGGCTTCTGAGGTTCATTGCAGCTTATCTCTTGACTATACAATTTTTACACAGTTTACCAGGCAGACTTAGCTAGTCTTCAGCTTTTACCATCACATATCTGTCTTATTCTAACTCTCCTTCACATAACATTGTAACTCTTGAGCTTCCAAGGTGACTACCTAGAGCTGAATGTTGAAGATGTCAAGTTGGAAGAGAAAATGGCCTATATTTCAATGGCTCATGGACCTGTAAAGGATCTAACTGACCAACTTGTTTCTCATATACAACACCCTACCTCCCATCTCCAATGTTTTTGCACTGGCTCTTCCCCATGTCTGTCTAGAAAGTAAGTGAGGAATTTCCCACTGTACCTCTTAGAATCCTTAGCTTCCTTCAAGAGTCAAATCAAAATCTGCTTTCTTATAAGATCATTTCAAGTGCTCTAGCTGGTAGAATCCTCCCATCTAAGAGTACCTTCAATCTACTTTATCAGCATTTTGTATGTACCTAGTTATTTACATGTTGTCTCCCACAGTAAAACGTAAGCTCATTGAGGGGCTATTTTTGCTTTTGTTTAATGTTTCCTCAACATTCAAAACCAAACATGTTATAAAGTACATGTCTAAAAAAGTATTGATTCATTAAATTAATTTTAGCTCAAGAACTTCCTGAATTGATAGTATTAAAATTACTTTGGACTTAGTAGATGGGGCCCTGAACCAACCATCCTCCTGCAGCTAATCCATGATGAGTCTCCAAAAAATAACCTAGGTGAATTCTCAGACAGCAGGCAAACATTCTGTTCCTTCAGAGCTACATCATGAACACCAGTGCCCTAAACAAGCAGTGAGGTAAGTAAAGTAACAGTTACCTCAGGTCAATTTTTTTAATGTATTTTTTTTTCCAATTCAATGTAAAGTAAATTTTGAGCATTCATTTTTTTTAAAAGATTTTGAATTCCAATTTATTAAATTTATTTTATTTTTTAATGTTCGTTTTCATTTTTAACACAGTTTATAACACATAAAACAATTCAAACTTTTGGTCAGGTGATACTTCTATTTAAAGCATTTACAATATGGACCACAAAAGAATATTTTTTTAAACATTGACCAACTGAGACAATATTTATGTTGCTAACTTCACAAGCTCTTGACCTAATTGTCTTCACAGTATTAGTAAGAATCAAAGGACCCTAACTTTTTGTAATTGGTCTAAAGTTCTATGCCTAATAGCTTAAATTTAGACTTAACCTTGGATGTTCTTCTACCAATAATATACAGTTTAATAGATCTGGTATTAAGTTTACAAACCTTTTGAATATAGGAAATTGCCACCAAGAGTAGGGACATTGCAGGGATACAATATCTCCCCAACTTCATGTAAGTTCCAGGCAGGACTAGATTGTCCACTTGCTTTCAGTCAGGCTTAAAGTCTGCCAGGTATCAATGGGGAAATTGAGTCAGGAGAATCCTACCTCAGCCCAGGCTGAACAGCCACTCTCCTACCCTTCCCACGAGATCACCTTTTGCAGTTCATAGCAGCATCTCACTGGCTTACTGGCATTATTGATTGGAGGCTCAGACTGCCTTTGTTTCTATCCATACCTGGAGTTAGACTCAGAAGAACAGTCACTTAACAGTCCCATAGCATCTAAAAATGGCAAGTTCCAATAACAAGGTTTCAAATATGATTATAATTTTACTTTGGCTAAGGAACATCTTTTGAGGCAAGTCTTAATTGGCTTACATTCCATTCTATACATGTTCTAGTTCCTGATTAAATAGCATAAAATCAAATTTACCATTAAAACCTTAACTTTTCCACCAATGCCAAATTTTACCCAAGGTCACCTTCCCTTAGGAAATTTAGACTAAAATTCTCTTCCCCAAAGATATCATTGATTTATTCTCAGTAATTAATTCAGTCAATTGTTTTAATACTAATTACTTTTACCTCACTTTGTAACATGTCCAATTTTTCTCTCCCTCACTCCCCTCCCTCTGCTTCCTAATACCTTGCATTCTGATTACTCCTTCCCTCAATGTACCCTCCCTTCTATCATATCCCACCCTTCCCTTATCTCCATCTTCTCTCTTTTCTTATAGGGCAAGATAAATTTCTATACCCCATTCCCTGTATTTCTTATTTCTCGATTATGAGCAATAAAAATTCTCAACATTCATAGCTAATACTTTGAATTCCAACTTCTCTCCCTCCCCCCGCCCTCCCCAATCCCACTGAAAAGGCAAACAATTCAATATAGACTAAATGTGTGTTCTTTTGCAGAAAACTTCCATAATAATCATGTTGTATAATACTAATTACATTGCCTTCTGTCCTACTCTATCCCCCTTATTTTTTCCCTCACAATTGACCTTGTCCTTTCTTGAAAGTGTTTATTTCTATTGACTCACTTCTCCCATTTGCCTTTCCTTCTAACATTCCCCTCACCCCACTTGTTGCCTCCTCTTCTACTTTCCTGTGGTGTGATATAAATTTTCATATCAAATTTAGTGAGCATGTTATTTCCTCCTTCAGGCACATGTGGAGAGAGTACCTTCATTTTTCCCCAATCCCCTTCTCCCTTTTCTCCTCCATTAAACAAGATTTTTCTTATCTCTTTTATGAGTTATAGCCTGCCCCATTCCATTTCTCCCTTTCTCTTCCCAATATTTTCCTCTCTTACCCCTTAATTTTTATTTTATTTTATTTTATTGTGTGTGGATATCATCTCTTCTGATTCAACACACTCTGTACTCTCTATCTATATGTGTGTATGTGTGTGTGTATGTACAATCTCTACATCTACCCAAATACTGAGAAAAGCTTCAAGAGTTAAAAATATTTTCTTTCCATGTAGTAATGTAAACAGTTCATCTTTAAAGAGTCTTTTATGATTTTTCTTTCCTGTTTACCTTTTCATGCTTCTCTTGATTCTTGTCTTGGAAAGTCAAATTTTCTATACAGATCTGGTATTTTCCTCAATATGAATGATTGAAAGTCCTCTATATCATTGAATGACCATTTATTCCCTTGAAGTATTATACTCAGATTCTCTGGGTAGGTGATGCTTGGTTTCAATCCCAGTTCCTTTGAACTCTGAAATATCCCATTCCAAGCCCTATGATCCCTTAATGTTGAAAATGCCAGATGTTGTGTTATCCTGATTGTATTTCCACAATACTCAAATTGTTTCTTTCCAGTTGCTTGCACTATTTTCTCCTTTATCTGGGAACTCTGAAATTTGACCACAATATTCCAAGGAGTTTCTCTGTTTGAGTCTCTTTCAGGAAGTGATTGCTGGATTCTTTCAATATTCATTTTGCCCTCTGATTCTAGAGTATCAGGGCAGTTTTCCTTGATATTCATGGAAGATAATATCTAGGGTTTTTTTTTTTTATCATGTCTTTCAGGTAGTCCCATACTTTTTAAATTGTTTCTCCTGGATCTATTTTCCAGGTCAGTTGTTTTTCCAATGAGATGTTTGACATTATCTTCTATTTTTTCAAACTTTTGGTTTTGTTTAATATCTGCTTGGTTTAACTCATAGTCATTCATTTCCTTGACCTCAATTCTCTCTTTCAATGAATTATTTTGTTCAGTGAGCTTTTGGACCTTCTCCTCCATTTGGCTAATTCTGCTTTTTAAAGCTTCTTTCTCCTCATTGGTTTTTTGGACCTCTTTTTTCCAGTTGAGTTAGTCTCTTTTAAAGCTGTTATTTTCCTCAGCATTTTTTTGATTCTCCTTTAGTAAGCTGGTAACTTGTTTTTTTAAGCTCTTCTATTTTCTGAGACCAATTTAACTTCCCTTTGGAAGCTCTGGAGACAGTGGCCTTTACTTCCTCTGGCATGAAGAGACACCTGCTTCCCAAGAAAGTAACCTTCAATGGTCTTATTTTTCCCCATCTTTTTTGAGCATTTTCCCAGCCAGTTACTTGACTTCTGAGTTTCCTTTCCACAACCACCTCACCTCCAGTTCAGCCAAGCTAGCACTGGAGGCTGAGATTCAGATGAGCTTCTCCAATCCTTCAGGGGCTTTGGGGGGAGAAGGGATGCTATTCAGTGTGATATTAAGATCAGCTGCTCAGGTGGGGGCAGGGCTGCCACACAGGGCTCAGTTCTCTCAGGGGCTTTACAATGAGACTTTCAACAATGGATGCAGGCTACTGCTTGCTTTGGGAGCCCTGTCCACTTCTGCCTCCACTACTGCCACCTGAGGAGGCCCAAGTTATAGGGAAACTCTGCTTCCCTTCTAGGTCAATTGTAAAGACCCTCTCACTTACCTTTGGCACCTGTGGGTTGAGGGAGGTGCACTGCCACTGGAGATTCTGTCCCTGAAGCCTGCTCAGATAAGCTCCTCTCTGTGCTGCATAGCCATGCCTGGGCTGGGCTCTGCTCTGGGTCTGTTGGGCTAGACCTTTCTCCTTGGTCTTTCAGGTCACTCTGGGCTATAAATCTCCTCCAGTTTGTTGTTCTGTGGCTTCTGCTGCTCTGGAATTTCAAGGGTACCAATATTACTTATAATCTTTCAGTTATAAACATCTGAACTTAGCATCTACTTAAAGTAGGAAGGTAGTAGATGGTAGATTTGCTTCTCCTTTGTGACCATACTCCAGGTGAGCTATTCCTGACCCCTCCTCTCATGACATTGAGAGTTGTTCTTTACAGGTATTTTGTGGGCTGCAGGGTAAAAGGTAGTGTATGTGCATCTTTCTACTCCACATCTTGGCTCTGCCCCTCCTTGAATTCCAATTTTTTTCTCCTTTCTCTCCCCTCTCCCAAAGACAGCAAGCAATATAATATAGGTTATACATGCGTAATCATGTAAAATGTATTTCTACATTAGTCACATTGGTAAAGAAGAAATAAAAGAAAAGGGGAAAGTGAAAGAAAAAACAAAGCAAAAATAATATGATTCGATCTACATTTGTAGCACATCAGTTATTTTTCTGAATATGGATAGCATTTTCCATTATAAACATTTCGTAATTGTCTTAGATCATTGTATTTCTGAGAAAAGCTAAGTCATTCATAGTTGATTACTGTACAATATTAATTTTACTGTATACAATGGTTCTGCTCACTTCACTCAGCATCAGTTCATATAAGTGGGGTTTTTTTCTGAAATTCACCTGCTCATCATTTACTTTAGCACACTAGTATTCCATTATATCCATATACCATAATGTCTTCAGCCATTCTCCAAATGATGGACATTGACCTTTTTTATGATCTCTTTGGGATACAGACCTAGTAATGGTATTGATGATCAATGAGTATACACAAGAATAATGGGATCAGTACACAACTCCACCAACAATGTATTAGTGTATCAATCTTTCCACATCTTCTCCAATATTTATCATTTTCTTTTGCTGTCATATTAACCAATCTGATTGCTGTCATATTAACCAATCTGATATGTTTGACGTGGTACCTCAGAGATTTTTTAACTTGTATTTCTCTAATCAATAATGACAGGGCATTTTTCATATGACTATGAAAGCTTTGATTTCTTCATCTGAAAGCTGCCTCTTTATATTCTTTTATATCGTCAAATTTTTAAGCAAATAAAGGAGAGATTGGGCCTTAAGACGAAAGGTTTTCTTAGAGGAAATGTCCCATAAAACTACTTATACTGGGGAGAAATAGAACCAAAGACACTAGCCTCCCCTAGGAAGACCATATAGGGTATTAATATGGCCAATACTAGGGAGACTGTCATGAGAGGAGGGGTCAGGAATAGCTCACCTGTAGTATGGTCACAAAGGAGAAGCAAATCTACCATCTACTACCTTCCTACTTTAAGTAGATGCTAAGTTCAGATGTTTCTAACTGAAAGATTATAAGTAATATTGGTACCCTTGAAATTTTAGGAACCAGAACAAGAACCTTGTCACCTTCCACAAGTTCCAGCTCTACCACACTCTAAGACTTTCAGGTTGGTAGAGACTGGCAGAGCTTATATTCCATTGACTCCACATTGAAAAATTCCAGACTACATCTCTGACCCAATGAAAAGGCCTTAGGTACCTTTAGTTAGAAGATTCACTGAAAATCACCACCCCCACAAAAAAAAAAAAAAAAAAAAAAAAACACGCTCAAACTGTCCTCAGCAAAACGTTAAAAGAATATTGTTTCAGATTCTTTGCCCTTTGTTCTATCTCCATAAAACAATAATGCAATGGTCTTTTCATCTAAATTAACTTCTGTAGAGTGGGTTTTTTTTACAAAAGAAAAAAGTCACCTCAGACCATTTCATATTTCTTGAACTTTAAAAATACCACACACACACACACACACACACATACACACACACACACACACACATGCACACACTAAAAAGTCATTTGGGGAAGCTGTCAGATTCTAAAGAGTCAAATCAATAAGATAAAGAGAGTACCTGGATTGTAGACTAAATAATAGGATGAAAACCTAGAAAACTGATGAAAATCAATATTTGTTCATCTCTGTATAGAATCACTCGTGATCAATGCTCCTCTTACTGCCAAGAAAAATATTTTGCTGAATGTCCATCAAAGCAGGAGGAAATATACAGAGGAACAAAGCTATAATGAGCAGCAAGTCACCTTGCACAAGCAATTCTCTTATGCTCAGCTTTGAAACTGGAGTCCCTAGCTCCTCTGAGCCATTAGTCATTTGTTGAACAATGTTATCTCCTGTTGTGTTCTAATTACTGCAGCTATTGGTGTGTTGACTTGACCAGTTCTCTCAATGGGATCAGAAAATTTATGAGAACATTTTGGAGAACAGTCAAAACTTATTGCGATAATTGAAAGAAAAGTTGCCCTTTATCTCAAATATCCATGATTTTATGGATATAGAGACTAATTTACCTGAGGCATATGGAAAGCCCTTAACACACCTTTGGGAGTAGTCATGGCTGGGGGAAAAAAAAGAAAGAAAGAAAACAAGTCCCTGGAAACAAACCTTCTGGTTATGCCACTCGTTGCACTCAGATAGGCTGTTCCTCATAAGGCATGTATAGTCTTTTCAACCCTCTCTGTCTTGCCAGAATATTCACTACCTTGTCACAGGATCTGATATGAAATAAGGTGGAAATGGATTTGAATTGTACCTCTGATATTTGGATGATAGATTAAGAACTGGAAAGAATTTCAAATGGAATTTATTCTGACTCACTCATGTAAAAATGAATAATATGAGGCCCAGGTACACAAAGTGACTTGTCAAAAGTCATACAAGTAGTGTCAAAATCAAGACTTGAACCCATGCCTTCTGATTCCAGAATCAGTGCTTTGTCCAATATATCACATTTCTTTCAATTTACTAATTGCTGAGCCATTGACAAGTCACTTAACCTCTCAATTCTTGTTTTATCATCTAGAAAATGTTAACATTTTCTAGAACTTTGAACTAACTTGTTTTGGCCAAGATGTAGTCTCTGGTGAAATATAATTTGCAAAAATTTGAGTACTTCCTACAAATAGATTTATCAAAAATGTCAATAATATATGTAGGTTATACTCATGAATATTTTATATAGAAAGGAAAGTATTCTTACAGATTCTTAGTTTTTATTGTTCTTTTAAGAGCTCTCTTGAGAGAATGGAGATAATATTGTGTAATTTTTTCCCATACTTTTATAGTATCTTCTTTCAGATCTCTTGAGAAGAGATTATCCAATGTTATCAAAATTGCTCTTTTTCCAATATAATATATGATTGATGAATTAGCCATCTATTTTTTACCTCTTTGTTTTCTTTAGTCTCAGTTGTACTTCCTAGAGCAACGTATCTCAGACTGGTACCATAGTGTTTAAATATTGTCTCTACCCCCCATGAAAGTAAAAGGTTTTTTTATAAAAATGCTTACACATCTTTTCCTTTTTTCATTTCTTTAATATTCTACTGCCAACAATGCCTTTTTAAAATTTTTTATTTATTTTACTTTTAATTTGTGGAATAAAACAAGCATTTCCATAATGGCATTTTTTAAAAAAGATTGCAATGGAAAATGCATATCTATTTTGTAAAACTTTCTATTCCTTTTAAATACATGATAAAATTATCATGTAAATTTCTTTTTCTCTTCCTGTCCCCCCTGCCCTAGAGATGACTACCATGAGACACAAGTATGTTTGTAAATATATGTGTGTGTATGTGTAAAATCATTCTATACATACTTCTATCATCAGTTTTTTCTTTGGATACAGATAGTTTCTTCCTTCATATGTCCTTTGCAGTTAGTTTGGTTTTTATAATAGTCAAAATTATTTATTTGCACAAAGTTGTTCTTAAAACAATATTGCTGCTACTGTATACAATATTCTCTTGGTTCTGCTCATATTGCTATTGATTATTTTGTGCAAGTCTCCCCATGTTTTTCTAAGGCCATCAAACTCATCATTTCCTATAGCACAATAGTATTCTATTACATTCATATACCATATCTTCTTCAGCTATTCCCCAATTGATGGGCATCCCCTCAATTTCCTGTTCTTTGCCACCACAAGGAGATCTGCTAGAAATATTTTAGAACATATGTGTTCTTTTCCTTTTTCTCTAATTATCTTTGGAAACAGAGTTACTAGTATAAACAACATATTAACTCTTTGGGCATCATTCCAAATTGCTCTCCAATATGGCTGTATCAGTTCACAGTTCCACCAACTATGAATTAGTGTCCCATTTTTTCCCATCCCTTCCAACACTCATAATTTTCCCCTTCTATCATTTTAGATGATCTAATAGGTATAAAATGATATTTAAATTCATCTTAATTCACATTCCTCTAATCAAAAATGATTTAGAGCATTTTTTCATATGACTGTAAATCATGTTGACTTTTTCATTGGGAAATTTCCTGTTCATAAACTTTGACTATTTATCTGTTGGGAAATGACTCATATTCTTAGAGATTTGATAAGCTAAATGTTATAAAATTCTGGATAGAATTAAATAGAAATAGTGGCTTGTGGTACCTTTATAAAGATTGATGATATATTAGGACATACAAATGTATAGTTAAAAGCAAAAAAATTTTATGTTACAATGCAATAAAATTATACTTAATAAGGGACCCTGGAAATATAAATTAAAAAGTAATTGAAGATTAAACAACCTAATCTTAAAGAATGAATAGGTTAATAAACAAATCATAGAAACAATTTTGCTAAGGAGAATGACAATGAGATAACATATCACAACTTATGGAATATAGCAAAAGCAGTGAACAGAGGAAAATTTATATCTCTTAAGTGCTTACATCAATAAAATAAATAGCAGATCAATGAACTGGGTGTGCCATTAAAAAAACTAAAAAAAAAAAGGCCAAATAAAAGTCCTCAAATAAACACTAAATTGGAAATCAAAAAATTAAAGTTGAGATCTATAAAACTGAGTGTTGAAAACCATTGAATTAATACATAAAACAGAGTTAGTTGTATGAAAAAAAATAAAATAGATAAACCATTGGTTGATTTGATAAAAAAAGAGCAATTCAAATTACTGAAAGAAAAAATAAAAAGGGTGAATATACCACTAATTAAGATGAAATTAAAGCAATAATGAGGAGCTATTTTGTCCAATTATATGCCCATAAATTTAGCAATTTGAGTGAAATGAAAGAATATCTACAAAAATATAAATTACCTAGATTAACAAAAGAGGAAAAGATATATCTAAATAGACCTATTTTTTTTTAGGATTATTGTTTTTTTTATTTTATTTTTTTAATGTTTTACAATCATTTCCTTAAAGTTAAGATTTTATTCCCCCCCACCCTTCCCCCAATACCCCCCTCCCTCCCCATGACAGCATACAATTCTGTTTAGGTTCTACATATACTTTCCTATTGAGTACATTTTCACTATATTCATGCTATGTAGTCGAACTAAAATAAATGGAAGAAATCATATAACAAATCAACACATAATACACTGAAACCCACCCACGCACAAACATGATCTGCTACATTCTGCAAGTGACTTCCACATTTCTTTCTCTGAGTGTGGAAGGCATTTTGCCTTAGAAGACCGACATTAGGATTTTTTTTTTCTCAGTAAGTTCTTGTGTTATTACAAAGTTCCAAGTCTACCAGAAAAAACTCTCGCACACTGTGGTCGTTGCTGTGCACAAAGTTCTCCTGGTTCTGCTCCTTTCGCTCAGCATCAGATCATATAAGTCCTTCCAGGCCTCCCTGAAGTCTTCTTGTTCATCATTTCTTATGGCACAATAGTACTCCATTACATTCATATACCATAATTTATTCAGCCATTCCCCAATTGATGGGCATCCCCTTGACTTCCAGTTTTGGGCTACCACAAAGAGTGCTGCTATAAATATTTTTGTACACGTGGGACCCTTTCCCGTTTTTATAATCTCTTGGGGATACAGTCCTAGTAGCACTATTTCTGGGTCAAAGGGTATGCACATTTTTGTAGCCCTTTGGGCATAGTTCCAAACCGTTCTCCAGAAGGGTTGGATGATCTCACAGCTTCACCAACAATGAATTAGTGTTCCAACTCTCCCACATCCTCTCCAGCATTTATCATTTTCTTGTTCTGTCATGTTTGCCAATCTTACAGGTGTGATGTGGTACCTCAGAGTTGTTTTGATTTGCATCTCTCTAATCAATAGTGATTTAGAGCACTTTTTCATATGATTATAAATATCTTTGATTTCTTCCCCTGAAAATTGCTTGTTCATATCCTTTGACCATTCATTTATCAATTGGGGAATGACTTGGATGGTTATATATTTGAGTCAGTTCTCTATATATTCTAGAAATGAGGCCTTTATCCCCAAGCTTAGCTGTAAAAATTTTTTCCAAATTTACTACATCCCTCCGAATTTTGGTTGCATTGGGTTTGGTTGTGCAAAAACTTTTCAGTTTAAAGTAATCAAAATTATCCATCTTGCATTTCATAATGCTTTCTATCGTTTCTTTAGAAAAAAATTCTTTCCCTCTCCATAAATCTGATAAATACACTATACCTTGCTTCTCCAGTTTATTCATGATATCAATCTTTATACCTAAATCATGTACCCATTTGGACTTTATTCTTGTGTACGGTGTCAGGTATGGGTCTATGCCTAATTTCCGCCACACAGTTAACCAGTTTTCCCAGCAATTTTTGTCGAACAATGAGTTCTTATCCCAGAAGCTGGGATCTTTGGGTTTATCAAACAGGAGGTTGCTATATTCCTTGCCTACTGTGTCTTGAGTACCAAGCCTATTCCATTTGTCTACCCCTCTGTTTCTTAGCCAATACCAAGTGATGTTGATAATTGCTGCTTTATAATACAATTTGAGGTCTGGTAGCACTAGGCCACCTTCCCAAGCATTTCTTTTCATTAGTCCCTTTGATATTCTGGACCTTTTGTTTTTCCAAATGAATTTTGATATTATTTTATCCAGCTCTAGAAAATAATTATCTGATAGTTTAATTGGTATGGCACTAAATAAGTAGATTAATTTAGGTAGAATTGTCATTTTTATTATATTAGCTCGGCCTACCCATGAACAACTGATGTTTTTCCACTTACTTAAATCTGACTTTATTTGTGCAAAAAGTGTCTTGTAATTGTGTTCATATAATCCCTGGGTTTGTTTTGGCAGGTAAACTCCTAAGTATTTTATAGTGTCTACTCTAGCTTTAAATGGGATTTCTCTTTCTATCTCTTGGTGTTGGACTTTGTTGCTAATATATAGGAATGCAGAAGATTTGTGTGGGTTTATTTTGTAACCTGCAACTTTGCCAAAGTTGTTTATTATTTCAAGTAGTTTTTTACTTGAATCTCTGGGATTCTCTAAATATATCATCATATCATCTGCAAAGAGTGATAACTTAGTTTCTTCTTTAGCTATTTTTATTCCTTCAATTTCTTTATCTTGTCTAATTGCTACTGCTAACATTTCTAGTACCATATTGAATAATAATGGTGATAATGGGCATCCTTGTTTCACCCCTGACCTTATTGGAAATGCCTCTAGCTTATCTCCATTGCATATAATGCTTGCTGAAGGTTTTAGGTAGATGCTGCTTATTATTTTATGGAAAGTTCCCTTTATTCCTATGTTCTCCAGTGTTTTTAATAGGAATGGGTGTTGTATTTTGTCAAAAGCTTTTTCTGCATCAATTGAGATAATCATGTGGTTTTTCTTAGTTTTGTTGTTGATATGATCAATAATGCTAATAGTTTTCCTAATATTGAACCAGCCCTGCATTCCTGGTATGAAACCTACCTGATCATAATGTATTATTCTCTTGATAAGATGCTGTATTCGTTTTGCTAAAATCTTGTTGAAAATTTTTGCATCTATATTCATTAGAGAAATTGGTCTATAATTTTCTTTTTCTGTTTTGTCTCTTCCTGGCTTGGGTATCAAAACGATATTTGTATCATAGAAAGAATTTGGGAGGATCCTTCTTCCCCAATTTTCCCAAATAGTCTATATAGTATTGGAATTAACTGTTCTTTAAAGGTTTGATAGAATTCACTTGTGAATCCATCTGGTCCTGGAGATTTTTTCCTAGGGAGTTCATTGATGGCTTGTTCAATTTCTTTTTCTGAGATGGGGTTGTTTAAGTATTCAATTTCCTCTTCTGTTAATCTGGGCAATTTGTATTTTTTATTCATCCATCTCATTTAGATTATCGAATTTGTGGGCATAAAGTTGGGCAAAATAATTTCTAATTATTGTTTTAATTTCCTCCTCATTGGAGGTGAGTTCACCCCTTTCATTTTTAATATTAGTGATATGATTTTCTTCTTTCTTTTTTTAATCAAATTGACCAAAGGTTTATCAATTTTATTAGTTTTTTCATAAAACCAACTATTGGTTTTATTTATTAATTCAATAGTTTTCTTAATTTCAATTTTATTAATCTCTCCTTTGGTTTTCAGTATTTCTAATTTGGTATTTTCTTGGGGATTTTCAATTTGTTCTTTTTCTAGCTTTTTCAGCTGCATACCCAAGTCATTGATCTCCTCTTTCTCTATTTTATTTATGTAGGCATTCAAAGATATAAAACTTCCCCTAAGAACTGCTTTTGCAGTATCCTATAAGATTTGGTAGGTTGTCTCATTATTGTCATTCTCTTGAATGAAGTTGTTGATTGTTTCTATGATTTCTTCTTTAACCCATTCCTTCTTTAGGATTAAATTATTTAGTTTCCAACTGATTTTTGCTTTATCTTTCCATGGCCTTTTATTACATATAATTTTTATTGCATTATGATCTGAGAAGGATGCACTGATTATCTCTGCCTTTCTGCACTGGATTTTGAGATTTTTATGTCCTAGTACATGGTCAATTTTTGTAAATGTTCCATGTACTGCTGAGAAAAAGGTATATTCCTTTCTATTCCCATTCAATTTTCTCCAAAGATCTATCATGTCTACCTTATCTAGAGTTTTATTTACCTCCTTAACCTCTTTCTTGTTTATTTTGAGGTTAGATTTATCAAGTTCAGAAAGAGGGAGGTTGAGGTCCCCCACTAGTATTGTTTTGCTGTCAATTTCTTCCTTCAACTCCCTCAATCTCTCCTCTAAGAATCTGGATGCTATACCACTTGGAGCATACATGTTTAGTAATTATATTGCTTCATTGTCTATGGTGCCTTTTAGCAGGATATAGTTTCCATCCTTATCCCTTTTGATTAGATCTATTTCTGCTTTTGCTTTGTCTGAGATTAGGATTGCTACTCCTGCCTTTCTTACATCAGCTGAAGCACAATATATTCTGCTCCATCCTTTAACCTTTATCCTATGTGTATCCCCCCGTTTCAAATGTGTTTCTTGTAAGCAACATATTGTTGGATTATGGCTTTTAATCCATTCTGCTATCCGTCTCCGTTTTATGGGAGAATTCATTCCATTCACATTCACAGTTATGATTACAATCTGTGTATTTCCCTCCATCTTCTTTCCCACCATTTGTGCTTTTAGCTCTGCTGTCTCCCTTCCCCTCCTCACTAGTATTTACTTTTCACCACCTCCTCTTGCCGCCTTCCCCTCTTTCTTTTAGCCCCCCTCCCTTTAACTCCCCTTTACTCTTATTGCTTCTTCCCTCCCTTTAGCCTCCCTCCCCTTTCTTCCCCCTTCCCCTCCCACTGCTTATAGAGCTAGCTAGGATTTTCTACTTAAGTTTATTGTTCTGTCCTTTAAACAAATCTGATGAGAGTACCTCTCACACAATGCTCATCTCCCTCCCCTCTTTCCCTCTACTATGATTTTGTACTTCTTCTTGTGATGTAATTTGCCATTTTCTGCTTCTTCCTTTTCACACCTCCTATTACACTCCCTTCTCATACTTAAATCACATTTTTATCATGATATCATTTACTTTATACCCGTTCCCCCTATGTTTATCCCTTATATATTTCTTAATAGATGCACAGTTCTCAAGATAAACAGATATCATCTTCCCTTATAAGGAGGTGAACAACTTGCCCTCATTGGGTAGCAAGTTTTGGTCAGGAAACTCTGGAAATCCCTTACTTCGTTGAATGACTTTCTCCTTGCCTGAAATGTTATGCTGAACTTTGCTGGTAGTTGATCCTTGGTTGCAGTCCCAGCTCCTTTGCCTTACGGAATATTGGGTTCCAATTCTTTCAATTCTTTTAATGTAGAAGCTGCAAGGTCCTGTGTAATCCTGATTGTATCTCCTTGATATTTAAATTGTTTCTTTCTGGCTGCTTGTAATATTTTCTCCTTCACTTGATAGCTCTGGAATTTGGCAACTATATTTCTTGGGGTTTTGAGTTTGGGATCCCTTTCAGGAGCGGAACGGTGGATTCTTTTGATGACTATTTTGCCCTCTGAATCTAGTACTTCTGGGCAGTTTTCCTTGATGATTTCCTGGAAGATATTGTCCAGGCTCTTTTCTCCATCCTGGGTTTCTGGCAGGCCAATAATTCTTAAGTTTTCTCTTCTGGATCTATTTTCCAGGTCAGTTGTTTTTCCAATTAGATATTTTACATTTTCTTCTATCTTTTCATTGTTTGGATTTTGTTTAACTGATTCTTGCTGTCTTATTGAGTCGTTAGTTTCTACTTGCCCAATTGTAATCTTCATCACATTGTTTTCTTCTGTTAACTTTTGTATCTCTTTTTCCATCTGCCCAATTTTTCCTTTTAAGAAGCTATTTTCTCCAGTTAATTTTTGTACTTCCTTTTCCATTTGGCCTTTCAGGAATTTATTTTCTCCAGTTAATTTTTGAACTTCTTTTTCCATTTGTTCAATTTTCCTTTTCAAGGAGATGTTCTCATCAGTGAATTCTTTCTTAATAATTTTAAAATCATTGGCCAGTTTATCTTCTATTTCCTTCTTCAGCTATTCCAGGAGAGCTGCTTGTACTTGCGAGTAGTTCATAGTCCCTTCTGAAGTCTCAGATGGAAGTACAATCTCAGCTGTGACCTCATTTGGGTTTGTGTTTTGGTCCTTATCCCCACAGAAAGATTCTATGGTTCTTTCAGCCCGCTTCTTTTTCCTGTTCATGATTTTGATTGAGTGTTGTGGCTTCTGGTTCTTTCAGTCAGAAGTAGAGAACTTTTTGCTGAGCTGATGTGTGAAAAAGCTAAAAGCAGGTATTTGTTTGGTGTTTCCCTGATCAGCCCTGGGTTTAGCTTGTTAAGTGTGGGGGAGGGGTGGTCTTGTCCCAGGAGATGTCCTCAGCTGAATTGAGGCAAAGGCAAGCTCAGGAGCTGGTAATCCCAACTGCCCTATTGTCTTTCTGATTCCCCTGGACAGCTAAGGCATGCCTAGATGCTAATGCGTGTTCCCACCCCTCCTGGGGATCCTCTCCTGGCGGTGAGGCTTGCCTGGGTCCTAGTACATATTTTCTCCACCCTGGGTCCTCTGTCCTTCAGGTTTGCCTCTGCCACCGTATGCGGAATCCCCCTTAGCTATTTTCCTTGTCTCAGGTGTTATGAGACTATTGGTCTCCTTCTTCTAATTCTACTGATCTGGGATTTTTCTGGGGAGATATTTTATGGTTCTTTCACGGTCATCAAGGGGGAAGGAGAGAGCATTAGCTGATCACTCCACCATCCTGGCTCCCGGAAGTTCAAGTAAGTGACTTACTGAAGTTTGATCTTCAGGCTGAAGGTCTCAGGAGCTGCTGTGCTGATATCTGGCGCTCCACGGCTCTCACTGACTCAGTTTGGCTTGTCTCCCGCCCTGGGTGCCGCTCCTCTGGTTCTGCCCGCCACTCAGGTTTCTCGGGTCTCTTCTGCTCCGCTGCACTGGCCGTGCTGCGCTGGCCACGTGCTGTGCGCTGTGGGTTCACCCCCGCAAAACAGATCCTTCCCGTGGACCTTCCAGTCCCACCTGAGCTCCAAATCCGTCACCGTCTGTCTCCCACTCGATTCCGCACCTCCAAAATTTGGTCAGATTCTCCTTTCAGAGGTACCTGGAGGAGTTTGTCCGAGAGCTTAGGTGAGTCACTGCTCTCACTCCTCCATCTTGGCTTCGCCCCAAATAGACCTATTTTAGAAAAAAGATATCGATTGAACCATAAACAAGATTCCTAAGAAAGATGGCAGAGTAGAAAGATGCACATACTCTAGCTCTTCCCCCATATACCATAAAATACCTGTAAAAAATGACCCTAAACAAATTCTAGAGCAGCAGAAGTCACAAAATGGCAGAATGAAAGAGATTTCCAGCCCAACACATCCTGGAAGGTGGACAGGAATCACACTGGGCTTGGAGCAGAGTGCAGCCCTTGGAGTGCAGCCCAGCTTTGGCCCATGTTTCAGTCTTCAGGGAGCTAATTCCCAGGAGCAGCTGTGATTCCCAGATTACTCAACCCACAAATGCCAAAGACAGCTTCAACAGTCAGTGAGAAAGTGCCTTCACCTGGGGGAAAAGGGAACATGGCTTGGCCCTGGCAGCCCTAGGGTGGCAGTGGTAGCTGCTGCACAGCATCTATTTTAGGAGCCCCCTGCCTAAAGCCCCTGGGGGAATCAAGTCACTGATCTGGTTCATAGCCTTGAGTGGCAGCCCTAGGATGAGGAGGAGCACACTGGCATGCTGGAGCTGGAGGAAGTTGTGGGCAGATGTGCCCACAGATTCGGGGCAGAAAAGCTCTACCACATAGGTCTCGGGAGTGGAACATGGCCCAGTCTTGGCCCACTGCATGAGCAGGCCTCAGAGGCAGAATCCTGGTAGCTGTAGCAGCTGTGGTTCACAGATTGCTGAATCCAAAAATGCCAAAGACAGTTTCAAAGATTATGGGCAGAAAAACTTGTGGCAGCTCCCAGATTAGAGCACAGACAAGGAGAGGAGTAAATTCCTCTCCCTTGACTGTGCCACCTTGGAGGAACTGAGAACTTACAGGTCCCTAGAGTATACCCTCCTCTTGAAAAATGACTCAAAAGTCAAGAAACTAACTGGAAAACTGTCCATAAAAGGGGCAAAGAATAAGACTATAGAAGGTTACTTTCTTGGTGAACAAGAATTTTCTTCCATCCTTTCAGATGAGGAAGAACAATGCTTACCATCAGAGGAAGACCTAAAAGTCAAGGCCTCTTCATCCAAAACCTCCAAAATAAATATACAATGGTCTCAGGTCATGGAAGAGTTTGAAAAGGATTTTGAAAACCAAGAAATAGAGGTGGAGGAAAAATTGGGAAGAGAAATGAGAGCAATGCAAGAAAATCATGAAAAGTGGATCAACAGCTTGCTAAAGGAGACCCAAAAAAAAAATGGCAAAAGAGGTCCAAAAATCCAATGAGGAGAAGAATGCTTTAAAAAGCAAAATCAGCCAAATGGAAAAGGAGGTTCAAAAGCTCACTGATGAAAATAGTTCTTTAAAAATCAAAGTGGAGAAGATGGAAACTAATGGCTTTATGAGAAGCCAGGAAATTACAAAACAAAACCAAAAGGATGAAAAAATAGAAAACAATGTAAAATATCTCACTGAAAAACAATTGACCTGGAAAATAGATCCAGGAGAGATAATTTAAAAATTATGGGACTACCTGAAAGTCATGACCAAAAATGAGCCTAGATATCATCTTTCATGAAATTATCAAAGAAAACTGCCCTGATATTCTAAAATCAGAGGATAAAATAAATATTGAAAGAATCCACTGATCACCTCCTGGAAGAGATCCAAAAAGAAAAACTCCTAGCACTATTATAGCCAAATTTCAGAGTTCCCAGGTCAAGAAGAAAATATTGCAAGCAGCTAGAAAGAAACAATTTAAGTATTGTGGAAATACAATCGGGATAACACAAGATCTAGCAGCTTCTACATTAAGAGATAAAAGGGCTTGGAATATGGTATTCCAGGAGCCAAAGGAACTAGGATTGAAACCAAGAATCACCTACCCAGAAAAACTGAGTATAATACTTCAGGGGAAAAAAATAGTCATTCCATGAAATAGAGGACTTTCAAGATAAAAATACCCGAGCTGAACAGAAAATTTGACCTTCAAACACAAGAATCAAGAGAAACATGAAAAGATAAAACAGGAAAGAGAAATCATAAGGGACTTACTAAAGGTGAACTGTTTACATTCCTACATGGAAAGATAATATTTATAATTCTTGAAACTTTTCTCAGTGCTTGGGTAGTTAGATGGATTACACACACACACACACACACACACACACACATATAGACAGAAAGCACAGTGTGAGTTGAATAGGAAGGGGAGATATTTAAAAAATAAAATTAAGGGGTGAGGGGAATATATTGGGAAAAGAAATGGAGAAATGGAATAGGGCAAATTATCTCATAAAAGAGGCAAGTAAAAGCTTTTTCAATGGAGGGGAAAAGCGGGGAGGAGAGAGAAAAAATGAAGCTTTAAGGAGGGAATAACATGAATACTCGATTTGGTATGAAAATCAATCTTACACTACAGGAAAACAGGGGAGAAGGAGATAATTTGGGTGGGGAGATGATAAAAGGGAGGGCAAATGGGAGGAGGGAGTAATTAGAAGTCAACACTTTTGAGGAGGGATAAGGTGAAAAGAGAGTATAGAATAAATGGGGGGGCAAGATAGGATAGAGGGAAATATAGTTAGTCTTATGCAACATGACTATTATGGAAGTCTTTTGCAAAACTACACATATAGAGCCTATATTGAATTACTTGCCTTCTCAGTGGGGATGGGAGGGGAGGGAGGAAGAGAGAGAAGTTGGTACTCAAAGTTTTAGGAACAAATGTTGAGAACTATTTTTGCATGCAACTGTGAAATAAGAAATATAAGTAATGGGGTATAGAAATCTATCTTGCCCTACAAGAAAAGAGAGAAGATGGAGATAAGGGAAGGGAGGGGTATGATAGAAGGGAAGACAGATTGGGGGAAAGGGTAATCAGAATGCATAGCATTTTGGGGTGGGGGAGGGGAGAAATGGGGAGAAAATTTGGAACTCAAAATTTTGTGGAAATGAATGTTGAAAACTAAAAATAAATAAACTTAATTTAAAAAAAAAATAAGCTTCCTAAGGGAAAAAAAAACACCAGGACCAGATGGTTTTATAAATGACTTCTATTGAACATTTAAAGATCAGCAAATTAAAATATTAAATAAATTATTTGGAATAATAGGCAAAGAAGGGATCCTACCAAATTCCATTTTATGGAACAAATATACCGAAACCAGGAACAGTAAAACAGAGAAGGAAAATTATAGACAAATTTCATTAATAAATATGGATACAAATATCCTAAATAAAATATTAACTAAAAGATTACATCATATATTACCAAGAGAGGGAAGAAGAGAGAAACTAGACCTGTGATGTCAGTGCTATAGAGAACTCCTAGATGAGGAAATTTCCTCTAATAATCTATCTCCTCCAAACTCATAACCTTAGACTTGTCTAAGACCAATGAGAGGTTAAGTGACAACCTAGAGTAACACATTAAGTATGTGTCATATAAAGGACTTGAACTCTCATCTTCCTAGATTTGCAAATTGTCCTCTCTCTACTTCATGATTCTTTTTTGCATACATGTATTTGAGTATATGTATAGTGGCCTAAAGACTATCCCATATATGGAAATTTGACATATGTCTATGTTAATGTCTTTTAAATGTCCTAACATGGTAGATAGACAGCCAGGGAGATAGAGAGAATTCTTGTGGTGTAGTGGATAGATGACTGGCCTTGGAGTCAAAAAGACCTGAGTTCAAGTTCATTCTTGGCCAATACAAGTTTTGTGATAGTAGATGAGTCACCTAAACTCCCTGTCTAAATTTGTTAATAACAAGTGAGTTCTCAGTCTGTATCAGTGAAAAGATTTGCTATTTGTGACTAAAAAAAATCATAGACCCAGAACCCCATATGTCTATGACCACACACACACACATGCACACACATGAACAGCATATAGAATTATGAGTATATAATATAAAAATAGCTTTTACTTGTCTTTTCTATGATGATATTTTTATTTCCTTTCACAGATTACTGTAGCCATCAAGCAATTACAAGTATTCTTTTTATACTCCTAATGGTGCCAAATTAGGAGTGAGGAGAGAACTGGATTCAAATTCTCTCCTGAGGGAGAATAACAAAACACCTCTTCCAGCTACCTTTCTATTACATAGATAGATACAGATGTACACACATATGCATATATATAATCTTCCCTCGTTAAAATGTAAACTTTCTGAGATCAGGGACTGTATTGTTTTGTTTTGTTTTTTTATTTGGATCCTTGAAACTTAGCATAATGCCTATCATGTAAGGGCTTATACAATTTTAAATCATTCATTCATTTATTAATACATTAAATCATTTATTCACTCACTCTATCTCATTTACTACATATTTGGCAATGGCTGAATTACTGTGTCTCCCTGACTTTCATTTTCCTCTTTTTTGAAGTAGTATTTCTACCTTTAATGCCTACCTCGTTGAGTTTTATGAGGATTAAATGAAATGATGGATATAAAATGCTTTACAAACCTTAAAATACTAGGCAGATGTCATCTATTATTTTTGTTATTTTCTCATTATTTCACACCATAAGACAGTTTAACAACACACTTTGGTTCTTTTGTCTGCCCAACATTTTCTTAGCTCTGGTTTCATAGGGAAATGTTTCTTTAGACTTCAATATTTTTAAAGGTCTTCCTTCTCACTTCATTTTTCCTAACCCTTTTGACTGAGTCTCTCATCCTTTCTTCCCCACTTCTGTTAATTTTAATGGGAATAATGAGTGAAAGAGTCTCACTGAAAATTGCTGGTTAGGGAGAAAATACCTTTCAAGTTCAATACTAGTTTCTAATAATGGTAACCCCCAGTCTTAGGAACAAATGTCAGCTTGAAAGTCTCTTATTCAAAAGCACTATATGCCAACTGTGTTCAGGGAATAGGATGGCTTCCCACCTCATGCTTTGTGGATACTGAGTCCGGTCCATCCACTTTGATAATGGCATGTATTTGATTTCACACCTGGTGAGAATTCATCTTGAACAATAAAAAATTTATGACATAGATTTCAGAGGGGGCAGTGAGATATGTTTAAAAGGTACTGATATTTTCCCACAAATAGCATCAATTCTCACAGCCAGAGGTGACAAATGGACAGGGCAGTGCAACAGAAAACCTTGCTCAGAAGTTTCTTTTCCTTTGAAAATTTCATTAAGGTGAAATTTCATGTCTTTTTGTAAGTTGTTTAAGGGAATGAACTGTGGTTTGGTTGTTATTGTCATAATTTTCTTCCCTTTGTATCCCTAACATGGAGTACACAGTCAGCACTTACTAAAAGCTTGAGTAAATGAATAGAAATGGAGATTTTTCTGGAGATGCAGCCACCATTCAAACCCAGGACACAGGGCCAAAAAGGAGCATTTTCTACATTTGTCATCTCTCAAACCTGAAGTCTTTCCTGAGGCCCTCAACCAGATAGCTCTTTCTCCCTTCTATAAAAGTGAACCCTGGACTTGTAGGCAGAAAAACTGAATTCAAGTTCCAAGCCTATCATAGCTACTTAAATTCAAGTCGAACAGTCATTCATTAAGTACTTACTATGTACAACTCTCAATGACCATAGTGAGGATAGAAAAAACAAACTATCTTTCACTCACAGACCTCCAAATCAGCATTTCTAGGAGTCAGAAATACTCTATTTTTCCCTACTTCCACTTTCACAATTCTCTCTGTATCATCATCACTCAGCAGCCTCAAATTTTTTTCAGAGTTTAAAGTATCTAAACTTTCTACCCATCTAAAAGTGTGATGACTGTTTTCTCATTGTCTTCATCCCTCTCTGCCTTTCTGTATCTCTGTCTATATTTCTGTCTCTCTCTCACTCTCTATCTCATCCAGCATCTCCCTCACTAACATCAGCTTCTCCCCAGTTCCTGACTTTATACTAGAGGACTTTGAGATCCTATAAATACTCCCTCAAACTCTAAATTCCCAATTCCTCAGCCTCCTTAAAAACTTCTGAACTGTTCTTCCGCTTTACCTCAGTCTCACAGAGAAATGGTCATGTGCTAGACATCTCCATTACCATAAGTCTCCCATTCCTCCAGTTAGAAATGATGACATTCCCCAATCTGACCTTGGCTTTGTGTCATCAATTTATCTTTTCCTATGTTTCATCCCTCCTGGACCTATCCTTTACCCTAAGCAAGACCTCATTTTATCATTCAGCTCCTCTCTCTCATGAAGAGAGACCCAGACAGTCTCAACTACACCACACTGAGACTGAAACCTGCTACAGGATATTTTAAGCGATTCTAGATTGCTGTTAGCTAGGCAAACAGGACAGTAAGGTAAAAAACAAGTTCCCTTGGTTGTCAAGGTCTGGAAACGCTATGTAGTATTGGTCTGTCTCTTGTACCTGTCTATTTCTGTGTAGCGCCAGCACTAAACCCCACCCACCCACCCAAAAACTCATGTCACACAGTACCTAACCATCACAGAGCTACAGTCAACAACCTGAGAAGTGACATGTGACTTTGTTGCAGCTTTGGTGACCGTGTCTCTCATATTTATCTCCTTCCATGTTCCACTTGAAGACTTTCAGAAGGCCCACAAGTCAGAACCAATCCTAGACATCGTGGCATTGAAGATAATCAAAAATCATCTCAATATTGCCAGCTCCTGCAAAATATTGCCCTTCCCTGAGATTCTGACTTCATAGCCCAATGGATGCATATGCAATTTTGAAATGGCTGACGGGATAAAATGTCCTGGTCAAATTCTGTCAAGCCAGTCATTTGGGTCAATGAAGTTTAAGACCAGGTTATTAAAGGACTCTTCAAAATGTGTATGCTGTCCATGTTAGGAGACAGGGGCCATTGCTTTAATGATACCTTCCTCCATACAATCTATAACCTCAGGTGTGAGTTTGACACTGCAGATTTATCTTACAACACCTACCTACCTCCTGCTGTCACTTTTCAAAAGTAGAACTATTTGCAGTTATATTTATTTATTTAATCTGCCAAGACATCAAATTTTATGATGCTTTTTTGAGCCTTTGTAGGAGTAGGTTTATGATCATAATACTATATATAAGAATTTTTAAGAGGAAATTCTTTCTTTTTATGAAGGGATAATTCAGTGCATATAGATATTTTCATGGTATCATGTCTGAGAAGACTCATAGCTTAAGAAACATAGTAATATGTCTAAAAGAAACTACAGTTCCTAAACATTCTAAATGTTATATTGCTTCTCTAACTTTTAATAAAAGTTCTCTTAGCCATAACACCTTAAATAGTATATCATTAAGGTGTTCTTAAGAAGCTATGATCACTATGGCTTATTACAGAAAACAACCAAATTCTCTGA
Source organism: Bettongia penicillata ogilbyi (assembly GCA_023548195.1). NCBI lineage: Eukaryota > Metazoa > Chordata > Mammalia > Diprotodontia > Potoroidae > Bettongia > Bettongia penicillata. The sequence continues at coordinate 1,190,072 of JAJHZJ010000002.1, read as the reverse complement.
GCCTCAGTTTCTCATCTATAAAATGAAGACATCTGACTAGGTGGTGTCTGAGGGGCCTTTAACATTTAACACATGATTTATGATCCTGTGACCTCTACTTAAGTATTGTACACTGTGGAAAGTTTTAATCATTCATTCATTCAACATTAATTTATAAAAAGTCTACTTTATGTCAAGTCCAATGCTAGGTACTGGAGTTACCAAAAAAAATGATCCCTAACCCCAGGGAGCTTCTATTTTATTTGGCATTCAGAGGCGAAATTTTGTTTGACACAAAAGGTCAAATATGTAATATGTACAATGTCATTTCTCAAGATAGAACAATAGTAATTGGGGGGCATCAGAATATGTCTCATGTCAGAGCTCAGACTCCAACTGAACCTTAATGAAAGCTAAGGATCCTATGAGGCAGCAAAGGGAATATTCATGGAGAGGGAAGAGAATATTATGTGTGGAGATGAACAAGCAAAGCTGTATGTTTGATCCATAAAGTACATGAAAGAGGGGAATGTACAATCAGTTGGCAGAGGGTGATCGGATCCAGATTGAGAATGGCTTTAAATGCCAAATGGAGGAGTTGGTATTCTATCTCAGAGGCAATTAGGGGCCACTGAAGCTTTCTGAGCAGGGGAGATAAATGGTTAGACCTGTGCCTTTGGAATAACAATTTGGCAGTTAAGTGGGGGAGGATTTCATCCTCCTATTTACCTAACATATGGCCTCTGTTTACCCCACCATGATGCCATGACTAGAAATAAGGAAGATGACATAGGGGACAATAACAAGAAAATCCGAAGCCCAAAAGGATGGTTTGGGAAAAAATTGGGACCCAGTAAAATGCATCTGGTTCTATCAGAGTTTGGACTTTAAATTCTCTTTTAATTAAGACAACTAAACAATCTTTAATGACTTGAAAATTATGATCAATACAAAGATCAACCAGGATTTCAGAGGACGGATGGTGAGGGAAGAACCCCAACCCCCTAATAGAAAGGAAATAGACTCTAGATATAGAGTGAGATGCACAGGTTGGGACACACCAAAGGTGAGTTATTCATTTTGCTTAACTACACATATTTATTACAAGGTTTTTATTTTGCTTTTAAGGGAGAAGGGCAAGTAAATGCTTATTATTTGAAAAAACAAAATTCCATTTTAAAGAGAAAACATTTGAATCATTATCTCTTTGACTTAGTCTTTGATAGGCATATAGGAAGAACATTGTCTACAGTACAGACTATATAAAAGAAAGAACAAAAGGTAAAGTTCAATTCCACTTATAGTCCTCCAGATAGGCAGATACGACTACCATCATTTCCAAGTACTTCCTGAAGAAAATTCATGACCTAGTGTTCAAACAACAAGAGACCATCCAGACTTTATTGCTACTTGAAAAATGGCAGAACCAAAAAACATTTATTATTCAATATATAATGATAGACTCTGAACTCTACTTAACTCAACAAGGTCAGATAAAAATAATTTATATGTCACCTAAACAATTTCACTGCAAAGATTGTCCCCATTGTGAGGGTCAGAAGTGGAATCCAAAGACTACCATGTTTGGTCTGTTCTCAGAGATAGTGAGTCTGTCCATTATAGGTACATTGAAATCTCCGAGGCCAACCTCTCGTTTCATCATACCCTCAAATAATCAGTCAAAAATAAGGGCCAATTTTTTCATGATGCCTCACCTTGCTACTACCTTCCCCAATAAAATCACCATGTAATTCATGTGTACACACACGCACACACACACACACACACACACACATGTTGTTTCCCCTAGATAGACTGTGAGGTCCTTGAGGACAGGAACTATTTCACTTTGTCTTCATTTTTGTCCCAGGTATTAGAATAGCGCCTGGAACATGCCAGGGGCTTCATAAATATTTGTTATATGGTTAGTTGATGGATGGATTTTATACTGCTTTACATTTTAAAAAGGACTTTACACTGTGAGAAAAGCAGTTTGAAAGATTTGCTCAAGAAGTGGTCCTTGTATATGTCTGTCTGTCTCTCTCTCTCTCTCTCTCTCTCGGGCGTGTACATGTGAGCTTACTCTCACTTTCCTTTTGTCTTTCTGTCATTCTTTCTCCTTGCCACATTACATTATTTATTACAATAAGGAAGTCAGGCTCTGGACCTGGAGAGAGGAAGACTTGAGTTCAAATCCAATCTCAAACATTAAACATTTACTGCCTGTCTGACCCTGGCAAGTCACAACCCCTATTTGCCTCAGCTTCCTCATCTCCTAAAATGAGGATAAGAATGGCATCACTTGATAGGTTACTTATGGAGATCAAATGAAATAATAATTGTAAAGCACGCAGCATAGAGTCTAGCACATAGTAAGCACTAAATAAATGTTAACTGCTATTATTATATTGTTATTAATGATGACTGTAAAAACCACACTTTTGCAGTTGTGTAATCAACTTCTATAAGTCTTCATATCTTCTCTATTATATATATACGTATATATGTATATATATATATATATACGTATATATATATATATATATATATATATATATATATACTCTTATTCTGTTTGATTCATGTGCTAATCTGTCAGATTATACTTGGAAACCATCTCTACCGGCCAGATTGTTAACTATACATGCCACCATTGTACCTTCTACCAATAGAATAAGGATATCATACCTGATGTTATCAAAGTCATTGAAAAAACAATGAAATTGTTTTCATTGTTTTCATAAAAAAAGAAAGTTAATCAGCACAGGATCAAATTCATAGAGCACTCAAGTGTATGTTGCTTTCCAACTTGCTACTCTCTCATCAATTGCCTCTTGGGTATTGGCCATTTGGCACTATGGAATCAATTTAATTTTACTATTCAGCTTATATCATTCCTTCTTGTCTACAAGAATAACATGAAATATTCATGAAATACTTTACTAAAATTTACACAAACTATGTATAAAATGTTCCTCTCATCAATCAACAGGAATATATTATTCCCTCCAATTCATTTTACAGATGAGGAAACTGAAGCAAACAGGATTAAGTGACTTGCACTTCACAGGTCAAGGCCAGATTCCAATCCAAAGATGAGTCTTCCTTAGTCTAGGCTAGACCTAGACACTCTAGGTGCTGCACCACCTAGCTGCCCTTATATTGAAATACAGTTATCAAAATATACTATCAAAATATATATACTATCAAAAATCAGTTCCCAGACCGCAGATTAAGAATCAACAGGACTTGATGAGTTAACATGATTACTTGCTGAAGCCGTCCAGACTCCCTGTGATTACTTCTTTTTCTTAAATTTCAAACAGCAGCAGGTTTTCTCATTCTAGAGTTTTCCCAGATGTCAAAGTCAAGCAGAATGGCCATTCTCAGATATTTCCTAACTACATGACCTTGGACAAGTCACTTAACCTCTGTTTGCCTCAGTATCCTCATCTGTAAAATGGGGGAAATAATAGCATCAATCTCTCAGGGTTCTTAGGATCACATGAGGTAATAACTGTAAAGTGCTCAGCACACTATCAGTCACATAGTAAGGGCTATATAAATGTTAATTATTATGATACTTTATAGATTCAAATTTCTTCTATCTTATTTTTAAAATCAGAACAAAATATGTTCTTTTTTAGATTCCTGCTTTTGGAAATCTTCCAGAGCTCACAAACACTGATTACACAGTTTCATTTGCCAGTCCTTTCAACAATGGATGAGGCACTTCGTTGGGATCTAGTGGATTGTGTTCATCTAGGACTTCCTGATCCTTTTCTTTTAGCTCCTGGGGTATGAATTCTCCACTAGTCATTCCTTTTTCCTTTCTATTCCAAAGGTTGTCACACTTGGCAAAAAAAAAAAAAAAAGAGAGGGAGAGAGAGAGAAGAAAAAAGCATTGAGTAGCTCTATCATATCTCAATCATCCTTGTTTTATCTACCCCAAATAGTATTCCTGTTTAGTGCACTGTGAGGAATTAAAGTGATATCCAGCACATACTGAACATACAAACGAATAAATGATACTAGCATGGGATCATGACATTAGAGAATTTAGATCAGGAAGGAATAACAACTCACATTTCTATCATGCTTTAAGGCTTACAAAGTACTTTCTTCTTGACATCCCCAGAAGGTAGGTTATACAAGGACTGGCATGGCCATTTTACAGAAGAGAAAGACTCAGAAAATTTCAATCATTTGTCTAGGCTATCTATACTAGCTAACAAGTTGCAGAGCCTGAGGGATGTGGTACCCAGAACTTTCTACTACACCTTCTCTTTCAGAGAAGGAAACTGAGGTCCAGAAGCATGATGTTCTGTGCCTACGATCACACAAGTGTTAACTCATTTGAGCTGGATTAGAACCCAGACTGACTGACTCCTATAATTGTCTCTTCTTATTTTAATACATTTGTTGATTTTTAGCATAACATGGAGCCAGATTTTTTTTAATATTTTTCTTGCATCAATTTAAGTTCTGGAAGATTTTCCTTCTAAACAAGAATTTAAGAAACTAGAAAATTTTACTAAGTACAAAATAAAACCTAAAATGGCAAATACTTTATTATGTCGAAAACTTCTAGTGAAGGGTGTTATTAGCAAAGGAGGGAAAAATTAAATTATTATAAAATATAGGAAGTTTGGGTAGGTTAGTTTATTTTTTTAAGTCAAAAACCCAGTGGGTTGTCTATATACTTATCCCAAGGAAATATAAAAATGTACCAAGGAAATAATGGTTGATTTTTTCCTTTCTTCACTAATTTAGACTAAAAAAAAATGACTTAGTGGGGAAAATAGACAAGAGCACAATGTTATACTATATCATGTTAATAAGTTTAGACTTCTGGATAAGAAACTTCTGAATATAAAAGAAAGGGAAGAAAGAATATGAGGAAAGAGCTCAAATAAAATATTACTCTGGACACAAAACTCATTGGTTTATTAGTCTCCAATTCCTGGAGTTTATAGCTCAAGAAAAAAAGAAAATAGGAAAACTGTTCTGCTAATATACAGCCTCAGTAACCACAGGGGAGAACTGAATTAAATTTATCATCTTCAGGGTAACAACAAAACTCCAGCAATATAGGATGGATAGTATTTAAAGGATTAGAAATTAATCAAAGCCTTAGGTATGATGTCACAAGGAAGAGAGATTCTGCTTGAACCCGCTGGGCAGAGCTAGGAGTCAATGGGTGAAAGCTACAAAGGGATATATTCAAGTTAGTTTATGATAGAAGTTCCTTGAGAACAGGGATTATTTCCCTTGCTGACTTTTAATCCCTAAATCCTAGCACAGTGACTTAAACAGAGTAGGCACTCTTGATAAATGTTTGTTGGATTTGACTGAAAATAAAGAAAAATTCCATTATAATTACGGCTAAGGGAAATTGGCTGCCTCAGGAAGTAGTCAGTTGTCTCATCATAGATGTCCAATCAGAAACTAGATGAACTTTTGCCAGATAGGCTACAGTGGGAAGTTTTTCTTGGTTATGTGTTGAATTCAATGGCCTCTAGTGTCCCTTCCAACTCTGACAATCTGTGATTGTATAATTTCAGCACACCACTGGGATTCAGAAACACAAGTGTGGGAAAAAGAAATTCAAACCTAGAAATTAATTTCTAGTGTAGACAGAGTGCCTCAACTGTTTTTCTTTCAGGGGATAAACATTCACACTCTAGGGAAGGACCACAAATCATATGATAAAGAATCCAAATAGAGAAAAAACAAGATAATATCCAGATGTCATTGTAAAAACTTATTATTTATTTTTAACATTCTTTTCTTTTTAAATTTGGAGTTCCAAATACTCTCTCTTCCACTCCTGCCCCATCCACTGAGAAGGTAAACAAATTTATATCAATTAACTCTACATGTGAAATCATGGAAAACATATTTCCATGTCAGCTATATTGGAAGGAAGGAAAGAAGGAAGGAAGGAAGGAAGGAAGGAAGGAAGGAAGGAAGGAAGGAAGGAAGGAAGGAAGGAAGGAAGGAGGGAGGGAGGGAGGGAGGGAGGGAGGGAGGGAGGGAAGGAAGGAGGGAGGGAGGGAGGAAGGAAGGAAGGAAGGAAGGAAGGAAGGAAGGAAGGAAGGAAGGAAGGAAGGAAGGAAGGAAGGAAGGAAGGAAGGAAGGAAGGAAGGAAAATTTGTACTCAGTATTTTTCAGTTATTTCTTTGAAGGTGGATAACTTTTTTAATCATGAGTCATTTGGAATTGTTTTGAATTGTTGCATTGATCAAAGTAGCCAGTCTTTCACAGTTATTCATTACTGCAACATCGTGGTATTGTGCACAATGATCTTCTGGTTCTTTTTGCTTCATTTTGCATCAGTTCATATAGATCTCGCCATGTTTTTCTTTTTGTTTTTCTCATATCTGCCTGCCCACCATTTCTTATAGAACAGTACTCCATCACAATCATTACCCACAATTTGTTCAGTCATTCAGGCATGATGAGTATCCTCTCAATTTTCAATTCTTTGTCACCATAAAAATATTTCTATAAATATTTTTGAACATATATGTCCTTTTTCTTTCTCTTTGGTCTCTTTTGAGAAGTGGAATTGCCGAGTCAAAGGACATGCACAGTTTTATAGCCCTTTGCTAGTAGTTTCAAATTGTTCTCCAGAATGGTTAGACTGGTTCACAACTCCAAGTGTGTACCTATTTTCCCTCATCCCCTCCAGCATTTTTCATTTCTGATAAATGTAAAGTGATGCCTCAAAGTTGTTTTAATCTGCATTTCTATGTAGATTTCTATAATCAATTCCTATAATCAATAGGGATTTAGAGCAATTTTCACAACTATTAGCTTTGATTTCTTCTTCTGAAAACTCCTGTTCATACCTTTTGACCATTTATCAGCTGGGGAATGGGTTTTATTTTTATAAATTTGACTTTATCAGAGAAATAAAGCCTTTATCAGAGAAAGAATATAAAAATGTTTGTTGTTACTCCATGTCTATGACACTAGTTTCCCTAATTATCTCTTTCAATTAACAACGATTTTTGTTTTTGCTTTGTCTGACATCATGATTTCTCTTCCTGCCTTTAAAAAACCTTTAGCTGAAGTATAATAAATTTTGCTCTAGTCCCTTATTTCAATTTTATATGTGTGTTTCTGTTTCAAGTGTGTCTCTTATGAACAACATATTGTTGAATTCTGGTTTCTAATTCATTTTGATATCAACTTCCATTTTATGGGTGATCTCACCCCATTCATATTCACAGTTCTGATTACTGACCACATTTTATCTTAGTAACTTCTGTTTATCCTCCTTTCTCTTTTTATCTTGTCCCTCTTCAAAAGTCTATTTTGTTTCTGACCACCACCTCCCTTACTCCTTACTCCTTTCTATCATCTTCCTCTCCCATATTTCTTATCACTTTCTTCTCCTATTTCCTTTTTGAGTAAGATAGATTTCTATACTCAACTGAATATGTACATGTGTGTGTATGTATATATATATATATGTATATATATATGTGTATATATATATATATATATATATATATATATATATATATATATTCTTCCCTCTTTATACTAATTCCAACGAAGTGAGGTTCAGTCATTGACTGCCAGACACACCTCTCATTTTTCCTTCCACTAAAAAATTCTTCCTTACAAGCCTCTTTTATATGATAACATTTTCCCCATTCTACCTTTCTTTCCTTGCCTCTCCCAATGCATCCCATTTTTCACCCCTTCTTTTTTTGTTTCTTTGCTTTTGTTTTTAGAAATCATCCCAACATCACATTTATGCCCTCTATCTATGGAGAGTCCTTCTAACTGCACTAATAAATGATAAAGTTCTTAGGTATTATATGTATCATCTTCCCCTATATTTATGGAAATGGTTTAACTTTATTGAGTGTCTTTTGATTACTCTCATGGGTTTAGCTTTTTGGCTTCTCTTGAGTCTTCTGTTTGAACGTCAAATTTTCTCTTCAACTCTGGTCTTTTCATCAGTAACGTTTGAACATCCTCTGTTTAATAAATATCCATTTTCCTCAGAAGAATTATCCTTGGTTATAATCCTACCTCCTCTGCCTTTTGAAATATCATATTCTAAGTCCTCCGCTCCTTTAGCATGGAAGCTACTAAATCTACTGTGATACTGACTGTGGCTCCACAATATTTGAATTGTTTCTTTCTGGTTGCTATAATATTTTCTCCTTGATCTAGGAGCTCTGGAATTTGACTATAATGTTCATGGGAGTTTTAATTTTGTGATCTTTTTCAGGAGGTAAAAAATGTTTTCTTTCCATTTCTGTTTTACCCTTTTGATCTAAGATATCATGGTACTATTCCTTTACAATTTCTTGAAATATTATCATTAAGCTCTTTTTAAAATTTATTTTATTTTTAATTCGTGGAATAAAACAAGCATGGCTCTCAGGTAATCCAATAATTCTTAAATTTTTTTCTCCTTAATTTATTTTCCTGATCAGTTGTTTTTTTCCAATCACATGTTTCACACTTTCTTATTTTTTTCATTCTTTTGACTTTGTTTTATTGTTTCTTGATGTCTCATGGAGTCATTAGCTTCCACTTGTCTAATTCTCATCTTTAATGAATAATTTTTTTCAATGAGATTTTGTTCCTCTTTTTCCATTTGACCAATTCTGCTTTTAAAAGAGTTCTTTTCTCCAGTAAATTGTTGTGCCTCTTATCATTAGACCAATTCTGTTTCATAAGATTTTAGGGGGTATATTTTGTGTCTCTTTTGCCAAGTTGTTAGTTCTAGTTTCATAATTTTCTTCCATTACTCTCATTTTTTCTTAATTTTTTCCCTCTACCACTCATCCCTCTCTTTAACCCTTCTGGGAATTCTTTTTAGGTTTTGGGTTCAATTAGCGTTTTTTCTTTGAGGCTTTTGTTTGTAACTGTTTTCATGTTGTTGTCTTCTTTTGAGTTTATATCTTGGTCTTCTCTCTGCCACTGCAGTAAATTTTTGTAGTTAAGTTCGTTTTGTTGTTGTTCACCTATTTTTCCAGACTATTTCTTGCCTTTGAACTTTAGGTTAAAATTGGTCTCTGCTTACCTGGGCAGAGGGAGGCACTGTCCCAGACTTCTCCATATTATTCCTTCCAGAACTAATTCTGGTAGTCTGAAAGTTTTTGGTGCTCCCAAGGTGGTGTGATCTTGGAAGAGTATACTCTGGTCTTTATCCAGGAAGTGTTCCCTACTTCCTTACAACCACAAATACTAGTGTTCCTTTTGGCCCTGGAACTATGATCATTTCCCTGTTCTCCTGTAATCACAAGCACTACTGTTCCTTTCCATCTTGGAATTGTGATCAGGAACTCTGTTGCTTGTGACTGACCTCCTACCCTAAAACTGATACCCAGAGCTATGTATGGGCAATACAGTTGCCAATTAGTGCCAACCTTGCGCTAGTGCCAACAGAGGTCCCCTGTAATTTTTTTTTCTGATCAGTTATCCAACCCACTTATCAATTCTGGGCTGAGAATTCCTAATGCTGCTAATACAGCTGTTGCAGCCCTCTCTGCGACCTGTTGCCAGGGCTGCAACACTGAATTCTGGATCTATTCCCACTCCAGTATCATAGATTTCCCATGCCAACCTCTTAACATGTCTTATGCTAGAAAAATGTTTTACCCTGACTTCTCACTGACTTTGCAACTCCAGAATTCAATTTGAGGCATTATTTTAAAGTTGTTTGGAGAGGAATGCAAAGGGCTCAATTAACTCAGAGAACCATCCTAACTTTATGTCAAGGCTCTCAGAAAAACCCCAAATTGTAGAGAAAGTGAAGTCCACAGGATAATTTTACATATAGATGGCATATAATGACTGACATGGAAGGATGGAAAGATCACAGAATCACAGAGTTGGAAGAGACTATTTTTCCTATGTGTTCATAAACAGGTACCACTTACGTAACAATATATATGACAATGGCCATACATTCTTTGCTTTGAGACCCCAAGTGAGGAGGAACATAGTAGCTTCCAGGTAAATCTAATCCATTTTAATTGTCCTAATTGTTAGAAAGGTTTTGTTTTGTTTTCTTTTTCTTTACAATTGACTTAATCTGATCTTCCATAGTTTCTGATATACTGCTTCTTTTCATGCCATTTGGGGAAACCACTATGATGAGAGCAATTGAATTCATATTATATAAGGATTAATTAAAGTAAATCAAAATGATTAGCCTAAAGAATAGAAGACTCAGGAGGGAATTCAACAGTTTCCCTCTGGTATTTATAGGTTAGTCACATAGAAGATGGATTGATTTGATCCATATGGCTTCAGATAGAAGAACGAGGATTAATGAATAGAAGTTGCAAATAAACAACATTCTAATAATTAGAGCTGTCTCAAAGTAGAAAAATCCACCTAAGAAGCTACAGGTTCACCCCCCACTGGAAGTCTACAACAGAAATTAGATTACCATTTCTCTGGTTATTTGCAGAGGGAATTCTTTCTGTGATTGATTGGATTAAGCCATTTCATATGTCTCTTCCAAATCTAAATGTTGGTGATTTTGTAAGAAGTATTCAAAATTTTAATATTCATCATTCCATAGCCATCACCTCAAATGAGTGATTCCTAAGTAAAACTATGAATGGAGGTAAAAACGAAGCTTGAATGAAGGCACTAGGGCCATGTGGTGAAAGACCTTATGATATGTAATATGGTCTGGATTTCAGCTCAATTCTGGCTCTGTGATTGCAATTAAGATTAAGTTACTGCTATTTTCTTTATGTGCTCATCTCATTACCAGAAGGAAACTTTAGTCCAGAATGACCCTCGTATAGGGAGTTATGTCTTCTACTCCAGGGATGTATTTCCAATTTGTTTTCTTTTGGAGGTTAAAACTTTACAAATTCCTACAAGGAGACTGTCTAGAAGAACTCAAAGTTCCAAAAACATGTGTATAGTTACAATACATATGTGTATGTTTAAATACATTTGTGTATACATATGCTCATTCATGCATATGTGCAAGTACCTATCTGTATATATGTATGTATGTATGTGTGTATGTATGTATATTCTTTCCAGCTGCCCTCAAATGAGGCAAAAAGTGGTAATGTCAGAAAGGAAAGCAGTTTCCTGGAGACCAAGAAAAAAATATCATTAAATCAAATTTTTTTATAATAAAGATCTCTAAGGAATCAGGGGCCAATGCTTCTTTATTTCAAATTTATTTAGCAGTTTATTTTTCTCCAGTTATATGCAAAAACAATTTTCAACATTGTTTTTGAAACTGTGAGTTCCAAATTCTCTCTCTCGTTCCCTCCCTATCACCTCTCCCCACCATTAAGAAGGCAAGCAATTCAGCATAGGCTATATAAGTGGAGGCATGCGAAACATTTCTATATTTGTCATGTTGCAAAAGAGAACATAGACAAAAAAAAGGTTTAAATAAAGTTTAAATATAAAGAAAATATAATAAATAACATAGAAAAATAAAGAAAATAAAAATGAAATTTAAAAAGTATACTTTAGCCTATATTCAGACGTTATCACCTTTTTCCTCTGGGCATGGATAGCATTTTTTTTATTTTAAGTCTTTCAGAGTTGTGTTAGATCATGTATTGCTGAAAGTAGCTAAGTCATTCACAGTTGACCATCCTATAATATTGCTATTACTTTGTATACAGTACATTTCACTTTGAATCAGCCCATACAAGTCTTCCCAGGTTTTTTCTGAGAGCATGCTGGTCATCATTTCTTACAGTACAATAGTATTCATACATAATCAAATACCACAATTTGTTTACTTATTCTCGAATTGTTGGGCATCGCTTCAGTTCCCAATTCTTTGCCACCAGAAAAGAGCTGCTATAAATATTTGTGTACATATAAGTCTTTTTCCTTTGAGTTGTTTTCTCTCTTTTGGGATACAGAGCTAGTACTGGTATTACTAGGTCAAAGAATAAGCATGGTTTTCTAGCTCTTGGGCATAGTTTCAAATTGATCTACAAAATGGTTGAATCAGTTTATAACTCCACCAACAATGCATTAATGTCTCATTTTTCTGCACATCCCCAAAACCATTTGTCATTTTCCTTTTTTGTCTTATTAGTAACCTAATAGATAGGATGTAGTAGCTCAAAATTATTTAAGTTTGTGTTTCTTCACTTAATGGTGAGTTATTTTTTCATGATTGTACATAACTTTGATTACTTCATCTGAAAAATGATCATATCTTTTGAACATTTACCAATTGAGGAATGGCTCCAACTTTTATAAATTTGACTCAGTTCTCTGTACATTTGAGAAATAAGGTCTTTATCAGAGAAATTTGCTTCAAATATTTTTCCACAATTACTATTGCTATTTCCCTCCATCCTATCCAACTGCTGTTTATTCTGTTTTCTCTCTCCTTTTACCCTGTCACTCCTCGAAAGTGTTTTACCTTTGACTACCCCTCCCCCAATCTTCTCTCCCTCCTATACCACCCCCCCTTCTTTTATTTCCGTCCCCTTCTAATTTCCTGTATGGTAAGATAGATTTCTATACCCAATTGCATGTGTAAGTTATTCCCTCTTTGAGCCGATTATGATGAGAATAAAGTTTACTCACTCCCCTTCACCTGCCCATCTTCTCCTCCACTGTTAAAGCTTTTTCTTACCTCTTTTGTGTGAAATAATTTACCCCATGCTACCTCTCCCTTTCTCTATCTCCCAGCATATTCCCCTCCTACACTTTAATATTATTTTTTTAGATATCATCCTTTCATATTGAACTTACACCTAGGACTCCTTCTAACTACTCTACTAATGAGAATGGTCTTACATCATCTTCCCATGTAGGAATGTAAACAGTTTAATTTTATTAAGGTCTCTATTATTTCCCTTTCCTGTTTACCTTTTATGCTTCTCTTCAGTCTCATATATGAAAGTCAAATTTTCTATTCAGCTTTAATCTTTTTATCAAGAAGCACTGAATATTCTCTATTTCGCTGAATAACCATTTTTCCCCAGAAGGATTATACTCAGTTTTGCTGGGTAGGTTACTCTTGTCGCAATCTTAGTTTATTTGTACTATATAATATGATATTCTAAGTCTTTGGATACTTTAATGTAGAAGCTACTAAATCTTGAGTTATCCTGACTGTGGCTCCATGATACTTAAACCATTTCTTTCTGACTCATTGTAGTATTTTTTCCTGGACCTAGGTGCTCTGGAGTTTCTCTTTCAGGAGGTGACCAATAAATTCTTTCAATTTCTATTTTAACCTCTGGTTCTAGAATATCTGGGTAGTCTCCCTTGATAATTTCTTGAAAATGATATCTAGGCTCTTTTTTTAATCAAAGCTTTCAGGTAGTACAATAATTTTTAAATTTTCTCCCTTTGATTTTCCAGGTCAGTTGTTTGTTATTTTTTTCATAGAGATGTTTGATATTGTCTTCTATTATTTCTTTCTTTTAGTTTTGTTTTATTGTTTCTTGATTTCTCAAAAAGTCATAAGTTTACATTTGTTCAATTCTAATTTTTAAAGAAATATTTTCTTTAGTGAGCTTTTGTACTTCCTTTTCTATTGGGCCAATTCTACTTTTTAAGGAGTATTTTTTTCTTTATTGAATTTTTATGCCTCTTTTTCTGTTTGACCAGTTCCACTTTTTAAGACATTCTTCTCCTCACAGGTTTTTTTGTAACTTTTTTTTCCATATGGCCTAGTCTGTTTTTTAAGTTATTATTTTATTCAGTATTTTTTGTGTCTCCTTTACCAAACTGTTGACCTGTTTTTCATGATTTTCTTGCACCACTCTCATTTCTTTTCCCAATTTTTCCTCTACCTCCCTTACTTGATTTTCAAAATCATTTTTGAGCTCTTCTATAATCTAAGAGCAATTCATATTTTTCTTGGAGGCTTTGGATGTGGGATCTTTGACTTTGTTGTCTTCTGAGTGTGTTTTGATTTTCCTTGTCACGATAGTAACTCTGTATGGTCAGAATTTTTTCTGTTCTTTGATCATTTTCTCACCCTATTTCTTTACTTCTATAGGGCTCTGTTTTCAGCGTGGAGGGTGCACTGTCCCAACCTTCATAGGTTTTGTGCAGCTGCTTTCAAAGGTGTTTCTAGGGACATGTAACTTTTCAGTTCTTCCAAGGTAGTATGCTCTAAGGACAGTTTTGTTTACTACTTTCCTGGTCTGTGCTCTGGTCTGTGAGTCCTCTTTCCACTATGGTTGCAAGCTCTTGTGTGCTAGTGCTCCTCCTCACCCTAGGACTGCTACCCAGGATTGTGACTCAGATCCAAGTATGGGCAAAGCAACAGAATGCTTAATCAAGTTAGAAAAGAGACCCCTGTAATCATCTTCAGACCAGTTGTTTAACCCCTTTACTATGTGTGGGCTAAGAGCTTTGGAAGCAGCCACTGTTCTGATGATTCAGTGACTTCCACAGCCTGTTCCTGGTTTACTGGGGCTAGGGCTGTGCTGGTATGGCCTGCACTGGATTATACTCCACTCTCACCCCGGTGAAACAGACTTTTCTTGCTGAACTTCTAAGTTGTTTTTGACTGGAAAATTATTTCACGCCATTGTTTTGTGGGTACTTGAAGGGGTTTGGGGAAGAGCCCAGGTGAGTAGCTTCCCTTTCTCTGCCATCTTGGCTCCATCCTTCCCAACACTTCTTAAAACAAGGTTATCCTTCATACCTCATCTGTAAATTGAAGGCTGATTACTCAGAGGTTTCATTCAGCTTTAAAGTTATGAGCCCAGACTAAAAGTTGAAGAAAAAGCAATTGGATTCTTGACAGAAATTTTTGAGAGTAACATAAATTAATCTGGAAAAAATATATTAAGTTATATGACTACACAACAGAGTTGGAATAATGGATCTCAGTCAAGTTGGGCATACTTATAGAATTTTCTCTGAAAATAACTTTATTTATACTTCTATAAAACAAAATGATGTTGTAAGTGTAATGTACAATATACTTTTAAAAATACCCTAGAGGAACAAAAAAGGATAGAAATCCAAATAAGGATGGGATCTTTGAAAACTGGGATGACTATTATAGTTCTTGGGAAAAAGTGCTTTTCTCAGAAAGTGTCATAAACATATAAAGTTTATCCATTAAGCAGATTTTAGTGAAAAAACAATAAAGTATTTTTGACATTCTTCAGAAAACAAAATAAAATACATTTTAATCACAGTGAACAACAAGGTAGATTTAAACCATTATCTCTACAGACAAGATATAAAACTGTCTCATTTTAGGGTTGGAATATAATGTACTAGGAGATTTTGGGGGGAAGGATGCTTGGTTTCTCAATTTTAACCAGTGGTTTCAAATCATTTCCTAACAAGGTTTTTATTAGCTAAATTACAGAAATGTCCACTAATATCATTCCTATAAATAAGGTAGCTAGCATCTCTGCATTTATTGAGAGTCCACAGTGATAGATATTAGTTAGTTCCTACCCTCCAGGTGCTTATATTCTAAAGTTACAATTATTTCAAGAAAAATCAACTCAACAATATTCTGAGCTCCTTCTTATGTGTTTGATTTCTTTGGAAAGGACATGACTCTATCAACCTGACTTCATAAACACTTATCAGTCCAGTTTAACCAGACAATCAATGACAAGCTCAAAGGGACTGTTACACCAAATGATCAATTTCAATTAATTTGACAAAGAAATTTATTCAAAAACATAGATCCAGACTCTTTTGGAGTCATCCAATCAAGGCCAAAGAATTTTAACCAGCTTACTGACAAAATTCTGATAATCTGATCACAATCCCAATGATAAAGAAAAGCAAAGAACAGCTAGAGAAAAAGAGTATATCTATAGAGGGAGCTCCCTGAAGGCCTAGGCTTTTTAAAAGATGAATAAAGGCAACTTGAAAGATGTACACAAAATAGTAGAAGAATAAAGCAATACAGAAATGATATCAAGAAGGTTTAAACCCAGATTTTGCTCATGTTTCTGAAAATGCTAAGGACAATGAGACTTGGTTTTATTTTTCTAGTGGGATGTTATTTCTTTGCTTGAGTGGAATTGCGGTTTTTTAAGATCTGCATCCAGAAGCACAAGAAAAATAAGAAATAGTTTGTCTTCCAAGTGTAACACTGATAAAAGAGACAACAGGCTACTCAGTTTTCATTTTGTATTATTCTTCAAGTTAAATAGAGTGGAACAAAAATATCTAAGATGTTTTGCTTGAGGATCTAGTGAGCTGATAGGTAGGGATGTAACTCACTATTACTCACCCCACACATTTTTTAACTGAATTACTACTTCTTTCAAGAGTGAATTTCTCTCTAGATACAACCTGCCCTCCCTCTTTTGGGAAGGGCTTTCATTTCAATCCAAGCACAAGAAAAAACAATGGAATGACACCTCGGTGGCAGCTCAGCTCATTCTTCCTGCCGCTACTACTGACATAGTGACTAGAGGAACCCATATGACTATTCTATCATTCCTGGAAAAACTATAAAAATAAATCAGGAATTCTTTTCCATAGCTCTGAATCCCCAGATAAAATTTGAATTCTAGCAAAACATTACCACTTTAGATCTGTCTCCTCCAATAGGATGCCTTACAATATAGGTTATCAATGCAGGTGTGTAACAACTTCTATAACAATTGCCAGCTTGGGAAACAGTCAAAAAACTTTTAAAATGCAAAGGTAAGACCACTATCCTAGGACCCTTAGGGTGGGAAGAAGACATCAAGCCTTTCTTTAGAAACAGGAAAAATAAGAAGAAAAGGGAAATTGGTCCATATCCCAATGACTTTTCAATAGTAACTGGTCCTGACCAGCTCATTCACAATCTCTCTACAAAGTCTCAATCTTGGAGTTTAGCTCTGATAATCTCTGTGGTAGTGCTCTCTTCAGCATCAAGTCTTTGACCCCTGCATAGTCACACCTTCTCTAAACTCCTTCCTAGGGTGTTATGGGGTGTTCAAGGAAAACTAGCCCTTCTGGTATGAGGGCTTGCTGAGCCCTTTTCAGGGCTGTTCATCTACCTTTGCTGTCTACCTGGAACTTAACTACAGTATTCATAGTAGCCATGTCCCAGTAAACCATCTTAGCAAATGGACTAAACCAGGTTGAGGGTAATCAGTGGACCTCAAACCCATCAGTGAGATGGGCAGAGGAGGAGGTGGGGTCTACCACAAGCATATGAAAAATTCCACCAGCAAGACAGGCAGGTGATAATAATTTGTTCTAACAGTCATGAAGATGGCTGAAACAGGCACTTTAGAGTATTTAGAGCTTGCCCAGGTCATCACGGCATCCCCGAGCATTGTCAGTCATCTTGATTTTTGCCTTGCCACTGGACTTTGACGAGTCTGGAGTGAGACTGATGACTTTGTGCAACTCTGCCTCACTTAAATTCAATTCTTGTAGGAGTCAAGACATCAACTGGTGACAGCATGAGTCCTCTTCAAAAACAAAGGACAAACAACAGCCTCCTTTCCCTTATTTTTTACCACAATCCCTTAGAATGGGAAAGATTTGCCACTAACTCACATTATCCCCCACTGCCAGTTGCAAGTCAGGGAATAACTTCAAGGAGGATGAGTGAAGGGAAATATGGAAGACGTGCCTGAAATCAGTAGGCAACCATCTTCAGCATCCTGACTTCCTTAACAATGTCTGAAATAGGCATAATCACAACTTCCACATGTTTGTGGGACAAATTAAAGAGCAAGATACATGAAGAGATAAAGAGAAAATACAGATGTTTTGAATGAGTTAAGTCTACAGATTATCACAAATTGTATCAAGATGTCCTGAAACAACTTGGAGATATAGTTTTTAAACCACTGTCAGTAATAAGTGAGGAATCTTGGGGGATGAGAAAGACACAACATAAAGCAAAAGATATCCTGCTTCTCAAAATGGAGAGCACTCCAAAATCTATAATACAATGAACTCAGTAGAGAAAAGTGGAAATATTTCTGAACAGAATAATAAACAGATTTGTTGAGTTCTTAGGAAATGAAGTGGTAAGCAGTAGGAATTAATGCAGGCTCACTAGGAACAAGACATGCAACCCTAAATTAATTTAGGGTTTTTGTCATGTTTTATTATTGGTCTAAAAAACTAGAAGAGTACTGTACATATAATGAATCTGAACTTCATCAAGGCATTGAATAAAGCTTCTAATTATATCCTAAGGGACAAAAGATAAAAATAAGTAATGAAGTAATAGTATAGAGATGTAAGCTGATAGCTAATTGATAACTATATACAAATGAGTTAATCATCTGATGAATATCAACCTAGAAGAGATGTCTCTAGTGTTGTTACAGGGATCTTCACTTAGCTTTTTTCTCTTCCAGGATCATTTTTATCAGTAACCTGAATTATGATATTGATTGAATGATTTTTAAAATCTTTATAAAATATTAAATTGAGCGAGATGATTAATAGTAGATATTAGACTTTGGATTTGAAAATATATTGATGGGTGCATGTAATAAGCCAAAATGAGCAATAATAAGTTGTAGTAAATGTGAAAGGAAGTTATTTGAAATCAAATTAGGTTTTCTCCAAAAAAAAAAAAAGATTCTGTAGGTTTTCATTGACTGAAGTAACAATGTAAACCTCATACTTTCATTACTTTACTCAAACTATTCTCTGTGCCTAGAATGTTTTCCTGCCCCACCTTCCCTATAGAATTTATACTTATCTATTAAAGTTCAACTTAAATTCTGTATGTACCTGAATGCCACAGTTTCCTGGTCATTAATGACCTCTCTGAGACATCACCTCAGACTCTGTTCGTGCTTTTCTAATACATGGATTGTGTGGTGTCATATGTTAACTTGCGTAAATTTGTGTCTTCTCCCACTTCTCACCACTATGAGGTCAGGAACTATGTCTTCTCTAAACTTTATATCTCCTCAGTGCCTAGCAAAATGTTCTGCACTTGGTAGACACTAAATTAGTGAATTACTGAATGAGTCAAGAATGTGATATACTTATTGAAAAGTGTACTTGGTATTAGTCATCAGAGAAAGAAAGAAAGCATCCAGAGCAAAAGTAGGAATAATCTCATTCTCCTTTTGACTCACCTGACCTATCCCATTTAGAATATGATTCTCAAAGTTGGCCACTTCATTTTAAAAGGAACATTGAAATTTAGGGGCTATAGCAAGGAGAAGTCACATAAGTTGATGAAAGATCTCAAAACTGAACAAAAGGTTAAAAGAACTAAGAATATTTGGTATAAGAAGAAAAAACATTTGGAAAAAATATGGTAGTTATCCTGAAATATGTAAAGGGCTTTAGAAGAATGATCAAGCTTATATCATACAGTCCAGAAGGGGAAATTATAGTCAAAGGGTAAAATGTTTGGTTGACTGGATCTTTAATTTTATTGGTGTAGGAAACTACTGATATGGTAATTCCCTATATACCACAGATCAATGAGTAATTTACAACTTACATTCTTAGGGATTTGTCTAAGGCACCGAGAAGAGGCTGCCAGGTTTACAGAGACAGTAGGTGTCAGTAGCAGAAAAGTTAGGGAAACTCAGATTTTGGTTCAAAGAATTAGCCAATAAAAGCATGACATTAATGGAATGGCCTACCTTTTGGAATAATGAAATAACCATCAGAAATGCAAAAATAAATGCTTGAATGTTGTTGAAAGGATATCTGCATGAAGTAGTAACTCTAGGTAGATAAAATCTAAGCTCCCTTAGCACTCTTGGACTTGGTACCAATTTTGTAGCTTGGATAAACAGAGTCCAAGTCACCCACATCTGTTAAGGAGATTAGTGGATTTAGTATAGATTACCAATAGGTTGTTGCTACCTATTTTTTGAGGGCCTTAGCAAGGAAATAAAGTTTCCAAAATAGAGAAATTCTTCTGCATCAAAGAATTCAAAAATAGTCAGGGACAGATAAATACTAGCCAATGGATAGCAGCTTCTGGTAATCTGCTCAGGGGAAAAACTCAGTGTATATAAAGAGTCCCTGCAAGGTCACTTATGCTAGCTATGATCTGAGACAAGTCCATGGTTTGTAGAGCCAAACCCTCATAGGGATCATGTGACGTGCGTTTATTGGGATGCCAGAAAGAATAAGGAACTCATGATTCTCCTGTCACATTCTACTGGGCCCTTTGCTTCTCTTTATTTCACAGTCATAATCCTAATGCCTCATGATCAAAAGGGTACTGAAATTCTTTGAAAAGATTCTTTCATTCTCTTAATCACCATTCAAGAAATCTGAGAAAATAAATGCTTGTCACATTCCAATACATTCCAATCAACCTGTTGCTTGCAAACACATGGTTGGAGTCAAAGGACCTCAGTGTACCTCAAACTACAACATTCTATGTAAAATTGGTCTAGTGACTTAACCTCTCTGGGCTTTAGTTTTCAGTGTAATTATAAGGTTGGGCAAGATAGACTGTAAAGTCCCTTCTGGATTGAAATCCATGATCATATGCTATTTTAATGAAAGGAGAGCAACAAAATAGATGCCTTTCATTGAGCAACCATTGGTTCCAAACATAAATGTAAATCCCCAGTGTCACTTAGAGTGCTACACCTCAGGGTTGTGCAGAAACAATTCCGCATCTCTTCAAGTCTTTTCTTAACCCACTGTTCTCTACTGGTTTAATGATGTGGCAATAAGGCAGTGTAATATTCTCTCTCTCTTTCTGTGTTTGTGTGTGTGCATTTGTGTAAGGGTAAGGTAGAAACTACCTCAACCCATTTTACTTCTAATAGTTTAACTATGGAAACGTTTCAATTGATCAAAAGACTTCAAATGAAGTAGGAAAAGTCTTTATAGCTATTGAATTAAGTGAGCTATTGAATTGTTTGTTCAAGTTGTCTGAGGATTTTGTAATTCCTTCTGTGTCCTGTAGGAAGGCACCAAGTTGGGTGTACCCCAATTGCCTTGTAAAATATCACAGCACAGAGAGATCACTTTTAGAAGCTGCCTAGAAGGTAGGATAAATGAACATAGTCTTACTTGGCACATGCTCACCTGAGTAGTTATTTGTTCATTTTTAAGGGTTTCCTTCTCCTTCAGCTCTAGCACCAGAATGAGAAAGAGAGCACAGTAGATGAGGTTTAGCGATTAATGGAAAATTTATGTCTATAATCAACCACAATCATTTATTACAATGACTCAGACCACACAATCAGAAATCAGTCACTTAATTGGATCTTAGTGGAAAAAGCAAAGCCTAATGGGACACTCAGATTCAAAGAACATGGGTTAAAATCCCACCTCTGACACTTACTATTTCTTGGCATTGGTCACCTTCCTCTCCCTTAACTTCCCTGGGCTTCATTTTTCAATCTGTAAAATTCAGTCCTTTCTATATCTAGGTCTATAGATTTGGACTATTTGCGTTCTTTTAACTGCTATGAGTCTTGGATTGTATTAAATGGCCTCTGAGGTAAATTCTTAACTCTACATAAGTAGTCTATGACCTTCATCAGAAGTCAAAAAAGCTAGAATACTAACAGTCTACCTTTCCCCATATACTCCACCTTTCCAATGGTGTAATTCCTCAGGTAAATGTTAAATCCATAAAGTTCAAATAAATTCAAAAGTCACTCAAATTAGATTTCATGTCCCTGTACCAGGGACAGAATTAATAAATAGATTGTCTGAAAATACAGACCATTAAACCAAAGGTTAAACTTTTTTAAGGGATGAAATATGGCCTTAACATTTAAAGTCCTAAGGCAATATTTTTGCATAGGCCCACTCAAATGTGCCTGTCTGAACATCCTTTTCTTCAGCAAAGACAGAGAGTCCCATCTCCATCAGCTGCCCAAGTCAACCATTGAGCTGACACCACCAATGAATTACTCTGCCTCTCCATGAAGGTCAACAACAGCCACTAAACAATGAAACTAACAGTATGCCAAAATGATTGTTTTAGAGTTCCCCAGAAGCTCATTGAGAAATCTCTTATCCCTGTAAAGCTAAAAGATCTGGCAGGAGAGAAAACACTCCCCTCAAAACAGAAGGGAGGAAGAAACAGAGTTTAATTTCCATCCTATTTTGCTGAAATGTCAATGGCTTGGCAGTCCAAAATGGCATCCAGTCAAAAGAGAGTGACAAGAGCTTTTTTTTTTTTAGCCCACCAAGCCCTTATTACTTGGAATCAATTTGGACTTAAGAATCTTGCATCCAGTTTGGAAAGATCATATGGGTTAAGTGACCATCAGAGAAATAACTCTTTTGCCCCAAAGGCAAGAACTCCCTGCTTACTTTTTAAAAAATTCAAACACAGAATTCATTTTTTTCTTCCAAGTTTCAGAGATATAGAATTTAATGTATTCTAATAAGAGAACCAGCATCACCATGACACAATGGCTAGAAAACAGGCCTTGAAGACATTCAAGTTTTGATTCTAACACAATAGAGAACAAAAGAACATGTTAACTATATTAGGTGATACACTCTAGGATCAAAGAACTAAAGCTTAGAAGGAAGTGGGGCAGAGCAAAGATGACAAAGTAGAAGCAGGGACCTGCTTGAGTTCTCCCTCCAAACTCCTAACAACACCTGTAAAAATGATTCTAAACAAATTATAGAGAAGCAGAAGCCACAAAATGAAAGACTGAAGGAAATATTCAGCCCAAGACAATTAGGAAGGTTGAGAGGAAGGGTCTGTTGCACTGGGTTGTGAGCAGATTGCAGTTCAGCATGGGCCATGCTGCCATGCACTGAGCAGGTCTTAGGGGACTGAATTGCTGCTGTTGGTTGCTGTAGTTTGCAGACTTCTTAACCCATAAACCCTAAAGGTAGCTTCAAAGTCAGTGGTAAGGGTCTCTCACCGGACTGAGAGGGAAGTTTGGGCCTGTCCTAGCCCCAGCTCCAGGGCAGCTGCAGCCACTACTGAAGTGGAGTTCGCTTCTGGAGCCTTTAATTTAACAAGACTCAAAAGTCAAGTAATTGACTGAAGAAAAAGAGCAAAAAGAGGAAACAACAACAAAACTTACTTGGTTGGAGAAGAGATATTTTTCGTCATTGGTGCTGAGGAAGATCAAAACATCCAACCAGAAGAAGACAACAAAGCCAAAGTTCCAGCATCCAGAATAATATGAATTGGTTTTAGTCTATGGGATAACTCAAAAAGGATTTTGAAAACTAAGTAAGAGAAGCAGAGAAAAAAATGGGAAGAGAAGTAAGAGTGATGCAAGAAAATCATGAAAAACATGTCAACAACTTGCTAAAGGAAACCCCCAAAAATGTCGAAGAAAATAACAGCTTTAAAATTAGATTAGCACAAATGGCAAAGAGGTCCTAAAAGCCAATGAGGAGAAGAGTGCTCCAAAATCAAAAAGAGCTCCAAAAGCTCACTGAAGAAAATGATTCCTTCAAAATTAGAATGGAGCAAATGAAAACTAATGACTTTATGAGAAATCAAGAAATTATAAAACAAAAGAATTAAAAAATAGGAGACAATGTGAAGTATCTCATTGGAAAAACAACTGACCTAGAAAATATATTCAGTAGAGGCAATTTAAAAATTATTGAACTACTTGAAAGCCATTATCAAAAAAGAACCTAGCCATCATCTTTCAAGAAATTATCAAGGAAAACTATCCTGATATTCTAGAACCAGAGGGTAAAATAGAAATGGATCACCTCCAGAAAGAGATCCCAAAAGGAAAATTCCTAGGAATAAGGTAGCCAAATTCCATAATTCCCAGGTCAAGAAGAAAATATTACAAGCAGCCAGAAAGAAACAATTCAAGTACTATGGAAACACAATCAGGATAACACAAGATTTAGCAACTTCTACACTAAGGGATTGAAGGGCTTGGAATATGATATTCCAGAGATCAAAGGAGATAGGATTAAAACCAAGAATCACCTACCCAGCAAAACTGAGTATAATACTTCAGGTGGAAAAATGGAACTTCAATGAAATAGAGGACTTCCAAGCATTCTTTTTGAAAAGAATTGAATAGAAAATTTGACTTTCAAATACCAGAATCAAGAGAAGAATGAAAAGGTAAACAGGAAAGAGAAACTATAAGGGACTTAATAAAGTTGAACTGTTTACATTCCAACATGGAAAGATGATATTTGTAACTCATAAGACCTTTCTCAATATTAGGATGGTTGGAGGGAATATCAAGGAAATAAGCATGTATATGCAAGTAAAATTATCTCTATTTTTCTACATATCTCCAAATTTACCTGCCTATATGGCTTCACTTACACCTGGAAATCCTTTCTCTACTATCTCTACCTGAAATCCATTGAAACACAGTTCAAAGACCATCTCCTGCATGTAGCCTTCCTTGATACATATTCTCTTTCAAGACCCATAGTCAGGCACCATCACCATCACCATCACCATCACCATCATCATCATCATCATCATCATCAAGAGTTAACATCTGTGGGTGTCAGCACTGTGATGGTGGGGAAAATATTGGCTCCAGAGTCAGAGAGTCTCCAGGTCAAATTGCACCTCTGTCTTGGTCAATTCACAAACTCACTGAGTTTCAATTTCCTTGTCTTTAATTAAGATGTTCTCTGAAGCCCCCTCCAAGTTTACACCTATGATTTAAGGTCTGTAATATGCTTTGCTTGCATTATCTTGAAAAAATCTGGTAAAGTAAGTAATAGGATTTTGCAAATGAAGAGATTGAGGCACAGTAAGTTTAAGTGACTCCGCAAAGGTAAAGCTTTAAGGTAGGATTTCAATCCATGTCTTTATCAAATCTAAGATCAGCACTCCAACCATTGAGTAATTTTGTCCTCCTAACCATCCTGCCCAAGTTTCAGATCTCACATCTAGCATTCAATTTTTCCTTTTGTACATTTATTTGGTATGATTTGTGTACTGTGATGGCTAAGTGCATACATGCCTTATCCCCCTACAAGACCACAGGCTTTGTGAGAGTAAATCTTCACCTTCATTCATCTTGGCATCTCCATTTCTTAGGAGACCTTCAAGTAGAGTTTGAACTACCAGATGTTTAGTATGTCCTTGTGGAAATTCCTTTCATGTTTCACCTGGAATGCATAACAATAGTTATTATTTATTAAGCACTTAAATTTTCAAAACATTTTACAGTTATCTGATTCCATTCTTACAACAACCCTAGAAAGTAGGTGCTATTATTATCCTCATTTTGTAGATAGGGAAATTAAGGATTAGAGAGTTTGACTTGCCCAAGGTCACATAGCTAGTAAAAACCTGAGAGAGGATTTGAACTCAAATCTTCTTGACAAGATCCAGGGTTTATATCCTGCACCAACTAACTGGCTGCAGTGTAACTTTCAAGTTTTGTGGTCTCTCCAAGGTCTAACCCAATGTTCTGCCTACATCAGGCTCTTCATTCTTAAAGTTGCTTCTTAAAGTTGATTAGAGTAATATGGACTAGGATGTCAGGTGTATTTGAAAGGAAACCTGGGTCATCCAGTGAAAACAGTCCAGGGAGAGTGATTAGGAAACCTTGTTTTTAATCCTCTTCTGAAAATTTTCCAGCTTGTCTAAAATGAGGCAATGCAGAAAATAATTCCACGTATGTGGCTTGATTAGGGTACATGACCAAGTAGTATTCTCTCCCTCATTCTGGATGCTATACTTTTTTTTCTGTATCTCAAGTTCTTCACAAGAAATCTAGTCAGTCATGTCACAAACCATTCACTCACTTATACTCAGCTTGTAAACTCACTAAAACCCCCAGATGTGTTTTACATAAACTGCTATCTATGCCTCCTTCATTTTCTATTTGCACATTTCATTATTTTGACCTCTGTGTGACTTTACACAATTTAATTACATTTGGTCCATTATTTCAATAAGAGTTTACTAATATGTGATTCATGATTTTTTTAATACTGTATATCTATATATCAGTTTCCTTTGTGTCTTCTACATTTAAAAACACTATTCCCAGAAGGCTGCCATAGTTTCCACTAGACTGCCAAAGGTGTATGATTCATAAAAGGTTCAGAACCCCTCTTGTCTATTTATGAGATCTCTTTGGGTTCTGATAGCAGGATAGTTATCACATCCTAGCCTTATGTGATCTACAGATATAAGATTCATGTTACCTGTGCCTCTAAGTAACTGAATTTTTTTTTTAAATCAGATAATGTAAGAATTTCATAGTTGGAAACTCACATGACACATTGGATAGAATGCTTGGCCTGAAATCAAGAGAACCTGAATTCAAATCTTACTTCAGATATTTAGGAGCCATTAGACCTTGGGCAACTATCTATCTCAGTTTCCTCAACTATAAAATGAAGACATTAATAGCACCTACCCCCCAAAGTTGTTGGGAGAATGAAATGAGATAATATTTATAAAGTACTTAGCATGATGTCTGGCACATAATAGTTACTTATTTCTTGCCCCTTTGAGAAGAACCTCAGAGGCATTTAAAACATATTTCACACTATTTCCCTCCCTATGCTCTATGATTCACAATAACTGAATGTCTATCTGTCCTCCATTCTCTCACTCTTTCTCTATGACTTTGCTCATACTATTTCTCTCTCCCATATTACCTACTAATTCCTTATCTTTTATAGAAAGCCCATCCCATGGGTCAATTCCTCCATTATATTTTCTCTATTCCCTTGAGATGGTAATTCCCTTTCCCCCCTAAGCCTCACACAGCCTCTTTTTTTCTTCACCCCTATATCAACAAGGACCCTAGCATACATAGAAGAGCCTGCTGTCCCAGTTCTTTGATCTGCTTTTCTAAAAAGAAAGCAACTTCTGAGGGGTCAACAATCACTTTAATTGAGCACATAATCATTCATTTAGTTCAGGGAAATAAGTCAGCACCCTGAACTTCAGAGAAAATACAAACAGAGAAACAAAGATCAGCCAAAAGACAGGGCTTCCAGCTGCCTGACCATAAACAATATATACATCACAGATCAACAGAGAGATCCAAGTGTCTGACCATATATACATAGTTACCAAAGAGAGAAGTACCAACACCTAGGTTTTCAAAGCCAGGGAGCTCCTTAGTGGCTGCCCAGAGTCTTTTCTGGCAAACAAACACTTCCAATGAGTAATCCCCAAAGTAAAATCTCACCTCAGAGTATTTATACACTTTTCAGAGCTAGAGGACATCACAACCCTTCAGAACCAGTGACTCATTAACAAAAGGTGTGGGTCTCCCCTAATGAAGCCTCCCTTAATGGGTAGGTCCATTAATGGATCTTTCATGCTCATTAGCATTATAACCCCCTACTGCACTGATCAGGTGACAGCGTGTGTCAGAGTTCTATGAGCAAGGGGACTTATTCTCCTATTACTACTACTGTTATAGTAACAATAGCAAGCATCAACTCTTTAAGGTTTGCAAAGTGCTTTACAAATATTGTCCCATTTGCTCTTCACAACAACTCTGGGAAATAGGTGCTATTATTATCATCCCCATTTTTAGATGAAGAAACTAAGGCTGATACAGGTTAAATGACTTGCCTAAAGTCATACAGCCAATCAAAATATAAGGCAGGATCCTTATATATATTATACATAAGGCCTTCCTGTGTCCAAGTCCAAGGACAGTGTCATCTTTTTTACCTTATTAATCAAAACTCCAAGAGTATAGAGACTGTATCTTATCTAAACCTGCTCTCTCCCCCTGTATCTAGCACAATATTCTGCATGTAGTGATTGGTTAGTGATTGAAAGTTTTGCTGAACAAATGAGCAAATGCTTGAAGAGTAAGGAGAGGGAATAGAGAAAAAGAGTAAAAATTAGAGAAAGAAGTATCTAGGTTATAGGAGACAGATTCCTCTTTGCCATACACAAAAAATTTTATTTGAAAGTTTAATAATAGTTATCTCATCTCCAAATTCCACCTCACCTGGGGATATGATGGGAAAGAAGTAAATGACTGTTTTATGAAATTCAGAAATATTGGTGTATATGGGGTATTTCTCATACAATATTGCCCAATATCTTGGAGTACAAGTGTTAAGAAATCTTTGAGGAGGGATAGATATTAGTTGGTGACAAAGTGCTGCCCAGGAGCTATATCCTGTGGAATCATCCTAAAAAAGGCTTAATCCCTCTTGTGAATGTTGGATTCAATTGACCTTACTCATAGATTATTGTATTAGTCTTTCATAAATCGACAGGAAGAATGGCTTAAATTCCTGAATTTGGAGACAGATGCGGCAAGGTGGTAGAGTGGATAGAGTGCCAGGTTTGTAATCAGGAAAAACTAAGTTGAAATCCTACTTCAAGATACTTTTTAACTATATGACTTTGGATAAGTCATCTCAGCTTCAGGTTCATCTTGTATAAAATTAGACCTCTGTGATGTGTTCAAATTATGATTTTACTTTGGGTGATTTTGGTCAAATGACCTTATGTCTATCTGGGCATCTTTTTCCTCACTTTCAAAATAGAGGGTTGCAGCTCTGAGATACCTTCTAGCTCTAAATCATTGCATCCCTAAGATTTCATATTATTCAAGATTACTCTTGATGAAGCTCATCCATTCAAGTTTCCATGAAATAAGCCAAACCAGAAGTGGCCAGGGTTCCAGGAAGTATTTATTGGCCACTAAAGGCATGAAAGCTCTGCATTGAACTAGATTCCTTCTTTTGCAAATGATTCCTATTTCACTGTATTCCCTCCCACACCTCTTCCCAGGGAGGTTAATGAATCTATGTGGGACACAGAAAAGAAGCTTAGCAGCTGTCAGTCAGATGCTCATTTTCTCTGACATATTAGTTGATCTCTTTTCTGGTTCTCTTTGAAGTCTCTAGGAGCTGTCCAACAAAAGGGATTAAGACAATTGACGAAACTGAAGACTTTGCTGAATATGCAAATTCAAGAAGCCTTTCAGCCCATGCGCATTCTTCAGTTTTCCAAGACAGGCCCCTCCTCATCCTGATAAAAAATTTGCCTTGTACTCAATGGACAACCTCTTATTTCACATGGCTACACATTGCCACAAAGAAACAAATGGGGGAGATACAGGTCAATCTTTTTATGTTATTCATTAGAAAATTCATGTTAATTTCCAATGGCTACTTTAATAAATCCCAAATGAATTAGCTCATATTAACATGTGAAAGTGATCAAGATGAACTGGGATGGGGGGAGGAGTTGAGAGGGGTCAAAGTAAAATGAATACAAATGATTTGCTTCTTGGAGATCTAATTGAATAAAAAGGAGGACTGCATTAACTAGGGAAGAATTAAGTGGAAATGACTGTAATTCCTAGCCAGTGTACCATGTGAATAAAATAGACTTAAGACAACAGGAGTCTCAAAGTAGTTTGCTTTCGTTTCTCACTTCTGAGTATAAATTTGCAGTAGAACTGGTTGGTTCTAACAACTCAATAATTGCAGCTGCATTGTTTATTTGGCCTTCCAATGACCGCAATGAAATATGTATATAGAATGTGGAAAATGGGTTTACCACAATATTCTCCTAGGGGATAAGAATTCACATTGATATGACTTTTTAAGGCTTCTATTAGAGAGACTGTGCAGTGGGGGTCAGAAGAGGGGCAGAATGATGAGGTCTGGACTCAGAAGCTCTAAATATGAATCCTGACTGTTACTAAAAATAGCTGCTCAAAAGATGACATGTAGATGAATGGACAAACCATAAAGCTGGTCCATCAGTAAAGAGATCTGGGACTGATGCTACAGGGAAACAATGAACTGGGCCCAGAATTGAACAGCAGTGAGAGAGTGGTCTGGAACGTCTTTGGGAAATTATGACATGCTTTTATTGAGGCAACTAAGTGGCAAAGTGCATAAAGCCCTGGGACTTGGTTTCATGAAGATGTGTACCCTAAGTTTGTCTCCTACAGTTACTTGCTGTGTGAGCCTAGGAAAGTCATTTAATATCTTTCAGTCTCAGTTTTCTCATTTTTAAAATGAGGAAAACAGTAACATTTGTGTCACAGGCTTACAGTGAGAATCAAATGAGATAATACATATGAAGCATTTTGCATAACATAACATCTATGTAAATGTTAAGCTAGGGATAGTACTAATGATTTTGCTAGGGGAGGAAACTACCTCTATTAATGCAGGCTAGTGTCTTCTCTGCTACTTAGTCTTATTTAACCTATTTCATGCCATGAACCCCTTTGGCAGTCCAATAAAGTCTATGGACTCATTCTTAGAATTATTTTTCTTGTTTGGTTTATAATTGTAAGAATGACTAAATTTTAGTTAAAGATGAGTGGAAATAAATAGGTAAGATATTTTTCCATCAATGTTCATAGTTCACCTGAAACATGTACATGTATTCCTTGGGGGTCCACAGATTTCTGTGAGGTCCATGGACCCCAGGATAAGATCCTTCATCTTAGAGAATTTCCTAGAACACTTAGAGGATATTGATTACAGATCATGAAGTCAAGAGACCTTTAGTACACTGAAAGAGCTCTCCCCCTTCCCCCAGCCCTGTGGGAGGACTGGGGAGGATAAGAGACATACAAGTGAAGATCTCAGGAGAGCTGCAGTTTTAGAGAGATCATTCACAAGGAGACATATGGAACTATTTATATATATATTTATATATATATATGTATACTTACATATATATGCTTATATATATACATATATATTTATATACATATATTTATATATATGCTTATATATATAAATATATATTTACATATATATTTATATATATAATATATATATATATTTTATAGCATCTTATAAACATACACATTAAAGAAACAGCTTGATATAGTGGTTAGAGAGCCAGACACAAAGCCAGAAGGACCTGGTTTCAAGTCTCATCTCTGACACTTACTAGCTGAGGGTCTCTGAGCAAGTCATTTAACTTCTCATTGTTCTAGGCATCTCTAACACAAGGATTCTTAATCTGGGGCACACCAATTTGTTTTAATATATTTTGATAAGATTGATTTCCTTTGTAATCTTATGTATTTAATCTCATGCATTTACGTTACCTTGAGAAAGGCCTCATTGGATTCATCAGACTGCTAACAGTGTCCATGGCACAAGAAAAGTTAAAAACTCCTACTTTATAAGTGGTAGAGAAGGTACCAGCCTGCATTGGTGGAGGGACTTTCCTGACACAGGAGTTTCTTGTACAATTGCAAGTCAAATCCCCATCTTTATCTTTACATACCTTAGCTCACTTAATATTTTAACATCACTATAATTTCAGCATGCCAGATATTACCATCCCTATTTTACAGAAGAGGAAATTAAGGTTGAGAGAAATAAAGTGATTTGTCCATAGTCATACAAGTAGTAGGCATCAGACAGGATTAGAACTCAAACCTTCCTGGATTTCAAGTCTTTCAGTAGGTTTTACAGAGTTTCAGCTCAATGATTTGTGCCAAATTGGACACAATTTCAGATCTCTGAGGCTGTTTCCTCCTCTGAATGAGGAAAATTGGAGGAGATGATTGTAGTAAGTTCTAATCTGATGAAAATAAAGGATCAGAGGGTCTCAGATGAAGAACAGGAAGGGACCTCAGAGGCCCTCTACTCCAACCCAGTCAGTGTATCCAGGAGGAATCCAAAGCCCAAAAAGAGTGAGAGTAAGCATCAACTCCAACATTGGAGTCAAGATCTCCTAACGTGGGGACAAATAAGGTAGAATGGGAAAATGCTAGGCTTGGAATCAAAGGAGCCAAGTACAGATATCATCTCTGGTGTTTACTACTTGAGCAAGATACTAGACCTCTATTTCCTCTTCAGTGAACTCCATGTGATGAACTGATGACTTCTGAGTAATAGCCTTGCTCTAAACCTATGGTCTTATTAACCCATGGCTCAAAATCCAGTGCTCTGGCCATCACATAACTCTCTGTTACATGTGATCTGAATCAAAGAACAAAAACACACAGACACACACACGCACAGCAGAAAGTTCTCTTTTGATGATGAAAGAAGTTGAAGTAAATATTTCTTGCAACATTAAAATCTCTGCCATAGATTTTCAAAGAAACAGAGATGAAAGTGACTGTTCCGAAACACACGCTCTCAGGGCAATTCATCTTCCCCAGTACCTCTGCCCTGGGCCAGGCTACTGCAGCCAACATAATGAAATAGCTTGTTGGAATTATTTTCTTTTTATCAAAACATCACTATAAAAGAAGACGTCTGCTCCTAAAACTCAGGCACAAGTGAAATAGCGTAAGGATGGATAGACTCAGAACAAATGATTTTTTCTTAGCTATCACTTTTAGCTATTTCAAATCTGCCAAGCTGAAGCTGAAAATCTGAAAAGGATGAATATGAAACCACAATGTTTTTATTCGTATCAGCTAGGTGGCACAGTGGATAAAGTGTCAGACCTAGATCTAAATTAGGAAGATCTAATTCAAATATGGCCTTGGGCCAGTGACTTACTCTGTTTGACTCAGTTTCCTTAATTGTAAAATGGGGATCATAATAGCAGCTACCTCTCATGGTTGTTGTATCTAATGAAATAATATGTGTAAAATACTTAGTACAGTGCCTATCACATAGTAAGTGTTATGTAAATGTTAACTATTTTCATTAATAATAATAACTATTGTTATTACCTCATTTCATTTGGCACCTGAATTTCAGTGGACTGCCCAAAGAAGGTCAGCATTTCTATATACATTCCCTTTCATCAGACTGATCATATTTTCTCTTGTTAATGGATTTTTCATTTCTCACAAAACCAATGCCCCCATCTGGAAACAGGCAAAGGGGCAAGAAAAGTCATTTTGATTTTCCTTGCCTACCCACTTCTCTTTCATGGTCTAAGTTATTAAAAATAACATTTATTGTTGCTATTCTACCATTCAAGGTATGCAGTGTTTAGCTTCATACAAATACAGCCCAGTTGGGCATGGGCCAAA
The DNA here is from genome assembly GCA_023548195.1 of Bettongia penicillata ogilbyi. Taxonomy (NCBI): domain Eukaryota; kingdom Metazoa; phylum Chordata; class Mammalia; order Diprotodontia; family Potoroidae; genus Bettongia; species Bettongia penicillata. The sequence goes on along the minus strand of JAJHZJ010000002.1, from coordinate 1,157,316 downwards.
GATAGGGTCAACATCAAAAGTCCTGTGATTTTCATGGGTACAAGTTTGTGTAGGAGTATGGCCAAGAGTTATGGACTACAGTCAAAGAGGAATCATTGGCAGGCTAAAAGCCCTCAGGAAGGAGACTAATCCCAAATCCTGAGGTTCTACAGAGCATGCATTAGGGTTAGAAGGCACCTGAAAGTGCTTCTAGTCCAAATCCTTCATTTTAATGGAGAACATACAAGTAGAACGACTTGACTACAGATAAGCATGGACACTAACTGGCAGAGCCAAAATTCAAACCCATGCCCTCAAACCCAAATCCTGACCCTTATTTGCTATTCTGAGTTTGCCAGACATCTTCAATCAGAAATGGATGAAGCAAGAGACAATGGATGTGGGAGATCAGCACATTAAGCATTGGTAGACAAAGAGGCCTGCAAGAATGAACAATAAAATTGCGGAAATGATGGCCAGCTGGCAAATATGGGGATCAAAAGAGATCTCAAAGCCAGAAATCTGTGAACCTGGTTGGAGTTTGGAGGAATGGGACCAAAACTGAAGTGGATCTACATAGTGTAGGGGGCAATTAGGTGGCACAACAGATAGTGATGGACCTGGAATCAAGAAGACCTGAGTTCAAATCCAAACTTGGATATTTACTAGCTATGTGATCCTGGGCAAGTCACTTAACTCTATTTGCCTCTGTTTCCTCATCTATAAGATGATCAGAGAGAGATTCCAGTATCTTTGCCAAGAAAACCTCAAATGATCTCACAAAGAATCAGACATTATTTAAACAACCAATTGATGAGTCCAGAAAATAGAAAGTCGAATACTGAATTTCTGTGTCTCTTCATGCAAAAATTCAGCCAAAATGTATATATTTATATTCTTGTCATTTTATATTCTTTCCATTTCCTTCTTCCACTTCTACAATTACATACACACACACACACACACACACACACATATCCACTTAGCTGAAGGTAGGACAATTGTGGGTTTAATGATTCCATTACTGGGGTCTTTGATTACCCTGTCCCTTCCTCCCCATTAAAAGATAGTGTAGAATAGTAACACACTGTTGGCCTTGAAGTCAGGAAGATTGGGCTTCTAACACTGCCTTCAGATGCTTACTGGATTTGAGAGTCACAATCTCTATGTACCTCAGTTTTCTCATCTATAAAATAAGGCTGTGTATTCAATGTTCTCTAAGGTCCCTTCCAGCTTTAAAAGTGATGCTTTTATGATTAATGAAATTCATCCCAACTTCAATCATTGAATCACTGAATATGAAACTGTTCTTTCTAATGTACCCCAAGATTGCATTAGTTTAGCTTTTTATTATTTTTGGCTGCTATCTCGTACTGCTGACGCATTTTGAGCTTGTAATCCATTAAAATATCAAGATCTTTTTCAGGACAATTACTCACTAGTAATTCTTCTCCTATCTTATGCCTTATATATGAGGTTGATTTTTTTTACTTAGACATGAGATTTTCACACTCCTACCTATTGAATTCCGTCTTCTTAGATTTAGCCCAAAACTCTAGATCGAGATCCTTTTAGATCATTAATCCATCACTGTGTGTTAACTATCACTCCAGGTTTGTGTCATGTGCAAATTTGACAAGCATGGCATGAATGCATTTATAAAATTTTGAAAAGCACAGGTCCAAGTACTGATCTCTGGAGAATACTTTACTGGAGACCTCTAACCACATTGACACTGAGTCATTAACAGCAGCTCTTAAAGTTCAACCATCCCTTCATCACTGAATCCATTCAAATGAATTATTACCTCATCTTTTCCATCTTATCAATAAGAATAATATGAGATACATTATCAAAAGTCTGACCTAAATCAAGTTGAACTAGAGTTAACATAACAATTAGCTTAATAATTTTACTAATTTAATGATCTTGTAAAAAAAAAAAGGATATTAAGTTTCTTCTGTAAAACCTGTTCTTAATGAAACTATTCTCACTTTTTATAATCAATAGTAAATATCTAGGAGATAGTTAGAAATGTGGGATTGGACTGGTAAGACTTATCTATATAGATCTGATGGAAATCATATATTGTAGATGAGACCTTCCCCCACCCACCCCAGAGAATATACAGAGAGAGGAGAAAAGGACCCAGGATAGAGTGCCGATGAATATCCACATATAGGGAAGAGGAAGATGAGCCAGTGAAAGATAGTGAGGAGGGTGACCAGACAGGGTGGAGGAAGGACCAGCATCACATGATCTCAGACAGATTATCTCTCAGCAACAGTTGGTCAACAGGATCCAAAGCTGTACAGAGGTTAAGGACGAGGCCCAAGAAGAGATTATTAAATTTAACAATTAAATGGGTTTTGGTGGCCTTTCAAAGAGAAATTTCAGTAAAATATGAGGCCAGATGCTAATTCATATCTTACAGTAAGCAAGTAAATGCAACAGGTATAGATTGTTTTTAACTACAGGTTTAGCAAGGAAGAATATAGACACAGGACAAGAGTTTGAGAGTTTGACAGGGCAAAGAGAAAGATTTTCTTGGGATGAGGAAGATCGAACAGCTTTGTTTCTGTATCTATTTTTACTCCCCTTTTTGATTATCAAGGAAAGTGTTGTCCACAGACTCATAGGAGCATAGAGTTATTTGGAAAGGACCTTTTAATCCCCCTGGTACAGGCCCCCTCATTTTATATAGTTTGTTTTTTGGGTGGCAGAGTCAGGATTTAAACCCAAGTCTTATGATTCAATGTTAAACTCTTTCCATTACATGATAATAATGCGATTTAATTCAACAAGTATTTATCAAGTTTTTGCCATGTGCCTAGGCATTGTGCTAAGTGAAAGGAATAGAAAAATAAAGAAAAACTAATCCCTGCTCTCAAGAAACTTATATACTACTGTAACTAAATTTGTTGCCTAGATAGAGAGATGATAGATAGATAGATAGATAGATAGATAGATAGATAGATAGATAGATAGATAGATAGATTATATGGCAGAAGGAGGTCTTTATGCCAACTCCTAGTCATGCTAACGAGTCAGGTCCTCAGATAGATTTAGAAACAAACATAAATATAGACACAGATATCTAGGTGGCACAGTGGATAGAGCACAGCCCTGGAGTCAGGAGGACTTGAGTTCAAACCCAGCCACAGACTTTTACTAGTTCCGTAACTCTAGCCAAGTTACTTAACACTTTTCACCTTAGTTCCTCATCTGTAAAATGATCTGGAGAAGGAAATAACAAACCACTCCAGGATTTTTGCCAAGAAAACCTCAAATTGGAACTGAAATGACTCAACAACAATGAATGTATGTATGTATGTGTATGTGTGAATAGATACAGGTATGGAGATATATATAGAGATATGTGTGTATTTACATGTACGTATACATATATGTATATATACATATGTATGCATGCATATTACACACACATCTCTGTCAAACAGGACTCTAGAGATACCTCTGAGAGGTTACTTTAGTGTGTATCTTTCTATCTCTCTGCATACAGCAGCTGGAATTTCCTTACTTGAATGGAGCCAAGTGGTAAAGAGAAGGTCAAGTGGATGGGGCCTTTGTTCACCACATCACAAGCAGTCTGGAAATGACCACAGAATACTTGAGCACAATCTGACACCCATACAGGGATTGCATCAGGCAGAGCAGGCTAGGCATTAGGAATGGGCTTTCATTAGCCAATTTCTAACATACTTACAAATCATTTCAAGTGGAAGAATTCACCAAATTGGAAGAATCAGAAAAGGTTTCATTGAAGTGTGCTGCTGTAAAGAAAGGAAGGGGATTTAGGAGGCAAGATGAGATTGCATTCTGGATGCAGAGGAATCTATATGACAAATACCTCTCTCATCAATTTAGGGAGCTAAGTTGGACTGGAAAGAAGGGAGCAGGAAAAGAAGTGTTAGGAATGCGAAATAAGACTTGAAATGTAAGTGGGGGCCAGACTATAGACTAAGGATTATGTATTTTACCATGCAGGCACTAGGGAGCCACTGAAAATTTTTAAGTAAGGGGATGGCAGGTAAGATCTATCTTTTAATAATATCAATTCTGTTGCTGTAGTCATCTTTCAATTGCCAAAGAAGACCATGGCATCAGAGTAATGATGACATGACTTGCACTTGACTTTGTTTTGAGTGAGGGAGGGCTGTGCAAGGTTACCAGTCTCACTTTTTCTCCAGAGCCATCTGAATCCAGTGACCTGATATTCCTCAAGGTATTACTTCACCCTAAGTGAGTACCTGCATAGACCTTGGCCTAAAGGAGCCAAGGTCTTCCAGTGCATCCTGGGTTATCTCCAGTCATCCTGAGGAAAATCAGGTCAATGGATTCAGATGGCTCTGGAGGAGAAGTGAGACTAGTGACCTTGCACAGCCCTCCCTCACTCAAAACAAAGTCAAGTGCAAGTCATGTCATCATTACTCTGATGCCATGGTCTTCTTCAGCAACAAAGAATGAACACAGCCCTGTGAGTAGACTCAGCTCCTCCCCTCTGGTCTGTCTCCCCCTCCCCTTCCTTCTCCTCTCCAAAGCAAAGCAAATTTGGATGACCAAAAGCTGCTCAGTTGACTTGGGTTTTACTGGATCATCCCCCTTCCCTTCCCTGAACCTTGAGCCTACTGCACTGTGAAGCTCAGACACCATGGGGCTCCTGCCCCCTGCTTAAAGTCTTTCTTCTGGACCTTCGTGGCTTCAGAGTGACTATGAATTCTGCAGCTTTGTGGAGAATGAACTAAAGAGAGGAGAAAGAGAAAAGGAGGCCAGTTTAGAATCAGCTGCCTTACTTTTAGGGCTATTGGTAAATACTAAATGAAATGGTCTATTATTTTAGTCATCAAAATTGTAGAGATCCTTCAGTCCTCAAGTTTTGTTTTGTTTTCAGATAATCAGAACAAATGCAATCCTGTTTTTGCAACCTTGATTTTTTTTCCTACATGATGGTACAATCCATTGCTTGGCTCATAGCCATCCTCCATTGTCTATGGAATGCCTCCTGCATAGATTTGTCCCCAAACCCACTATCTAGGCTCTGATCTATCCATTTCTTCCTGTCTATGCCCTAACCTGCTTCTCATTCCTTCTGGGTCTTTATCTGCTCAACATTCTTCCTGTCTATATCTTGACCTGATGCACTTCTCTTGTCTATGCAGTGACCTACACTGTACCCACCCTTCAAGCCACATTTATTAGGCAACCCAAAATTCAATTTGAGAGTAACATTTAACTTTTGCAACCTTAAAATCAATGGCATATTTTAGATGAAGCAGAATTTTTCTCTGTGTATGATATGACAGAAATAAATCTCAGTAGAATTAGGATTTATTCATGCCTCTTAATCTCATCTATTCTGCCCTAGTTTATTTAGAGATGATGAATCAAAATTGATGCTCAGGCTCCAGATCCAGAGTTCCAGAGTAATTGAAGGCTGCTGCTTCCTAGCGCCATTTTGTTCTGCTAACAAGGGGTGAGGAAAGGAACGAAAAGGAAATAATTAAAATGTCTGGGGACAGTACAAGATGACAAGTTGGGTCAATCAATCACCTTTTTTAAAGGTTTCTTAAGTGCCACACATTGTGCTAAATGCTAGGGATACAAGGACATATCACTTTGTGTGTGTGTGTGTGTGTGTGTGTGTGTGTCTGGAAATCTCTTTATTGGAAGAGACCTCAGGGCATCTCAATGGGCCAGAACCAAAATTCCCTTCTACAACACATTCCCATAAAGGCTGCAAGTAAGATAGATGTCACTGTCCCCTGAGATAGCTTTGAGATAGTTTTAACTGTCATGCAACAACCATTTCTTAAATAGATGGGCACTGTGCTACATTCTGGGGATAGAAAGAAAGACAAAAACAAGCCCTGCTCTCAAGAAACTCAGTCTAACAGGACCAACAGCATGGAAATTATTGTGTACAAACAAAATGAATTCAAGAAAATCTCAAAAGATAGGATCTATCATTAAGGGAGATTGGGAAAGTCTTCTTCTGGAAGACAGGACCTTGGATGAGACTCAAAAGAAGCCATGAAAGTGGAACTGAGGAGGCATGAGGGCAGCCAATGAAAATTCATTGAGTCAGGAAATGGATCGTCTTGTGTGATAAAGGGCACAGTAAGTTAACATTACTGAATCATAGAGTATAGAGAAAGGAGTAAGGTGCAATACGACTGGAAAGGAAAGGAGACAGATTATGGAGAGCTTTAATAGCCAAAGAGAGGATTTTATATTCTAACCTGGGTGGTAATAGGGAGTCACAGTTACAATCAACTTGATGGGATTGTAGGGCATGAACATTTTGGAGGGTAGACATTTCCCAAACATGTACATGTGCCCTGGAATGCACTTCCTTCTCACTTCCACCTCTTAAAATCCTTGTTTACTTGAAAACTTTGATCAAGCACCACATTTTACATAAAGATTTTCTTATTTTCCTCCAGATGCTTGTTCCACTCCACTCCACCCCTCCCCTCCCCCCCCCAAAAAACTTTGGACTTGTTTTGTATGTACTTAAGGGTGAGGGCAGCTAGATGGCTTGGTGGACAGAGCAAGAGGAACACAGAACCTGGAATCAGGAAGGCCTGAGTTCAAGTCTGGCCTGGAACTCTTACTGGCTGCATGATCCTGAGCGAGTCACTTAACCCTCTTTGATTCAGTTGCTTCATCTGTAAAATGAGTATCTTTGCCAAGAAAAACCAAAATGGGTTCAAAGAGTCAAAGAGCACTGTGAAAAAACTGAACCATTAAGGATGGTAATTCTACTCCCACCTCAGTTAATGTAATCACAGCAGGTTCAATAGCTAAATTTAATGAAGCAGTCCATCAACAGGGTAAACAAAAATGTTTTAAAAAGTAAGGGAACTTTACTGCAAATAAATCCACATATATGTAAAAGGATTATAGTACTCTGAGTAGATAAAAGTAGATGACAACAAACAGAAAACATTTTGTTACTAAAAGAATCAGATATAACTCAGAGCCAGTGTCTGAGTTCAGCATTCTATCCATCACTAAGTCAGTTCATCAACAAAGAATCACATTTGAGAACTGAGGATTCTATTTCCAAAGTTGGAATCAAGCCACCAGGAGGGAATAGAGGTTTGGAGAAAATGCTCTTCCACCATCCCACCTTTGCATTGACATAGATATTGAGAAAAAAGAATGTATAGCAGAAAAACAATTCAGCTAGCATAGGGGAGACTTTACCAGTAGGTAAATGAATATTAGGGTCACTGATAGATTTATTGACTTTGCCATGGTCCCATGACTAATATGTTTCAGAGGCAAGATTTGAAACTAAGTCTTCCTGACTGTAAATCTATCTCTCCATCCATTATTTTATGCTACCATAATTTTTAATTTGTTATTTATTTTAGCATTTTTTATTTTAAGTTCCAAATTCCCTTACCCCTCCCCCATCCACTGTGAAGGCAAGTAATATGTTATCAATTATACATATGAAATTTGATTATGCTATCTTTAAAATTATGAGTGGACAAAAGTGTTTTTGCATGATATTACATATTCTGATATATTTTAATTTAGAAAGATATTATTTCTTGTTAATTTTCTCACACCATACTAATAACACCCAAATAGACTTATAATGCAATGTGATTTATCCTGAGAAAATACTTCCCCTTTATAAAGTCTGCCAGAGAAGATATCATCCACTTTAAACATTCTTGCTTTTCACTTGATAACCTTGAGAATGAGCTCAAAGAAAGCCACATAGTGGGGCCACTTAGCCACATTAAATATCCAGTATATTTGAAAACAACCATTTCTTAAGTATCTGCTATTAGCCACACTAAATATCCAGTATATTGGAAAGCAACCATTTCTTAAACATCTGCTATGAGTCAAGAACTGTAATAAGCCATCAGAATAAAGAGGAAAGGCCAAAAGTATTGGTCCACAAGTAGTTCAAATTCAAATGAGAAAGATAACATGTAAAAAATCCTGTACACACAAGATATATAAAGAATAGATGGAAGATAACCTCAGAAGAAAGGCACTAGAAATGAAAGCAGAAGAATGGACAAGGAAAAACTTCCTGTAGAAGATATCATTTAAGTTGAGTCTTAAAGGAAGCCATCTTTTTCCTTGGAAGGAGAAAATCTCCTCCATAATATTGACAGGTGGAGGAAAGCCCTTCCTCGGGATGATGATGTACAAAACATCCAATGCATCAATGATTCTTCTCCTAATTCATCTGATATCTATCATTATATATGTCAGTCATGAGCCCAAAGGTCCAGAGCTTGAAAAAAATGTACTTTGGATTGAAAGATTGTGGAAGAGTATAACATCTATTAAAAATAGAATTTAGCATTGGACTGTAACCAGAGCATGTCTTCAGCAAATGTGGAAGCCCCTTAAAATATTGTTTTAAGCACTATGCAGATATCAAGGTTTGTGGGTGTCAGGATGAGTCATTTAACCTCCATGGACCTGCTTCCTCATCTGTAAAATGAGAGTAGTGAAAATTAGGTGAAGTCATCTTTTCTAGCACCAAATCTCTGATGCTATGGCCCTATGATCCATTAAATTAGGGGGCTGACCACCCTAGATGATCTCCTCCAAGAGGCTTTCAGTCTGGTTCTTCATTCCATTTGGAAAGTATCCAGAATCTTTCATGATTTCGGAGGGAGTTGAGAAACAAACCAGGATGGCTGACTTGCCCTGGAAGCTCTCCAAAATGGTCATGGGGACTAGCGCATTTATCTAGAAAAAGTCAAACCAACTTCTGCCAACACATTAGGGATCTGTGATTCCATAAATGCATCTCATAACCCCTTCATGCTACAGTTGATGAACCCTGAAGCAGACTTTCTTTGTAGGGATCTTTAGCTTAGCAATGGAAAGACACCCCTGTGGTATCTCATTCAGTGGAGTTGAAGCCAAGCAAAGCAGGAGAAGAAAAGTAAGCAGTAACTGTATTAGTTGTTAGCATAAAGGTGGGCTGTGTCCTATAACTTTCACTGACATTATGGATGTAACTGATTAGAGTTTTATTGCCTTATTGATCTTATTTCTATTACTGTGATCAGTGTGTTGCTTTTCTCTATATCATTGTTCAAAAGCTTTCTCCTCCATTAAACTCCTCGAGGGCAAGGACTATCTTCTGCTCTTCTACACATCTCACACAGTGAGACACACATAGTAGGTGCTTAATCGTTACTGACTGCCTGAAGTATTGTCTACCTGGGGAGATCAGGGACTATTTCATTTTTGCCTTATGTATCCTAAGGCTCAGCACAGTACCTAGTGGTTGGTACATTGAATTAATATGTTTTCTTCTGTTGTAATTTCTTCACTCAGCATCCTTTCACACTTTTTTCTAGTCTTTCTCTTAATTCTTCATATTCATCATTCTTGAGACACAGCAATGTTTATATTGACATTGGGTCTACATTTTCTTTCCAGATCTTTATCTTCACAAATGACAATTTTTTTTTTCTTGGGATCAATAGCCTCTTTCAGATCTGGTCCTTGTCATGAAATCTCTGATTCAAAGGGCAGAAAGAATTTAGGAACTTTCATAATTCCAAAGTGTCTTCTGGAATAGAGCAACCAACTCAGAATTCCATTCACAGTGAATGAGCATGCTATTTTAATACCAAGCAATTTCTCCAGAAGTGTATTTTTGGCTGATGATTCTCCCCAGCTTTCTCAGTGGCCCTAGCAGATGACGGATCACATCCTTTGAGAATGGTTTTCCTTGATGATTCATCCCCTCCAGCAGAATGGGGGTACAGTAAAGTCATCTGAGCCAAGTGTAAGCTCTGTTGGTTCTCTGTTTTTCAATATGTCTGAATATTGTGTCACTGAAGTTCATCGTCAACTCAGTCTTTCCTTGTGTCATTTTCCCTCTGTTTTCAAGTATTTTATCAAGTGAAAAGACCTCCTCTGGGAAAGACAAAACCTTCAAGTAAAGCCTTTTCTGCGTGCATGAAACTTAGAACAGTAATTCTTCTTTACTATTCATCAATCAATTCATCTGTCACATAACAGCAGAGAAACATCCCTTAAAATCCTGCTGATTCCTTAGACTTGAAAAAGTCTGCTCGTTCTCTCTGATTTCTCTTTAATGCTTTTGGCTTTCTAAGCATATATTAAAACATCTCCAAAAGAGGAAGAGGGAAGGCGTGGATGAAAAACACATTTTTGGTCCCAAGATATGTCTACACAACTCAAACCCTACTGTTGGAGATGAAAAGCAGAATGTGTTGCCTCTGCAGCAACTCTGTGATCAAACTTAATTCCCTATACGATTGCTGTTTTTGATCAAAACTAGCCCTAGAGAGCAAAGCAAGTGATATATGGCATTTCATTTGTCTTTGGTACTATAATAGCTGTTGCAGTAGCCAAATGGATGGAATTTTATATTTACTTTTTTCTTACATTTTTAGGTTTGACTCCTAGGCTTCAATTTCCTTGTATGTAAAATAAAGGTGTTAGAAGGTTAGATAGCTTAAAAAGTCCCAGTTCTACAACTATAATCCAAGAATTTTGTAATATTACCAAGGCAGAACAAGGAGCAACTTGTCCACAATTACAGTGTGACTTTTCCTTCAAAGTAGATTTGGTTGTGATTGCAATTTGTCTCAAACCGCTATGCTTTGAGGGAAAAGAGAGAAATTCTTATTAGGCAGAAGAAGGCTGCATATAGCATGGTATCCTCGGTGACTCCCATGCACTCTCTGGCAGGGCAGACACCATCAGAGTCACGGATAACTGACCTTAAGGAAAGTGGGCCAATCATCATGAGTTTTGATATATGAGGTAGATGTTCCTGTGTGGAAATCCACGAAATAATATCAAATGAAAAGAGGGTAGTTTTCAAGGAATTCAAGTAACTGAGTCTGAATCCCATCTCTACCATTTGATACATTTGTGACCTTAGGTCAGTTATTTAATCTCTCAAACTCTCAGTTTCCTTAACTGCAAAATGAGGGGATTAGGCTAGATGGCCTCTGGAGTCCCTACCAGTTCTAAATGATGGCGTAATAAATTAGAGATTAGGTGCCAGTCTGCATTGAGAGAGGGAGTTTCCTCATCCAGGAGCTCCCAACAGCAAAGAAATTACAGTTCCAGCACTAGTCCCTATCCATACATTAGTTAGAACAGGCTCTTGACAAGGGAACAATGGATTTTTATATGTACAGAGGTAAACATGCATATATATATGTGTGTGTGTGTGTATGTGTGTATATTATAATCATATACACACATGCACACATACATATACAAATATATGTATGTCTACAGATATATAGAGATAGGGAAATATTACACACACACATAAAGGTATGTATATATGTGTATATCAGATAGACATAGAGCAATTTCTCTATTTTTAGTATAATAACTTCATAGGACCATGGATTTAAAGTTGGAAATGACCTTTGGGTTCAAATAGTCCAATATGTCACCTTACAGGTTTGCAGACTGAGGTCCAAAGAGGGGAAAAGATTTGACCAAAGTAATAGGTATAAAGTTGCAAAATCACAATACTCTGACTTTAAATCTAAAACCCTTTTCACTGAACTACATGTCCTAGAGATGACTCTGCAATAGTCGATAGAAGTATTATTGTGATGATCTCTATTTTTAAATAGTATTTTCTTTTTTCCAATTACTTGTAAAGGTGATTTTTAACATTCATTTTTATAAGATTTTGAGTTCTAAATTTTTCTCCATCCCTCCTTTTCCCTCCCCCTTCCCCAGAGAACAAGCAATCTGATAGGGGATATACATGTGCAGTTGTGAAAAATGTATTTCCACATTAGTCATGTTGTGAAATAAGAAACAGGACTAAAAAAAACATGAAAATAAAACAAAGAAAGTGGAAATAGCATGCTCTGATCAGCATTCAGACTCCACCAATCTTTCTGTGGATGTGAATTTCCCATTATGAGTCTTTTCCAACTGTCTTAGATCGTTGTATTGCTAAGAACTAAGTCCATCTTAGTTGTCACTCACATTTTTGCTGTTACTATATACAATGTTCTCCTTGTTCTGGTCACTTCACTTTATATTGATTAATTCATGTAAGTTTTTCCAGATTTTTCTGAAATCAGCCTGCTCATCATTTCTTATGGAACAATAGTATTCCATTATATTCAAATACCACCACTTGCTCAGACATTCCCCAAATGATGAGCATCCCTGCAATTTTCAATTATTTGCCACCACAATAAGAGTTGTTACATAAAGAATGGTTAGAGATGATCGCGACTTTTATAAAGATTCTTGAGATCATTTGAATGAAAGCTAGAACGGTGGTTAGATATCAATTAGTCTAAACTCTTCATTTTTACAAATGAGGAAACTAAGACCCAGGGATGGGGACTAACTTTACTAAGACCACATAAACAATAAGTAGTTGAACCAAAATCTGAGCCCAGTTTTTCCAGTGATAAATCCAATATTCTTTTCCCTTTCCTATTGTGATTCTCTCTCACAAGGAGAGAACATAGGAGCATAGATTTAGAGCTGAAATGGACCTCGGAGGTCATTTAGTCAGTTAGTCAAGTAGCATATATTAAGGGCCTACTATGCTAAACAGTGAGGATACAAAGAAAGATGATAGACAGACAGACAGACAGACAGATAGATAGATAGATAGATAGATAGATAGATAGATAGATAGGCAGACAGGCAGACAGATAGACAGACAGGCCGACAGACAGGCCGACAGACAGGCCAACAGACAGACAGACAGACAGACAGACAGACAGACAGACAGACAGACAGACAGACAGACAGATAGATAGATAGATAGATAGATAGATAGATAGATAGATAGGCAGACAGGCAGACAGGCAGACAGATAGACAGACAGGCCTACAGACAGGCAGACAGGCTGACAGACAGACAGACAGGCCGACAGATAGATAGTTTTGCTGTCAATGAACTCAGTCTGAGTCTAATAGTCTTACCCTCTCTCTTTATAGAGGAGGAAACTGAGGTCTATAGAAGAGAAATCATTTGTCCAAGATCACAAAGATTTGAAGTAACAGAGCCAAAATTCAAACCAATGTCCTTTTACACCAAAACTAGCAGTCTTTCCCAAGTGCCTCATGTCCTCTCCAAATGATGTAAAGATAGTAGGAGCACAGATAAGATGGAAGAGACTTCCTACTCCAACTCTATCATTTTATAGATCAAGAAACCATTGCCTTTGGAGTTTAAATGATTTGTTCCCTCTTAAATGCAAGCTTCTTGAGAGCAGGGATTGTTTGATTCTTTGAAAACCTAGTATAGTGCCTTGCACATAGTATGTGCTTAACAAATGCCTAGTGATAATTCACTGCCAAAAGTCAAGCAATTTAACAAATCAGAGCTGGGATTGGAACCAGGATCTCTAACAGCAAATCTAGTAACCTCTGCCTATACCATGAGGCGTCATGTTTTAAAATATGATAGAATCTGTTGATCTATATGTCTTGTCTGCTGATATCAGAATTATAGAGAGATGCTACTATATTTAGTATATCCACCATCCCTTCAATCCTATCCAGTAAAGTCAACTTGTACCGGCACCTTGTAAAGCTCCTCAGCCAATGGTGTTATTGTTTCTTAATGGGTCTCATTTAAAAAAGAAAAATTTAAAAAAAGAATCAGTCTCCCTTTCCTCCTTCTAAAACTGTGGAAATTTAGGATCTGTAGAATTGTTCCATGCAGGCAGTTTCTCCCAATGAGGCAGATGATTTTTATGTAAGGTACACCATTTGAGGAAGGTAACAGTTTAAAACCTAATCATTAATATTTAAAGAGGAGGCGGGGCACTTCACAAACAGCAGATTTCTCAAGGATACTTGAAGTAAAATTTCTCAAAGATGACTAGGAGAGATGGGACAAAATCTTGATAAGAGATACCTGGCATCAGTTCTCATAAGCAAAGTTAGTTCTTTACAATAACCTGGGAGCCAGGTAGTGCAAGCACACTCTAACAGGTATGAGAGTTCTCTTTTTTATAATTTTGTTCAATTGGCAATTTTGTTCAATTAACTTTAACCATAAAAAACAGTTTCAAGTCACAAATGCTTCAGAGTACGCAGCACAGCTACCTGTGAATTTGAACTCTGTGCCCAAAAGACTGGTGAAAACATCGAGCACCTTCTTTTCATCTGTAATGTTGTTAAATCAGTGCCATCCTAAATAAGCAAGCTGAAGTAGTGGGACTTGCAGCTAGCACCTTTATACATGAAGAGATGTTCTACACATATAAATCTGTTCAAATAAGTTCAATAAAAATGCAGATAAGCTAATGAATTCAGGGAAAACAGCTGATTTTAAGTGATTACAAGGCAGACAAACAAGTTCAACAATTTTTTTGTTTTTCTTTTTATTTTGAGTCAAACCCAACAAAACAAAGTCCTCAAAAATGAGGTTGCAGGAGATCTGGATTTTAGTAATTGCCTGTCATTTGACAAAATAAGGAGTTTTGATCTGATGTATCCTAAAGTCTCTAAATTTTATGATTTTGTCTTTTTTGTGTATGTTCTTCAATCAGTTAATAAATACTTATTAAGTACTTACTATGTGCTAGGCCCTGTGTTAAGCACTAGATTAATTCAAGTTACATTTAGAAAAAGGCAAAATAACCAATAAAATAAAAGAAAGAAAAAAATCATACCAATCTAAAAAAAATTTGGTACTTTCTCCATGAAAGGCATTGGACTAGGAAATAATTTATAACAGCAATGATGGTGATGATAACTAGCATTTTAATAGGGCTTTAAGATTTACGAAGTATTTTAGAAATATTATCTCATTAAATCCTTACAGTAACCCTGCAAAGTTTACACATGAGGAAACTGGTCCATAGAAAATTTAAATGACTTGCTCATGGTCACACAACTGAAAAATGGTTAAGATCAAATTCAAAGCAAGCCTTCCTGACCATGGGTCTGATGTGTGCCACCTAGTTACAAATAATACAAAGACAAAATGAAAATTGGTCTCTATTTTCAAGGAATTTACATTCAGTTAAGAGGATATAAGCTGCACACAAGATAGACAGAGCGGGGAGAGAGTATCTATAACTCATAGAATCAGAAAAGGCTACATAGGTGATCTAGGCCTAGAAACATCTCTGGAATACCAAGAGGCAGAGGTGAGAGGAGTGAATTCCAGGTGTGGGGAACAGTCTGTGCATTAGTATAGAGATAGAAGATGGAATATCAACATTGGGAAATAGTAAAGAGGTCAAATAAATTAAGACATGGGATGTGGGAAAGAAGTAATAGGAAATAAATTTAGAAAGGTATATTGGAGGTGGATGGGAACAGAATTTAAATATATAACTGGACAATGTACGTTGATCTAAACCTTGTTCACCTTGAGGCTGCCTAAGATTCTGAGCATCTTTGCCTTGGATGATAATTTGTCCCCTGATATCGGCATTATAATATATATTATAACACACTTTATGTCCAGGATGCTCTACTTGAGAAGTCAGGGAAGTACATGCTGGAAATTATTTTTGGCAGCAAATATTCAAATAAAGATTATTGCTTAATCTTCCACTGCAGAGGCTTAAAACACATGACTTTCTAAGGCTTTCTAATACCTTACCACATTAAAAGGTAATTGGAAAATAGTTAACAAATTTAGCTAAAATACAAAAGAAACCTAACTAATATTGCATTTTAAAACTAAGTCAATATGAGACCCATAGGGATATTTACTTATAGTTTAGTGGTCCATGTCTGTATTTGTGTTTGATACCAACCCTCTACTATACTATCATACAACACTTGCTGTTTTCACTGTTACTTGATGCTTATTCTTAAAGAGGACTATGACCTCAGGGAGGTAATGCCATGATATGCAAGTTGATTGGATTTAAGTGAGGAGGGTTGTACAGTCACCAGGCTTACTTTTTCCTCCAGATCATCTGGGTCTAGTCCAAGATATAGATCAGAATGAATCAAGATACCCCGGATGCAATGAGAGACCTTGGCCTTTTTAAGCTAAGGTGTTTAACAGGCCTCAGCTGCACTCAGACAAACTCTCATTCAGTGATTAAGGCTAGGTAAGAAATACTACAACAACTCAGTGTCCTGACCTTCAAGGCATTGTAAGTAATTGAGAATTTACTACTATACTCAGTTGAGAACAGTGGAGAGAGAACAGAATCTACTCTACCATATTACAACATGACAATCCTGAAGCACCTCCAACTCCTGATTTTCAAGGCATTCTGGGAAATTTTATTTAGGCACTGGAGATTTAGCCTGGCATGGAAGAAAACTGCCCTTGGGATCAGGCACATTGGGTTTCAAGTCTTGTCTCTGACACACATTGCCCATGGACCCTGAGCAAATCACAACCTCTCCATGTTATAGGCAATGTTTTAAAAATATCAAGTGTAGAGAGGATGTCAACCTGACCTGATAGGAGTTTCCCCAACCTGAATTATTTCACTTTGTCAGTGGAATCACAGGTCCTCATTGATCCCTATTTAAATGGCACAGAAACACAATCATAGTCAAGCGAATAGGATGGTTGGGCTTGAATGGCAACAGCAGAATGAGAGCTGGCTGAAGACCAGCCTCCTCAATCTCTTCCTGTAAAACAACAATAGAAATGTCACAATGGAAAAAATACCAGTAATCTTCAAAAGATAGTGTCTAAATCAGCCAAAGAAATGAACAAGATGAAAAAGAACTCCAGCCCAATGGGGAAGTGCCTAGAATGAAAGGAAAGATGCAAAGAAAAGCAGCTGAATCATATCAATAGCCTTAACAGAAAGAAGGCAAAAATTCTCTCAAGAAACACTACAATGGATCACAAATGTGTAGAAAGTAAGAAAGGCAATGAAATGATAGGAGGAAGTCACAATAAGCTATAAAGGAGGAATTGGGTGCAGGTAAAAAAAATCACAGTACAGCAGGATTGGGGAAGCTCAATAGTTGAAAATATGTATGAATATAACACATCATATGTGTGTGTGTGTTCATCCTTTGTTGCCCAAGAAGAGCATGCCATCAGAGAAATAATGACATGACTTGCATGTGACTTTGTTTTGAGTGAGGGAGGGCTGTGCAGGTCACCAGACTCACTTCTCCTCCAGAGCCATCTGAATCCAGTAACCAGATATTCATCAGAATGACTGGAGATGACCCAGGATGAGGCAGTTGAGGTTAAGTGACTTGCTCAAGGTCACAAAGCTAGTGAGTGTCAAGTGTCTGAGATGAGATTTGAACTCAGGTCCTCCTGTCTCCTGAACTGATGCTCTATCCACTGCACCACCTACAACACATCAATGGAATTGATGAAAAGTAAACTTTTTAGTATTCTACAAAAGTGGAGATAATGAAACAGATTAAAGAAACATATAAAACTATTAAATTGGGAAATATTTCAAAGTAAGGTAGATAAAAATAATGAAAGATATGGAGGCTGGATCAAGACAAAATTTAAACTTTCTAGTGATTTCTGAAAATAGTGAAGAAACAAAGAATATGAACAATTATCCCCAGAAATTATAAGAGAAAAATTTATAGAATATTAAAAAGAAGAATTATTTGAAGCTATATGGAATGCACAGGACACCAAGCAGAAAGAAACTAATCTCCAATTGTGTGAGATATATCATATGTCAAACATATAAACATTAAAAAAAACAAACAGAAATAAAACAATAGTAAGGTTTTCCCACAATAAATAAAAAGAAATTAGAATAAAATAAATTGGGAACAAAGGACATTATTCTAAACTTAACTCCTGCAAAAAAAATCCTTTCCTGATCATCCTTAATCTTCATGATTTCCCTCTAAAATTACCTCAAGTTTATCTTAGTTGTATCTTGTCTATACACAATTTTTTACATATTACTTTCCCCATTAGGCTGTGAGCTCCCTCATAGCAGAGAATGGGACCTTTTGGCCTTTATTTTTATCCTCAACCCTTAGTACAGTAACTGACATGTAGAAAGTGCTTAATAAATGCAAGTTGATTGACTGACAAATCTAAAATTGGACTTACAATACAGTATCATATTAAAAACAAAAGATGCACATGTTAAAATTAAATCAAGCAACTGAGAAAGCAAAGGTCTTGCTTCAAGGCAGTTTTTGTATTTACAAAGTCAACAAGAAGGCCTAAGATCTTTAAACAGTCTTAAATGCTAGCTAGCCCAAAGAGACAGAAAATAATCCAGATATCTGGTATTGGCCAGGTAATCAATAAATTTCAATGACTCCTCAATATCACTAAGATAAAATATAATGTCATCTATCTGACATTTAATCTCCTTCATAGTCTGACCACAATCTACCTGTCCAGCCTGAATGATGAATAATAATTCATCAGTCTCCTTCACACACTTCATATTCCAGTCAAACTGACTTCTTTACTGTTCCCCACTCCCAATATAGCACCACTCATCACAATACCTTTGTACTAGTTGAACCTCATGCCTTCAATACATTCCTTTCAACCCTCCATGTCTCTGGATCATTAATATTTTTCAAAACTTAACTCAAGCACCATCTCCTACATGAAGACCTTTCCTGATACCTCTAGTTACTAGCACTTAACCAGTCCCCACCCCCAAAATAAATAAAATCAGAATCACAGAATTTTAAAGCAACAAGCAATCTCAGGCCATCTAATCTAGTGCACTTAATCTGATGAGAAATCCTGAAAGGATTTCCCATAATAACAAACCCAACAAGTGATAATCTAGACTCTGACTGCAAAACTTCCAGAAAAGGGAAATTCCTCAACTCTTAAGGGAGTTCACTAAAGAAAACTGGAGCCTAGAGCATCATCATCCCCATCAATTCCAGGTAAATAATCACCTCAGGCCTGTGACATACAGCATGAAGAGTTAATTTCCAAGGGAATTGACTGGCCCACAAATGGAATATTCATTCAAAGAATACATCATCTACAGATACAACATATACTGATGTAACATAAAATGTGTAATATACAATATGTTTGAGATATTGAGGTCTTAAAATGGTGGACAGAGTTCTTGACTTGATATAAGAAACGGGGGTGGGGGCAGAGCCAAGATGACAGAGTGAGAGCAACTACTCACCTAAGCTCTTAGACAAATTCCTTCAGATACCTCTAAAAAGACAATCAGACCAAATTTTGGAGGTTCAGAATCCAATAGGAGACAGACTGTGGCACATTCACAGTCCAGGAAAAACAGGAAGGTTGACAGGAAGGATCGATTCCATGGGGGTAGAGGAACATGCAGAATATAGCATACAGTGTAGCACATCCCTGGGCAGCAGGATCCAGCAGGAAAGCTCAACGGCAGTCTCATGCAGTGGCAGCATGGTGGAATAGTAGTCCAGGGTGCGAGACCAGTGAAGCTGAGCAAGTGAGAGCCGAGGAGCCCCAGTTATCAGCAGCAGTTGCTCCTGAGACTTTCAGCTTGCACATTAAATGTCTGTAAGTCACCTATTTGAACTTCCAGGAGCCAAAATGGCTCTCCCCCTCTCCTTGTTGACCTTGAAAGACCCATAAAATATTTCCCCAGAAAAATCTTGGAATAGTGGGATCAGAAGAAGGTGCAAATAGTCTCAAAGCATATGAGGCCAGGAAAATCACTAAGGAGCATTCCTCTTATGGTGGTGGAGGGCCAGAGATGTCCCAGACAGCCCAACCTCAGTGAATAGGAGGAGATGGAGACCTACAGGGTCACAAAAACCAACACAAGGAGGCCAGGTGTGCCTTAGTGCTCCAGTGGAAATGGGAAGACAATAGGGCAGCCAGGATCACCAAACCCTGACCTAGCCCTTACTCTAGCTCAGCTGAGGAGATCGTACATGACCAGACCACCCCTCCCCCACACTTAACAAGCTAGCTTCAGGGCTAATCCGGGGAAACACAGAACAAAAACAAGAATTCATCTGGTCTTTGCTTTCTCACACCAGCCAACTAAATGCCAGGTTCTTTAGCTTATAGCTAAAAGAACCAGATGCCAAAATACACAAAGTGTCATCATCATAAGTAAGAAGAAGCAAAGCAAGAATGAAAAGACCACAGAATCTTTATGGGGAAAAGGACCAAAACACAAATACCAATGAGGTCATTATTGAGACTGTACTCCCATCTGAAACTTCAGAAGGGACTGTGAACTGCTCTCATGCACAAAGAGCACTCTTGGAAGAGCTAAAGAAGGAAATAGAAGAAAAACTGGCCAATGATTAAAAGTATGAAGAAAGAATACACAGAAGAGAACAGCTCTTTATAAAGGAAAACTGAAGTAATGGAAAAGGAAGTACAAAAAGTAATTGCAGAAAATAATTCCTTAAAAGGAATAATTGGACAGATGGCAAAGGAGATACAAAATTTAATTGAAGAAAACAATTTAATAAAAATTAGAGTTGGGCAAGTGGAAGCTAATGACTCTATGAGACATCAAGAATCAGTCAAACAAAATCTAAAGAATGGAAAGATAGAAGAAAATGTGAAACATCTAATTGGAAAAACAACTGACCTGGAATATAGATCCAGGAGAGAAAATTTAAGAATTATTGACCTGACAGAAAGCCATGATGAAAAAAAGAACCTGGACACTACCTTCCAAGAAATCATCAAGGAAAAATGCCCAGAACTGCTAGATCCAGAGAGCAAAATTGTCATCAAAATAATCCACTGTTCACCTCTCAAAAGGGATCCCAAACTAAAAACACCAAGAAATATTGTTGCCAAATTCCAGAACTATCAAGTGAAGGAGAAAATACTACAAGCAGCCAGAAAGAAACCATTCAAATGTTGAGGAGCTACAGTCAGGATCACACAGGACCTTGCAGTTTCTACATTAAAAGACTGAAGGAATTAGAATATAATATTCCCTAAGGCAAAGGACTTGGGACTACAACCAAGGATCAATTACCCATCAAAGTTCAGCATAAAATTTCAGGCAAGGAAATGGACATTCAATGAAATAAAGGATTTCCAAACCTTCCTGATAAAAAGGCAAGAACTCAATAGAAAATTCAATCTTCAAACACAGGTCTCAAGAGAGGCTTAAAAAGGTAAACAGGGGAAAAGAAAAACTTGTTACTCAATTTGGGCAAACATTTTACCTCCCTATAAGGGAAGATGATAATTGTTAATCTTGAGAATTGTATATCTATTATGAAATATAAAAGGGATATACATAGATAGAGGGAATGGATATGAAGCAAATGATGTAATGATAAAAAATATGATTTAAGTATGTGAAGGAATTATAATAGGAGATGCAAAAAGAAGGAAGCAGAAAATGATAAATTGCATTACAGGAAGAAATACAAAATTATATTTTAGTAGAGGGAAAGGGGAGGGAGATGAGCATTGTTTGAGAGGTACTCTCATCTGATTTGGTTCAAGGAGGGAACAATAAACTCAGTTAAGTATACAAATGTAACTAGTCCTAGAGGAAGTAGGAGAAGAAGGGGTAAAGAAAGGGGAGAGGAGGTTAAAAGGGAGGGAAGAAGTAGTAATGGTAAAGGGTAGTAAAAGGAAGTGGGGCTGAAAGAAGGAAGGAAAGACTGGGGGTGGTCAAAAATTAAAATTCTATTGTGGAGGGGAAGGGAGAAGGGAGAACTAAAAGCACAAATGGTAGGAAAGACAATGGAGGGAAAGACACAGAGAGTAATCATAACTGAATGTGAATGGGATGAACTCCCCCATAAAACAGAGGCTGACAGCAGAATTAATTAAAAACCCATAATCCAGAAATCTGTTGTTTACAAGGAACACATTTGAAATGGGGAGATACACATAAAGTAAAATATTTGAGCAGAAAGTATTGTGCTTCAGCTAGTGTAAGAAAAGCAGGGCTAGCAATCCTAAACTCAGACAAAGCAAAAGAAGAAATAGATTTAATCAAAAGAGATAAGGAAGGAAAATACATCCTACTAAAAGGCACCATAGACAATGAAGCAATATCATTACTAAATATATATGCTGCAAGTGATATAGCATCCAAATTTTTAGAGGAGAAGTTAAAGGAGTTACAGGAAGAAATAGACAGCAAAACTATACTAGTGGGGGACCTCAACCTCCCCCTCTCTGAACTTGATAAATCTAACCTTAAAATAAACAAGAAAGAAGTTAAGGAGGTGAATAAAACTCTGGATAAGGTAGATATGATAGATCTCTGGATAAAACTGAATAGGGATAGAAAGGAATACACCTTTTTCTCAGTGGTACATGGCACATATTCAAAAATTGACCATGTACAAGGGGATAAAAATCTCACAATCTGGTGCAGGAAGACAGGGATAATCAATGCATCCTTCTCAGATCATAATGCAATAAAAATAATATGTAATAAAAGGCCATGGAACATAGACCAAAAATTAATCAGAAACTAAATAATCTAATCCTAAAGAAGGAATGTATTAAACAACAATTCATAGAAACAATCAACAACTTCTTTCAAGAGAATGACAATAATGAGACAACTTACCAAATCTTGTGGGATACTGCAAAAGCAGTTCTTAGGGGAAGCTTTATATCTTTGAATGCTTATATGAATGAAATAGAGAAAGAGGAGATTAATAAATTAGGCATGCAGGTGAAAAAGCTCAAAAAAGACCAAAGTGAAAATCCCCAAGTAAATACCAAAATACAAAACTGAAAATAAATGGAGAGATCAATAAAATTGAAATTAAGAAAACTATTGAACTAATAAATAAAACTAAGAATTGGTTTCATGAAAAAAAAAACAATAAAATTGATAAACATTTGGTCAATTTGATTTAAAAAAGAAAGAAGAAAATTAAATTACCAGTATCAAAAATGAAATGGGTGAACTCACCTTCATTGAGGAGAAAATTAAAACAATATTTAGAAATTACTTTGCCCAACTTTATGCCCACAGATTCGATAATCTAAATGAGATGGACAAATATTTTAAAAAATACAAATTGCCCAGATTAACAGAAGAGGAAGTGGAATGCTTGAACAACCCCATCTCAGAAAAAGAAATTTAACAAGCCATCAATGAACTCCCTAGGAAAAAATCTCCAGGGCCAGATGAATTTACAAGTGAATTCTATCAAACATTTAAAGAACAGTTAATTCCAATAGTATATAGACTATTTGGGAAAGCTAGGGAAGAAGGAGTCTTCCCAAATTCTTTTTATGATACAAATATGGTTTTGGTATCTAAATCAGGAAGAGTCAAAACAGAGAAAGAAAATTATAGACCAATTTCTCTAATGAATATTGACATAAAACTTATAAATAAGATTTTAGCAAAAAGAATACAGCAACTTATCACAAGAATAATACATTATGATCAGGTAGGATTCATACCAGGAATGCAGGGCTGGTTCAATATTAGTAAAACTATTAGCATTATCGATCATATCAACAACAAACCTAACAGAAATCACATGATTACCTCAATAGATGCAGAAAAAGCTTTTGACAAAATATAACACCCATTCCTATTAAAATCACTGGAGAGTATAGGAATAAAGGGAACTTTCCATAAAATAATAACCAGTATCTACTGAAAACCTTCAGCAAACACTATATGCAGTGGAGATAAGCTAGATGCATTTCCAGTAAGATCAAGGGTAAAACAATGCTGTCCACTATCACACTATTCAATATGGTACTAGAAATGTTAGCTACAACAATTAGACAATTGAAGAAATTAGAATAGGCAAAGAAGAAATTAAGTTATCACTCTTTGCCGATGATATGATGATATACTTAGAGAATCTCAGAGACTCCAGTAAAAAACTACTTTAACTAATAAAGAACTTTGGCAAAATTGCAGGTTACAAAGTAAACCCACAAAAATATTCTACATTTCTATATATTACTAACAAAGTCCAATAGAAAGAGATAGAGAGAGAAATCCCATTTAAGGCTAGGATAGGTACTATAAAATATTTGGGAGTCTACCTGCCAAAATAAACCCAGACACTATATGAACACAATTACAAGACTTTTCACACAAATAAAGTCAGATCTAAGTAAGTGGAAAAACATCAGTTGTTCGTGGGTAGGCTGAGCCACTATAATAAAAATGACAATTCTACCTAAATTGATTTACTTATTTAGTGCCATGCCAATCATACTATCAGATAATTATTTTCTAGAGCTGATAAAAGTAATAAAAAAATCATCTGGAAAAATAATAAGACCAGAATATCAAAGGAAATAATGAAAAGAAATGCTAGGGAAGGTGGTCTAGCTCTACCAGATCTCAAATTATATTATAAGCAGCAATTATCAAAATTACTTAGTCAGGCAAGTGGGATATGCTAGGTATTCAAGACACAGTAGGCAATGAATATAGCAGTCTAGTGTTTGATAAACCCAAGGACCTCAGTTTCTGGGATAAGAACTCACTGTTCAACAAAAATTGCTGGAAAAACTGAATAACAGTGTGCTGGAAACTAGGTATAGATCAATGCCTGACACCACACACAAGAATAAAATCCGGGGGGGTGGAGTCAAGATGGCGGAGTAGAAAGATGCACGTATACGAGCTCCAAACCCACAGCCCAAAGATTTAATGTAAGAAGAGCCCCCCATAAGTTCCGGATCACTGCAGGGGGTGCAGAAACATAGTGGAAGAGATTTCCATTCCAGAGAGCCCTGGAGAGCCATCCCCAGGGTCCGTCGCGCTCCAGAAAGTGGACCCCACCGCAGCGCTGCCCTGGCTGCAGCCCCAGAGAAGCCAATCCGAGCAGGCTTCAGGGACAGAACCTCCGGCAGCCTGGAAGGTCACCCCGCCCACAGACTCTACAGGTCAGTGAGAGACACACCTGGGCTGACCGAGAGGGGGGTAGGGTGTCTCCGTGGCTCAGGCCCCCTTAGGAGGAAGTGGTAGAGGCAGGGGCAGGAAGTGGCAGAGGCAGAGGTGGGGGTGGCGGCAGCGGCAGCAGCGGTGGCCTCAGCGGTTGTGGCGGCCCGGGACTCCCCCAGCAACAGGAAGGATCTTCATTACTGAAAGTCTCTGCATAAACCACCTGAAGGCGCTGAGCCTGGGAGGTGGCCCTGCCCCAACTCCAGCACCAGAAATAAAGCTCACATTGAATAGCAGCTGCACCTGCCATGGAAAGTCCATTTGAATCTCAGACCCCAAGTACTAGCTGGGTGGATCTAGGCGGGGGTGGACAGGAATCTCAGAAGTCAAGTAACTGGCTGGGAAAATGCCTAGAAAAGGGAAGAAGAATAAGACTATAGACAGTTTTTTTGAACAGATGCAAATGATCCCGACTTTCGGATCTAACGATGAAGAGGACATATTCTTGCCATCAGGAAAAGACGTGGAGGGCGGGGCCTCGGTACCCCAGACCTCCCAGGGGAATGTCCGGTGGTCTCAGGCCTTGGAAGAGCTCAAAAAGGATTTTGAAAAGCAAGTTAGACAGGTGGAGGAAAAACTGGGAAGAGAAATGAGAGAGATGCAAGAAAAGTATGAAAAATGGATCAATACCTTGCTAAAGGAGACCCAAAAAAATGCTGAAGAAAATAACACCTTGAAAAGTAGGCTCACTCAATTGGCAAAAGAGGTTCAAAAAGCCAATGAGGAGAAGAATGCTTTCAAAAGCAGAATTAGCCAAATGGAAAAAGAGGTTCAAAAGCTCACTGAACATAATAGTTCTCTCAAAATTAGAATGGAACAGTTGGAGTCTAATGACTTTATGAGAAACCAAGAAATCACCAAACAAAACCAAAAGAATGAAAAAATGGAAGAGAATGTGAAATATCTCATTGGAAAAACAACTGACCTGGAAAATAGATCCAGGAGAGACAATTTAAAAATTATGGGACTACCTGAAAGCCATGATCAAAAAAAGAGCCTAGATATCATCTTCCGTGAAATTATCGAGGAAAACTGCCCTGACATTCTACAACCAGAGGGCAAAATAAGTATTGAAAGAATCCATCGATCACCACCTGAAAGAGATCCAAAAAGAGAAACTCCTAGGAACATTGTGGCCAAATTCCAGAACTCCCAGCTCAAGGAGAAAATCTTACAAGCAGCTAGAAAGAAACAATTCCAGTATTGTGGAAATAAAATCAGGATAACTCAAGATTTAGCAGCTTCTACATTAAGGGATCGAAGGGTGTGGAATAGGATATTCCAGAAGTCAAAGGAAGTAGGACTCAAACCAAGAATCACCTACCCAGCAAAACTGAGTATAACACTTCAGGGGAAAATATGGTCTTTCAATGAAACAGAAGCCTTTCAAGCATTCTTGATGAAAAGACCAGAGCTGAAAAGAAAATTTGACTTTCAAACACAAGAATGAGAAGAAGCATGAAAAAGTAAAGAGCAAAGAGAAGTCTTAAGGGACTTACCATAAGTGAACTGTTTACATTCCTACATGGAAAGACAATATTTGTAACTCTTAAAACTTTTCAGTATCTGGGTAGTTGGTGGGACCACACACACACATGTACATGCATGCACGCACACATATATACACACATGCACACACATACAGAGACAGAGAGCACAGAGTGAATTGAAAAGGATGGGACCATATCTTAAAAGAAATTAAGGTAAATGGTGAGAGAGAAATGTAGTGGGAGGAAAGAGGGTGAAATGGAATGGGGTAAATTATATCTCATATAATTTAGGGAGGGATGCGGAGAATTTGGAACTCAAAGTTTTAGGAACAACTGTTTAGTATTGTTGTTGCTGCTAGGAAAGAAGACATACCGTTAATGAGGAATAGAACGTCATCTGGCCCTACAGGAGAAAAGAGAAGATGAGGACAAGAGAAGGGAGGGATGACAGAAGGGAGGGCAGATTGGTGATAGGGAAAATTAGATTGCTTGGTGTATTGGGGTGGGGGGAGAGGATAAAAGGAGAGAAAATTTGGAACCCAAAATTTTGTGAAAACGAATGTAAAAAGTTAAATAAATAAATAAATATTGAAAAAAAACGATAATAAGAATAAAATCCAAATGGGTACATGATCAAGGTATGAAGATTGATACTATAAACAAAAGTATTAGAGCAAGGAATAGTGTATTTATCAGATTTATGGAAGAAGGTAATAATTTTTGACTAAACAAGAGATAAAAAGCATTATGAAGTGCAAAATGATAATTTTGATTACCTTACACTAAAAAGTTTTTCCACAACCAAATCCAATGCAATAAAATTCGGAGGGATATAGTAAATTGGGAAAGAATTTTTACAGCTAATCTCGGGGATAAAGGCCTCATTTCTAGAATATATAGAGAACTGAGTCAAATGTACAACAATACAAGTCATTCCCCATTCGATAAATGGTCAAAGGATATGACCAGGCAATTTTCAGAGGAAGAAATGAAAGATATCTATAATCATATGAAAAAAATGCTCTAAATCACTTTTGATTAGAAAGATGCAAATCCAAACAACTCTGAGGTACCACATCATACTTATCAGATTGGCTAACATGACAAAACAGAAAGATGATAAATGTTGGAGAGGATGTGGGAGATTTGGAACACTAATACGCTATTGGTGGAGCTGTGAGCTGATCCAGCCATTCTGGAGAGCAATTTGGAACTATGCCCAAAGGGCTACAAAAATGTGCATACCCTTTGACCTAGCAATACTGCTTTTAGGACCGTAACCCTAAGAGATCATAAAACGGGAAAGGGTCCCACATGTACAAGAATATTTATAGCAACGTTCTTTGTGGTGACCAAAACCTGGAAATTAAGGGGATGCCCATCAACTGAGGAATGACTGAATAAATTGTGGTTTATGAATGTGATGAGTACTATTGTGCTATAAGAAATGATGAAGGGGAAAACTTCAGAGAGGCCTGGAAAGCCTTATATGATCTGATGCTGGGCGAAAGGAGCAGAACCAGGAGAACTTTCTACACGGCAACAACCACAGTGTGTGAGGATTTTTTCTGGTAGACTTAGAACTTCATTGCAATGCAAAGACTTTAAAAATTCCCAGTGGTGTTTTAAGGCAATATACCTTCCACATCCAGAGAAAGAACTATGGAATTCATTCACAGAAAATAGCAGATCATTTTTTTGTATTATGTTTTGGTTTGTTATATGATTTCTCCCATTCATTTTAATTCTTCTATGCAACATAACTATGGTGAAAATGTAAAAAAAATAAAAAGGATATAACAAATATGAACACTGTATAATATCATGTGACTCAAGTAATAACAGGCCTACAGTCTTTTAAAGGTTCAAGAGATAAGTATTTCACAACCACTGGTATCCTATTTTTTTTTTAATTTATTTATTTAACTTTTTACATTCATTTTCACAAAATTTTGGTTTCCAAATTTTCTCCCCATTTATCCCCTACCCCCACCCCAATACACCAAGCATTCTAATTTCCCTATCACCAACCTGCCCTCTCTTTTATCATCCCTCCCTTCTCTTGTCCCCATCTTCTCTTTTGTCCTGTAGGGCCAGATGACTTTCTATTCCCCACTAAATGTATTTCTTATTTCCTAGTAGCAAGAACAATACTCAACAGTTGTTCCTAAAACTTTGAGTTCCAAACTCTCCCCATCCCTCCCTCCCCACCCATTCCCTTTGGGAAGGCAGGCAATTCAATATAGGCTCTATCTGTATAGTTTTACAAATGACTTCGATAACAGTCGTGTTGTATAAGACTAACTGTATTTCCCTCCATCCTATTCTGCCCTCCACTGTTTCTATTCTGTCTTTTGATCCTTTCCATCCCCAAGAGTGTTGACCTCAAATTGCTCCCTTCTTCCATTGCCCTCCCTTCCATCATCCCTCCATCCCTGCTTATCTCCTTCTTCCCCATTCTTCTGTACTGTAAGATAGGTTTTCATACCAAAATGTGTGTACATTTTACTCCTTCCTTTAGTTGAATGTGATGAGGGTAAACTTCATGTTTTGTTCCTCAGCTCTCCTCTTTTTCCCTCCACTGAAAAGTTTCCTGCTTGCCTCTTGAATGAGGTATAATTAACCCCATTCCATTTCACCCTCTCTCCTCCCACTACATTTCTCTCTCACCATTTACCTTAATTTCTTTTAAGATATGGTCCCATCCTATTCAATTCACTCTGTGCTCTCTGTCTCAGTATGTGCATGCATGTGTGTATGTGTGTGTGCATGCATGCGTGTACATGTGTGTGTGGTCCCACCAACTACCCAGATACTAAAAAGTTTTAAGAGTTACAAATATTGTCTTTCCATGTAGGAATGTAAACAGTTCACTTTTGGTAAATCCCTTATGACTTCTCTTTGCTGTTTACTTTTTCATGCTTCTTCTCATTCTTGTGTTTGAAAGTCAAATTTTCTTTTCAGCTCTGGTCTTTTCATCAAGAATGCTTGAAAGTCCTCTATTTCATTGAAAGACCATATTTTCCCCTGAAGTATTATACTCAGTTTTGCTGGGTGGGTGATTCTTGGTTTGAATCCTAGTTCCTTTGACTTCTGGAATATCCTATTCCATGCCCTTTGATTCCTTAATATAAAAGCTGCTAGATCTTGAGTTATCCTGATTGTATTTCCACAATACTGGAATTGTTTCTTTCTAGCTGCTTGTAAGATTTTCTCCTTGAGCTGGGAGTTCTGGAATTTGGCCACAATGTTCCTAGGAGTTTCTCTTTTTGGATCTCCTTCAGGTGGTGATCGATGGATTCTTTCAATACTTATTTTGCCCTCTGGTTCTAGACTCTCAGGGCAGTTTTCCTTGATAATTTCATGAAAGATGATGTCTAGGCTCTTTTTTTGATCATGTCTTTCAGGTAGTGCCATAATTTTTAAATTGTCTCTCCTGGATCTATTTTCCAGGTCAGTTGTTTTTCCAATGAGATATTTCACATTCTCTTCCATTTTTTCCTTCTTTTGGTTTTGTTTTATGATTTCTTCGTTTGTCAGAAAGTCATTAGCCTCCATCTGTTTCATTCTAATCTTGAGAGAACTATTTTCTTCAGTGAGCTTTTGAACCTCTTTTTCCATTTGGCTAATTCTGTTTTTGAAAACATTCTTCTCCTCATTGGCTTTTTGAACCTCTTTTGCCAATTGAGTGAGCCTATTTTTTCAAGGTGTTATTTTCTTCAGCATTTTTTGGGGGTCTCCTTTAGCAAGGTATTGACCCACTTTTCATGCTTTTCTTTCATCTCTCTCATTTCTCTTCCCAGTTTTTCCTCCACCTGTCTAACTTGATTTTCAAAATCCTTTTTGAGCTCTTCCATGGCCTGAGCCCACCGGACATCCCCCTGGGATATCTGGGATACAGAGGCCCCAACCTCCACGTCTTTCTCTGATGGCAGGCATTTTACTTCGTCATCAGAAATGAAGGGGGGAAGGAACATCTCTTCCCCAATAAAGTAGCTCTCTATGGTCTTATTCTGCTTCCTTTTTCTGGGCATTTTTCCAGTCAGTTACCTGACTTCTGAGATTCCTCTCCACCCCTGCCTAGATCTGCCCAGCTGGTGCTTGGGGTCTGAGATTCAAATGCTGCTTCCCAGTCTCAGGGCTATCTGCAGCGGGAGCGGCTGCTATTCAATGTGAGCTTAAGTTCTGGTGCTGGGGTGGGGGCAGGGCCGCCTCCCAGGCTCAGTTCCCTCAGGGGCTTTATGCAGAAACCTTTGGTAATGGAGCTCCTGCCTGCTCTGGGAGTTCCGGCCACCGCTGCCTCTGCCGCTCCCTCTGCCACTGCCTCCCAAGGGGGCCCGAGTCACAGAGACACCCCGCTCCCCTCTTGGCCAGCCCAGACATCTATCTCTCTGACTGACCTGTAGCGTCTGTGGGCAGAGGGACCTTCCCGGACACTGGAGATTCCGTCCCTGAAGCCTGCTCAGATCTGCTCCTCTGGGGCCACCACCAGGGCAGCACAGGGGTGGGCTCCGCTTTCCAGGGGAAGAAGGACCCCTGGGGACAGCTCTCCAGCGCTCTCTGGAATGGAAATCTCTTCCACTGTGTTTCTGTGCGCCTTGTGGTGATCCAGAATTTGTGGGAAGTTCTTCTTACAGGAAATTTATGGGCTGTGGATTCAGAGCTAGCATACGTGAGTCTTTCTACTCCACCATCTTGGCTCCTCTCATTGGTATCCTATTTTAATGAAATTCATATCTATTCTCTAGACCCTGCCCAGTATAATTTATTAACTATAGCTGCATTTTAGCTCTCATGACAGTTTCTGGGGTATGCCATAGGCTGGTGGGGTGTTCACATATATGTAACAGGCAGAGGCTGTGAGGTAGCATTGTGAATTATTTATATAGCTTAATCCCAGTTTTCTCCACCCTGAGATTTCCTTTCACCAGTCTGTTAAAGCAGGTTTTGTAACTATAATTACAAAATGACTCCTACTAGTATGGCCAATAATGTTAATATAAGCTGGTAACAACTGGCACAGTCTACGGATGGGCTCATTTCAACCTCTTCAGAGTCTCCTCCTTCTCTGGGCAAAAGTAACACTATATTCTCTTGTGAGTTAGCCCCTGTTTCGGGGACATATTATTTTGATGATACTAAGCATTCTGACAAGATGACTCACTTAACTACTTCTCTTAGGGAGAAGATAATATCTTCCTAGTTAAATCAATATATGCTTTGATGTTTGAGAATTTTAATAATAAAGTGGGCATAAAACAGAAAGGACGAAAAATGTTAGAAAAATATAAGCAATCAGTGGATTGCAAACTCCTTGGAAGCCATATGCCTATATACCCTGAATGCTTTCTTCCAAAGGAAAGGTGGAAGATACGGGACATCTCAAACACTAAAAAAAAAAAATCACAAGAAAAATTAACCAGAAAAAAATCTTAAAAGAAAGGAAACAGTGGGTGATAGTTAAAAAAGTAATTTCAAATTCAGTTGTCTCTGCCATCAGATCATAGACTGGTTAAAATTTTGGTTCAAAATCAAATTGAAAAAGGATAAGTATTAGAAAAAAAATCCTGCTTGCAGTTGCTCTGACCTATTCAAATGCGTTATCAATAATGAGAAAGAGAAAAAAGTGAAAACACTGACATGGATCATAACCATTTCCTGCAAAAAATTACCATTAAAACAATTCATACTTCTCAAATCAAGATGGCCCAGTTCCTAACAAAATGTAAGAATTAGATTACTAGATTGGTTAAATTATGGAAAGTATCAAGTGTAAAACATAACAAATGCATCATCAAAAAAATATACTGGAGTACATAAAATAGAAAATGACTTAGAAGAAGAACTCCAAAAGATTGGATCAATGGGGGAATCTGATTGAGAATCACACAGAATAATAAAACATGGATGGATTGAGATATGCAGTGCTCTCATCAGTGAGAATGCAGATTTATTGAAATATTGATTTATCTTATTCTATTAGTGAAGGGTTAGAATTCCATACTATTACTAACTTTTTATTTATTTCTCTCAAGACTACTAGCTTTTCCTTTTTTTTGTTGTCCTCACCTCCATCTCTTAACATCTTCAATGTTTTGTTCAAGCACTCTCTGCTATATAAATCTACTCCTCACCCAATCCTACCTGTGTTTATTTTATGCATAGGCTTCTTTACATGTATAGAATGTATATACAGAGGTTCTGCACATACATCCCAGGTAAACTCCTTGAGGGCAAGAACAATTTCATTTTTGTCAGTGTATCTCAAGTAACTAGCAGAGTTTGTAGTTCATGCCAGATGAATACTTTTTAATTAATTATTAATTTAGTTATAATTCTAACATATCAATTTACTTTTGCCTAAGACCATCCATTCCTGCTTTCTTTTGATTTGATGGCTACATCATCAATTTGAAATTACCCCTTAATTTTGAGCTTAGTTGAGTCTTTCTGGGTTAAATATATTTCCAGTTAAATATATTTCCA
This sequence comes from Bettongia penicillata ogilbyi, assembly GCA_023548195.1. Classification (NCBI taxonomy): domain Eukaryota; kingdom Metazoa; phylum Chordata; class Mammalia; order Diprotodontia; family Potoroidae; genus Bettongia; species Bettongia penicillata. The sequence continues at coordinate 1,124,535 of JAJHZJ010000002.1, read as the reverse complement.
GTAAACAATATGTTTTTGAACACTGCCATCCTATTCAAGTTTCCATACCACTAATTCCTTTCTACTAAGCATTATATGTATTAGGCATAAGTTTTCTGCAATCATTTGTTCAGATAAAAATTAACCTCTGTGACCTTGGGCAAAATTAAGTTCACTTAACCTCTTTGGTCCTCAGTTTCCTCACCTGTAAAATGAGACTGGACTTAATTACTTCTAAAAAGTCCCTTCTACTATTAAATCTATAATCTTATAATTCTATGAATGTACACATTCTTATTATTTTTCTTATTGATTCAAATATAACTAAAAACTTTTTAACCCCTATCTTAAACTAACTGCATAGTTATTTAATTTAGTTTATTTAAGTTTATTTAATTTGAGAAGGCTCTTTTTTAGAGATAGATCTTTTTCTCTAAAATAACAAAATCCATTGGCATTTTGTTCTTCAATTTTAACTTTGATTCTCCATTATTTCTTTGTTTATCTAAAATATTCATTTGAAATACTCAGACTTAGCTAATGCCATGAGAGGTCTAAATTTTGTTACCTATTTTTCTATCCTAATATCGAAAGTGAATTGTTTTAATTATTTTTTTACTTAGAAGCCTAACTATTGCTTAAAGCAGACCTGCACAATATACAACCTGTGGGCTACTTGAAGCCACTAAATAAATTTAGGCAATCCAAGAAAAGTAGAGAACGTGAAAGAAAGTAAAAATGCAATGAGTGTATTGTCTGTGCCCCACTCAACTCACCTTCCACTAGTCACTATCATGTCCATGATATAACTTGGCAGATGGGCTCTCTCCTGTTTGTCACATGACCCGTGGCAACCAACCATCCTCAGTCTGTCTCTAGTCTGAGAGGAGTGAGAGTTGCATCTTTTCACTGTGCGTTTTCAGTCACTACTAAAAGTCAAAAATAAGCAAGAAGAAAAACTGAAAAATTTACTAAAACTTGTACCATTTGGCAATTTTTTAAACATTGATGTGATTTCAAAATCCTAAAAAATATTTGTAATTAATTGATATTGACTGAAAAGGAGAAAGTATATACTCCCTGGATAAAACTAACATATGTGGCCACAGAGATGGTAAGAGTGGAGTAGCAAGAGCTCTTATAACTAGCTTTCTAGAGAAAGAAAGGGGTGTTCCTACACTGTGTTTCAAGATATTTTGAGCATAGATGACTTTTCCTACACAATGTATATTGTCTCAGGAAGGTCCCAAATATTACCTGGCAAGATAAGGTACCAGACATTGAGAACCTCTCTAGAGCATTCAAACTCTATTGCAGAGAGTGCAACTCTAGTGGGCTGGCTGTGTAGCCTAAATGCCTAAAAGACCATTTTACTGACAACTCACAAGAGATGTGTTCAGAAAAAATGATGTAAGGTGGTCAAAAAAAGGTATATGGTGGTCAGAAAAAGTAGTATAAGGACACTTTCCAAAGTATCTCTGAAGAACGTTATTATTCACTGTGAGACATGGAAAATACTAATACATGCCCAGCATGGCATGCCCACATAAAAGAAGGCACTGAACTCCATGAGTAAAACAGAATAATAGGAACAAATGACATGAGCAAAAAATGTGACCTGAGCAAACGAAAATCTACAGTCATCTCCACTCCAACTGTTCTAATGGACCACTTGTGCCCAATCTGTGGTAGTGCCTTTGAACTCATATGGCTTTGATCAGCCACAACTGAAAACAACATACCCTCACCCCAACATAAAGATGTCATTGATCTTTTTTTAAAAATGAAGAACAAATAAGTGAATAAATAATAATAACAATAACAATCTATATGTATATTTGTTGTTTCCCTGGTTGGAAAATGTGTTCCTTGAAGGCAGGGTTTGTTTCACTTCTGTTTTTATACTCCCAACTCTTTTCAGGTCAGTAATTTTTTAATTAATGCTTGTGGATAGATTGATTGCAATCACTCCATCTTTCACATCATCTCCTCCTCATTATTCCCACTGCTAAATCCCTAATCCCTACCCTTATTCCTTCTTCCTGACACTAGCATAATAGCCTCCTAGCAGGATTCCTTGCTCCCAGTCTCACCCTGCTCTGATCTGTCCCACATACTGCCACTAAACTGTTTCCTAATTGATCAATGGGATCGTTTTGGTTCTTCATGCATACTAATGAATTCCTTAATGCCCAGCATTGAAGGCTATTCCAAAACGCCTTCCAGTACTCTATGCTCCAAAATGAGAACAAACTGTGTGAAAACTGAATCACCATATACTTCTTCCTGGTTTCCTTATCACTGCCAAGGGCACACCAATCTGTTATTAACCAATTCATACATGTATCTTTGGCTTTTCCTTTCCCAAACGTCTCATGAATGATCAAGCACTCTGGACTCACCCTGTTCTCCCTAGCTCTCATGCCTTTCTGCTCATTTCTATTGCACACAGTAGGTCCTGGACAAAGGTTTGTTCCCTTCCACGCCATCTCCACTTATTGCCATCCTAACCATCCTTCAAGAATCAGATCAAATAGCACACAGTGCATGAAACATTTACTTCTCATTAAAAGTGGTCTACTTATACTCAAAACCTATCATCAAATCAATATTATCATGGCTTTTGGAAAAAGCATGACAAGGAACTACCTTATGGTTTTGTTTTTTATTCCTGTGACTTCCCAAACCAAAACACCCTCCCCTAGCCACTACTTCCCTATATGTTATTTTCCTCAAGTAGAATGCCAATCCCTTGAGAGCATGGGCTATTTTAATTTAACATTTGTGTCCTTGGTATATATTAAAGACTTAATAATTTTTTAATTCATTCACCTGATATCATGACATTTCATGTCATATACTCTTATGTACTTACCACCTAAATCCGTATAGATGTTGCTATTGCTCATCTATCAATTGGTCAAAGAGGACCGATGACATCACAGCTGATGTCTTACTAGATTTGTTAGGCACAACTGCATAAAATTCTCAACCTTATTCCCTCTTCCAGAGTCATTAAAGAACAGTGGCAAGACAAAAGTCAGGACAGTTGTCAATGGCTTGGGATGAACCATATGACCTTGGCATCTTCAATGTCTGACCAAGCTCTAAGCACTTCATCTGCTTTCATGTCTATTGGAACAAATTGTCCTTAGCTGCTGATTCCACCTGGAGATGTTTTCATGTGCTTGGGCTAGACATCCCCCTACTTCACTGATGTGTTTGAGGTCTGTTGGTTGAGGTATAAAGGGATTACATATAATCACTGTAATGGAGATTAGTTGAACTAAAAGAGAGAAGGAAATAAATAAGCATTTATATAGCACCTAATATATGACTAAGCACTTTGCAAATATTGCCTCATTTAACAAATGGGCACTTAGGTTCCTTCTACTCTTAAAAGTTTGTGATTCTGGTGGTTCAGGTTGGAGTTGGAGAAGAGAACAGGAAATCATTTTACTATTCATCATCGGCAGGTTGCCTCAGCCAGCTATTTACTAAGTTAATGTAATCAAGACTAGCCATTCATTCCTCAAATCAAAATAGTAAGTTGATATTTCTATAGTTCTTCACAAAGGGCTTTCCTCATAATTAAGCAGAGAGGTAAGCAGGACAACCATTACTATCATTTTATAGATTTTAGATTTATAGACTATCCATTTTATAGATTAGAAAGCAGCCTGGAGGAGGTGAAATCAACTGCCTCAAGTCACACAACTAGAATGTGTCAGAATTTGGACTTGACCTCTTCTGATATCATGCCCAGGGTTCTTCCTACTATAGTGAAATGCCTCTTGGATATGGTCAAATTGGATTTGCCCAGAGGCATGGTAAAATCCTTGGGAGTAGGAATTATGTCTTATTTATATTACCCAGTACTCAACATAATGCACTCTACACAGTAGATGTTTAATACATGTTTAAGGAATGAGGGAATGGATGATTCACTGAATTCTCCTAAAAGTCAAATTCTCACCTAAGGATTTTAAAAATTCAGCTCCTGTCCCTGAATAGTCATTTGATTGCATTAAGAATAAGACCACACTACCTTTGGGGACAAGAGATCTAAGAATTAGAATTAGTAGGAGAGCATATGCAAGAAAACTAAGCAATCACATTCCACCATGTTACCATGATACCAGCTGGGCCCTGTAGCTTTCCACATTAACATTTAATGGAAAATCAGCAGGGCTTTACACATTGGCTTGCTGGCCCTGCTGAGAAAAAATCACTGCCATGCTGTGCTTGCTAGAAAATGGCTTCCTCAAATAATCTATCTGGTCAACTCCTGTTAATCAATCCATATTAGAAAAGTTTACCTGGCAAACAGAGAAAATCTTTTCCTTGATTTTTGGAAAGCTTGAGTACAACAATAAGAAAGTCACATTTTTCAATCTAGACTAAAACTCTATCTTTGCATAATCATGACTGACAGAGAAATAACTCCAAATGTACTGGAAATTCATCTAAAACCATTACATTGGTCAACATGTGGACATGACTTAGACATAAAGGGTAATATAATAAGCAAATAAGAAGAGTATGGAAAATTTTGCCTCTCAGATCTACGGATAAGAAAAGAATGCTTGACCAACAAGAGATGGAGAGCATTATAGGATGTAAAATGAATAATTTTGAGTACATGAAATTAAAAAAAATTTACACAAACAAAACCAATGCAGCCAAGATTAGAAGGAAATCAGGAAAGTGGGCGGGGGGAATTTTTATAGCAAGCTTCTCTGAAAAAGACCTCATTTTTCAAATCTAGAGACAACTTAGTCAAATTTATAAGAACACAAGGTATTTTCCAATCTAAACATGGTCAAAAGATACGAACAGGCAGTTTTCAGGAAAAGAAATCAAAGCTATCTATAGTCATATGAAAAAAATGCAACAAATCACCATTGGCTGGAGAAATGTAAATTAAAACAATTCTGAGCTATCCCCTCACAACTAACAGATTGGCTAATATGACCGAAAAGGAGATGACAAATGTTATACAAGATGTGGAATTATTGGTTGGAATTGTAAACGGATCCAACCATTGTGGAAAGCAATTTGGAACTATACTCAAAGGACTTTAAAATTATGCAGATCCTTTAGTTCATTAGTAGGTCTATATCTCAAAGAAATTTTTTTAGTTTTCTTAAATATAAATTTATTTCTTTAACTATTTACATTCATTTTCACAAAATTTTGGGTTCCAAATTTTCTCCACATTTGTGCCCTCTGCCCACCCCATACACCAAGCATTCTAATTTTCCCTATCACCAATCTGCCCTCTCTTCTATCATCCCTCCCTTCTCTTCTCCCCATCTTCTCTTTTGTCCTGTAGGGCCAGATGACTTTCTATTCTCCATTAACTGTATTACTTATTTCCTAGTAGCAAGAACAATACTCAACAGTTGTTCCTAAAACTTTGAGTTCCAAATTCTCCCCATCCCTGCCTCCCCACCCATTCCCTCTGGGAAGGCAGGCAATTCAATATAGGCCATATCTGTGTAGTTTTGCAAATGACTATGATAATAGTCATGTTGTGTGAGACTATATTTCCCTCCATCCTATCCTGCCCCCCATTGTTTCTATTCTGTCTTTTGATCCTGTCCCTCCCTGAGTGTTGACTTCAAATTGCTCAATTCTCCCATTGCCCTCCCTTCCACCATCCCCCCACTCTGCTTATCTCCTTCTTCCCCATTTTTCTGTACTGCAAGATAGGTTTTCATACCAAAATGAGTGTGCATTTCATTCCTTCCTTTAGTCGAATGTGATGAGGGTAAACTTCATGTTTTTTTCTCAGCTCTCTTCTTTTTCCCTCCACTAACAAGTCTCCTGCTTGACTCTTGAATGAGAAATAATTTACCCCATTCCATTTCACCCTCTCTTCTCCCACTACATTTCTCTCTCACTGTTTACCTTAATTTCTTTTAAGATATGATCCCATCCTATTCAATTCACGCTGTGCTCTCTGTCTCTGTATGTGCGTGCATGTGTGTATGTGTGTGCATGCATGCAAGCGTGTACCTGTGTGTGTGTATGTGTGTGTGTAGTCCCACCAACTACCCAGATACTGAAAAGTTTTAAGAGTTACAAATATTATCTTTCCATGTAGGAATGTAAACAGTTCACCTTTGGTGAGTCCCTTATGACTTCTCTTTGCTGTTTACTTTTTCATGCTTCTTCTCATTCTTGTGTTTGAAAGTCAAATTTTCTTTTCAGCTCTGGTCCTTTCATCAAGAATGCTTGAAAGTCCCCTGTTTCATTGAAAGACCATATTTTCCCCTGAAATATTATACTCAGTTTTGCTGGGTAGGTGACTCTTGGTTTTAGTCCTAGTTCCTTTGACTTCTGGCCTATTCTACACCCGCAATCCCTTAATGTAGAAGCTGCTAGATGTTGTATTATCCTGATTGTATTTCCACAATACTTTAATTGTTTCTTTCTAGCTGCTTGCAATATTTTCTCCTTGACCTGGGAATTCTAGAATTTGGCCACAATGTTCCTAGGAATTTCTCTTTTTGGATCTCTTTCAGGCGGTGATCGATGGATTCTTTCAATACTTATTTTGCCCTCTGGTTCTAGAATCTCAGGGCAGTTTTCTTTGATAATTTCATGAAAGATGATGTCTAGGCTCTTTTTTTGATCATGGCTTTCAGGTAGTCCCATAATTTTTAAATTATCTCTCCTGGATCTATTTTCCGGGTCAGTTGTTTTTCCAATGAGATATTTCACATTCTCTTCCATTTTTTCATTCTTTTGGTTTTGTTTGGTGATTTCTTGGCTTCTCGGAAAGTCATTAGCCTCCATCTGTTCCATTCTAATCTTGAGAGAATTATTTTCTTCAGTGAGCTTTTGAACCTCTTTTTCCATTTGGCTAATTTTGCTTTTGAAAGCATTCTTCTCCTCATTGGCTTTTTGAACCTCTTTTGCCAGTTGAGTTAGGTTATTTTTCAAGGTGTTATTTTCTTCAGCATTTTTTGGGGTCTCCTTTAGCAAGGTATTGACCCGTTTTTCATGCTTTTCTTGCAACTCTCTCATTTCTCTTCCCAGTTTTTCCTCCACCTGTCTAACTTGATTTTCAAAATCCTTTTTGAGCTCTTCCATGGCCTGAGCCCATTGGATATCTATTTCAGATGTTCAGGATACAGAGGCCTTGACTTCTATATCTTTCCCTGATGGTAAGCATTGTTCTTCGTCATCAGAAAGGAAAGGAGGAAACATCTGTTCACCAAGAAAGTAACCTTCTATGGTCTTATTTTTTTCCCCTTTTCTGGGCATTTTCCCAGCCAGTTACTTGACTTCTGAGATTCCTCTCCACCCCTGCCTAGATCCACCCAGCTAGTACTTGGGTCTGAGATTCAAATGCTGCTCCCCAGCCTCAGGGCTTTCAGCAGTGGACACAGCTGCTATTCAATGTGAGCTTAAGTTCTGGTGCTCAGGTGGGGGCAGGGTCGTCTCCCAGGCTCAGTTCCCTCAGGGGTTTATGCAGAGATCTTCAGTAATGGATCTGAGGTCTTGCCTGCTCTGGGAGCCCCTGGCCACTGCTGCCTCTGCCGCTGCCTCCCGAGGGGGCCTGAGTTATGGAGACACCCCGCCCCCCTCTCGGTCAGCCCAGAAGTCTCTCTCACTGACCCGTAGCACCTGTGGGTGGAGGGACCTTCATGGCCGCAGGAGGTTCCGTCCCTGAAGCCTGTTCAGATCTGCTCCTCTTGGGCAGTGCGGCCAGGGCAGGGCAGGGCTGGGCTCCACTGTCCGGTACACGGTGGACCTTTGTTGCCAGTTTTTCAGGGCTCTCTGGAACGAAAATCTCCTCCACTTTGTTGCTGTGTGGCTTCCACTTCTCCAGAATTTGTGGGGAGTTCTTTTTTCAGGAAATTTATGGGTTGTGGGTTCGGAGCTAGCATATGTGAATCTTTCTACTCTGTCACCTTGGCTCCTCCCCCACCCCAAAGAAATTTTTTAAAGGAAAAAAATATATATTTAGAAAAATATTTATAGCAGATCTTTCTGTGGGGGCAAAGAATTAGAAATTGAGGAGATGCCTGTCAATTGTGGAATGGCTGAACAAGTTGTGGTATATGAATGTAATGGAACACTATTGTTGTATAATAAATGATGAACAGGTGAACTTCAGAAAATCCTGGAAAAGTTATGAACTGATGCTGAGTAAAGGTAGCAAGACCAGGAGAACTTTGTTTACAGAAACAACCCCAGTGGGCAATGACTGGTTTTGATAGATTTAACCCTTCTCAGAAATGCAAGGACCTACAACAATTCCAAAGGACTCATGATGGTAAATGCCATCCGTATCCAGAGCAAAAACTCTGGAGTTGGAATGCAGATTGAAGCAGACTATTTTCTTTTTTGCTTTGTTATTTCTTTCTCATGTTCTCTCCTATTCATTATAATTTGCAGCATGACTAATATGAAAATGTGTTTAATAGGAATGTATGTGTAGAGTCATATCAGATTGCATTGCCATCTCAGGGATGAGGAGGAGAAAATTTAAAGCTTATGGAAGTAAATGATGAAATCTAAAAATAAATAAATTTTTTAAAATAAGAAATGATTGTGATAGAATACTACTGTGCTATAATAAATTACAAGCTTGATGCTTTCAGAAAAACCTTGCAATACATACATGAACTGATGCAAAGTAAAGTGAACAGAACCAGGAGAACATTGTACGCAGTAACAGGAACATTGTACAATGATCAACTGTGAATGACTTAACTGTTATGATCAATATAATGATCCAAGACAATTCCAAATGATTTATGATGAAAAATCTATCCACCTTTAGAGAAAGAACTGATGGAAACTGAATATAGATCAAAACATACTTTTTATGCCCTTGGGCTGGTTTTTTTTTTTTTTTGGTCTGTGTTTTCTTTTGCAACATGGCTAACATAGAAATATATTTTTATAACTTCACATTTATAATCTATATCAAATTGCTTGCCTTCTCAAGGGAGGGGAGCAGGAAATTTGAAGTTCAATTTTTTAAGTGAATGTTTGAAAAAATTTTACATGTAAAAAACCAAAACCATTAAAGTGAAGCTCATTGAAGTATTCATTGTCCCAAATTTAGGACAATCTCTTATCCATATTTGTGTGTTAGCCAAATTTTATATTCCCTCTATAATATAGACTAGCAAGCAAATGAAAACCCTGTGTAGTCTTGATATTTGCCAGAATATTGAATGTTAAATCTCAGAAAACCTCACACAAATTATCAGTGTTGTTACTAATTAATATCATAAATGACCACTTATTATTATTGTATTTCATTTATATTTAGGGCCAGAAACTAAGAAATGTCATTGGATAGACAGACTGAATTGACCTTTTTGGGGTAAGGGGGATGAGAATGACACAGGCTGAGCAACCAGCCATAAATAGGTTACATCACTGAATGGAACTCCTGAATCAATGAGATCATAAATCTCTGAATGTTTGAGCATTGAATGTAAAAGGCCACAATTATAAGCATTTCCGAAGTATCAGGAATACTCCTTTATATCTGAATAAATAAAATATAACCCTTTGGTTAAAAGATTTAACTAATGAAGAAATAGTCTGATATAGTGAAGGAAAGTCACTGTCTTCATAGTTATAAGGAAAGGTCTAATATTGGCTTGGATGAATTATTAGTCTTGTGATCCTGGTCAAATCACTTGATCTCATGTGTCGGGTTAATGATGCTTGTACTCTCAAATGTATAAGGTTTTAGTAAGGAACACATGCTGTAAACCTAAAAATTCTATAGAAATGAAATGTCAAGCTCATATTAAAATTTCTCCAGGAGAGTTCTCAAATGTTTCAGTGTAATAGGAAGGTGATTCCATGTACTCAAAGGTTGCAATAATAGACAGCAGATTCTGCCTGATCTTACCAAGCTGGAAGGGTATGGGCCCAGTGAAAGACTGCCTATCTGGTACCTCAGCTAAACTAGGATTTATTCATCACCAGGTTGGTCAAAGGTTATTAATTTTTTGACCACAGCAACTCTCCAAGGGCATCTATTAAGTCCCAGGATAGTGGCGATCAATAACTTCATTATGGTACCCCAAGGTAGCCCAAAAAACCTGAAGTATTGAAAGAGCATTAATCTCACATTTAAGTAAAATTTGGAATTAAAATGTACTATCTGTTAAGTAATTCAAAAAAAACACAGCCTCTCTGAATTTCCTACTCATTGCTCCTTTTTCTATCCCCTAGGATCAAACAGAACAAAGCTAATCCCTTATGCCCATGACAATCCTTCAAAGTATTGGAATTAAACAAAAAAAATTTACCTAGATATTCATACTCTTTAACTCAGCATATTGATGAATAGACTTAAATCCCCAAGGAGTTTGTTGATAGGAGGGAAAGACATCTGTACAAAAAAAATTGATGATGTTTGTAATGGAAAACCTGGGAAATAACACATGAATCCATTAACTAAGGCAAGACTAAGGAATTCAAAATCTGGCAAAATATCATTGTACTAAAAGAGATGACAGATAAAAAGAATTCAGAAAAGCATGAGAACTTTGCATAAACTGATGCTGAGCAAAGAAATCAAAGTTCAAAATATAATATGTTGACTGTGATCACATAAATGAAGAAAATTCTAAATATCAAAAGAGAAAGATTATATGTTAAACACAAGGAATGACTTTGATACAAATATCTTTCTTTAAAAAAAAATCATAAAACTATAATGGGAGCAGTCTATCAGTCTCAGTTAATATTTTGTGTAGTTTTGCTTAACAAATTTTCAGGGAGTGTATTCTTTTTTGTTGTTTCACCTTAGTTGGTGCTTTTGATCTGAATTAGGACAAATTGTACCAGGAAAGTAAATAAGAAAAAAAAAGTGGCAGCATTTTCTCTTTTTCCACTTTTGAGTAATAGAGAAATAGTCAACCACCTTCAGAAGGGCTGGAATTATTTAGCATGTTGTGGTTGTAAGGTCCTTGAGGGAAGGAATTGTTTCATCATTGGCCTTTTATCCCCAGTGCCACCTAGCACTAGTACTGGATGGATGACACATACTAGATGCTTGATAAATATTTGTATATGATTTGGTAAAATCTCACATATATATACCTTCTTTTTTATGCCATAATCATATCATTATATACATTCATATGTGTGTGTATGTGTATCTCAGTTCTACTCCTGGCATTTCTCCTGAAGTTATCTGGCAGCAAACACCACATCAACTGTTCCTCGACCCCTTCTGAAGCCACATTGGCTCTCAGGTATATGACCATCTTCCAGGAGAAGAATCAGCCTACTAAGGAGGACTCTAGCAAGAATTTTGCCAGCAATGACTAAAAGAGAGACACCCCCCTGCAATTGTTAGAGGACAATCTATTCCCATTACCTTTACAGAGATGGACAATGGAGGCATCTTTGAGCTCCTGGTGGATAACCTTTTCTTGCCATATAACCTGGAAAATTGCAGTCAGTTTTTGTATGAGCAATGGTCCCCCTACCTTGTAAATCTCAGCTGGAATACAATGACCACCAGGTGCCCTGCCACATGGAAGGAGCCTAATGGCCCTCAAAACCTCTTCTTCAGTTGGAAGTTAAACTAAGGAGGGATTGACTTCAACCTGAGGTAAATTGGCAGTGGCCTCAGCATTGATTGATAATGGTCTGTTGAGAACACTATGGAAGTGTTCAGCCCATCTCCCTAGGATCATGTCCTTATCACTAATCAATATGGCTCTATCAGCACTGAGTAGTTGTGATGCACCATAGGTTTTTGGTCCATAAACGGCTTTCAAGGAATCCTAAAAGCACTTTGGATTGTTAATAGCAGCATAAAAACTGAATTTCATCTGCCTTCTTACTGAGCCAAGAATCTTGCATCTCTCTAAGTTTTACTTGTACTTTGCTTTTGATGGAATTAAATACTGTCTTCTTTGTGTGTTTATCGTTCATTGTCAAAGAAGACCATGTCATTGGAGAAATAATGATATGACTTGTACTTGACTTTGTTCTTTCTGAGTGAGAGAGGGCTGTGCTTGTCACCAGCCTCACTTCTCCTCCAGAGCCATCTGAATCCAGTGACCAGATAGTCATCAGGATGCCTGGAGATGACCCAAGATGATGCAATTGGGGTTAAATGACTTTCCCAAGGTCACACAGCTAGTGAGTGTCAAATGTCTGAGGTGAAATTTGAACTCAGGTCCTCCTGACTCCTGCACTGGTGCTCTATCAACTGTTCCACGTAGCTGCCCCAAATGCTGTCTTCTTAGCTGGTATATCCTGTGGAGTCCTCATTTTTCATTTATCAGCTTCTGAATTTCTCCATCATTTTCATCAAGCCAGTCTTAATGTTTGCAAGTATTCTGACCCAGATGAGCAAATGTAGTGCTGTACACCAAATCTCTAAAAACTGCCCACACCTTTTCTGCTCCACTATTGCCAACTATGTGTTGGCTCAACTTTCTCTCCAAGTTAGCAACAAATTGTTCACACTCAGAGAAGAGCTCTGATTTGTTGACATTAACTCTTCTGGTAGTCAGTTTGCTTTTGGTGAGGCACTTTTGATGAATGCAGATATTTAGCTTGGAAAGGATAAGTCTATGATCAGTCTAGCACTCTGCACCACACATTGCCTTTGTCACTCTCACATCTTGTCTGTCTCTTCTCCTTACAATCACATAGTCTATTCGATGCCAATGTTTGCTGCAAGGGTACATCCATGAAGTTTTATTGCATTCAGGTAAAATGAAAACAGTATTGATGATGAGAAGGTCATGCGATGCACAAGCCTTCAGCAGTAAATTACCATTGCTGTTACAGTTTCCAACTCCATTCCTCCCTAGGACTCCCTGCCAAATCTGGTAGTCTGAGCCTATTCTAGCATTAAAGTCACCTGGAATGATGTTTGTCCTCTTCTGTCATACTGACGATAAGTCTCTAGGTCTTCATAAAATTTTTCTTTGACTTCATCAGGATTTGTAATGGTGGGAGCATAGGCACTGATGATGGTGGCATGGCATTTTTCTGCAAGTGGCAATCTCATTGTCATGGCCTCTCATTCATTCCTTTTGGCAGGCATACCAGCTTGCTGATTAGATTAGTTTTGATTGCAAAATCCATGACAGTTTCACAGTGTTCCCCTTCACTGCAGCCGCTCCAGAAAAAATGTGTATCCAGCTGCAACTTCAGTAAGTTGGCCTTCATTTGCCAACCTTGTTTCACTTAGGGCTGCTATTTGGATGTGTTACCCGTTGAATTCTCTTGCAACAAAAGCAGTTCATCTTTCAGGTCTACTGAATTTTGTGTTGTCCATTAGTGTGCACATGTTCCATGTGCCAATAGTGAGTGTAATCATCTTTGCAGATGTTTTTGTACATTTTGTACATTTTTGTTTGTATTTCTACCACGTAGTGGGATTCACCACCTGCCACAATAATCAGGTCAGGGTTGGGTAAGCCAAAAATTTTTAGGGTACCTTTTCTAGCCCCCTTCCTCACACCAGGAGATGAGCAGTACAATCCTTAAAAGGATGCTCAGACACCCAGGGAGCTGCAGAATCCCACTGCTGCTTCCAGTGAGAAAAGATCTTATGGCCAAGGCCGCTTGTATGCAGGGTTGTGCCTACAGCTCCCAGTGTATCCGCACCTGCTGCTTCATCACTTGCTTGTCACCACAGAGCTTTGAGGCATAATAGTAAAATGGTATGGGTGATGTCTTTTGATTTATGCATAAATTGGATTTAAGTGAGGCAGAGTTGCATGAAGTTGTCAGCCTCACTCTCTCCTCTGGAGTCATCATAGTCCAGTGACAGGACAGAGTCAAGAAGTCTGGCAATGGCTCAGGATGCAGTGGATGCCCTTGGCATCTTTAGTGTCTAACCAAGCTCTAAGCTCTCCACATCACCTGTTTCATCTGCCTTCATGGCCGTTGGAACAAATTGTTCTCATCCCCGCATTCCACCAAAGGAAGTCTTCACATGCTTGAGGTAGACATCCCCTAACTCACCAATGGGTTTGAGACTCCTTGGTTACCCTCAACCTGCTTTGATCCATCTGCAGAAACCATTTACTGTGGTGTGACCACTGTGTATGCTGCAGCTTCTTGGAGCCACAGGTGAGAGCTGGGTGGAATAGGTGGACACCAAAGGTGAAAAAAGTCTTATAAAGAGCTCAGCAGCCATCACACCAAAGGTATTTGTCCTGCCTGAGCATACCCTACAGAGCAGAGATTTGTACACAACATTTATAGATCTGACCAAGGCCTTTGACACTGTTAGTCATGAGGGCTTATGGAAAATTATGTCAACATTTGGTTGCCCGGAGAAGTTCATCAGTATTGTATATCAATTTCATGATGGCATGTTTGCCTGGGTTCTGGATAGTGGGCAATGCTCTTGTGCCTTCCCAGTCATCAGTGGAGTAAAACAGGGCTATGTGCTTGCTCCTATGCTTTTTAGAATGAATTTTTCAGCCATGTTTTCAAAGGCTTTCAATGAAGGTGAACTCGGCATCAGGGTCAACTTCCATACTGATGGTAAGTTCTTCAATTTGAAAAGGCTACAAGTCAAGACCAAAGTGGAGGGAGTGTAAGTGCATGATTTTATGTTTGCAGATGATTGTGCATTCAGTGCAGCCTCTGAAGCTGAGATGCAACGAAGTATGCATCAACTCTCTGCTCCCTGTACTAATTTTGGCCTAATAATTAACACCAAGAAAACACAAGTGCTCCATCAGCCACTACCACCACACCATCCATATGTGGAACCATCAGTTACAACAAATGGAGAAGTTTCGAATGCTATGAATAAGTTCATTTACCTTGATAGTGTACTTTCCAGGGATGTACACACTGACAATGATGCACCCATTGCTGGAGCTAGCTCAGTGTTTGGGAGATACTGAAGAAAAGTGTGGGAGAGAAGAGGTATTAGACTGACTACCAAACTGAAGATCTATAGAGCCATTGTGCTGACCTCATTGTTGTATGCCTGTGAAACATGGACAGTGTACCAACTCCATGCCAGGAAACTGAATCACTTCCATTTGGACTGTCTTAGGAAGATTCTGAAGATCACCTGGCAGGATAAGGTACCAGACACTGAAGTCCTTGCTTGAGCTGAGCTGTCAAGCATTCAAACTGTGCTTCAGAGAGAGCAACTCTGATGAGCTGGCTACATTGCTCAAATGTAAAATGTATACTTGCCAAAAAGACTATTTTATGGAGAAGTTGAATGGGACAGGTGATCACAGGGTGAACAGAAGAAGCGACACAAGGACACTCTCAAGATCTCTCTGAAAAACTTCAGATTTGACTGTGAAACATGGGAGACACTGGCACAGGACCACTCAGCATGGTGTACACACATCAGAAAGGGCACTATGCTCAATGAGCAAACAAGAATTGAGACAGCACAAAGTAAACATTGGATGCCCCAATTTGGAGTAATCACCCCAAATATTCACATGGACTATCTGTGCCCAATGTGTGGTAGAGCATTCCGAGTTTATATTGTTCTGATCAGCCACAGTTGGACACACTGAAATTTCACTTTATCGTGGTGATGTCATTCTAGCCCTCTTCAAGAACAACAACCTACCAACCAACCATGTATGTATGTATGTATGTACATGTATACATATATGTAATGTGTGTATATACATATATGTATATACACATAGTATATACTCATATTTGTAAATTGTATATGTGAGTATATATTTATAAACTTCTCTATTATTCCATCTTAATTATGTTTATTGTGAATGTTACTATTATTATTTTTCAAATGCAGATGCCACATGTGGTGAGGGATTGGGTGGGTGAGTGTACAGGCTAGTTTCCATAAGCTACGTGCTCAATATGCATCAGCAATGTGATTTGTCAGTCAAAAAGTTTTGACCTCAGAATATGCTAAGAGAAACACAACTACAAGAAATAAGGGGTTGATAGTCTTACTTGCTTCTACCTTCCTCAGACCTCTTCTAGAGTACTGTGTTCAGTTTTGAGAACTACATTACAAAGGATCTTGATAAAATGCAGGATACCCACTGGAAACCAACCAGAATGATGAAAGTCTTTCAGTTCATGCTATAGGTTTTTGCTGTTTGTCCCTCATTTTTAAAGAAGACCAATGACATCATGGAATGATGTCTTGGTTTATGCATGAATTGAATTTAAATGAGGCAGAGCTGCAAAAAATTATCAGCTTTCCTCTCTCTCTTTCAGAGTCATTAAGTCCAGAGGAGGGACGAAATTGAGGATTACTGGCAATGTCCCATGATGCAGTGGATAACTTTGGCTTCTTTGATGTCAGACCAAGTTTTAAGTGTTCCACAGAACCTACTGCAACTGCCTTCTTGGCCATTGGCACAAATTGTTCTCATCCACCCATTCCAGTGGGGAGGGGAAGTTTTTATATGTTTTTGTCCCCTAACCAACAGATGAGTTTGAGTTCCATCAGTTAGACTCAACTTGATTTAGCCCATCTGCTGAGCTGGCTTTCTCTCTTGGTAAACCATCACACTATATGAAGATTGGTTAAAGAAATTGGGCATGTTTAGCCTGGAGAAAAGAATTGAGGGATCATGGGATAGGAAAGAAGGACTTGATAACCATCTTCAAATGTTCTAAGAGCAATCAGAGAAAGAAGAGATTAGATTTGTTCTATTTGAGTGCAGAGCCCAGAACCAGGAGTAATGACAGCTTTAGGGGGAAAGATGTGGTCAAATCAATTAAAAAGTGAATTTTGGCTTGATATCAGGAAAAACTTCCTAATAACTAAAGGCATTCAAAGGGGGTTGGCTACCTCAAAAGGAGAGAGTTCCCTCTTCTTGGAGGTAGCTCACAAATATAGGTTGGATAACGTCTTCTAGTAGGTGGGGATGCAGAGAGAGGAAGGGAAATTCATTTCTTGTTTGCATTGGATTCCAAAGCTTCTGAAATTTCATCAAGTCAAATTCTATCATTCTATTATCCATGATATGTTACATTAATCATATCATGTTATGATATATAATACATTATGTGATCTGAAAAAATGTGATTTGTGTTATATATATTATTGTATGTGCATTGGATATATGTGTCATATGTGTATGAATATGTATATAGATTAGTAAATGACAATTACTTTGGGACAAAACTTTCTAAAAATAAAAATAAATCATGCACAGAAAAGAATTAAGAGAAGGACCCACTATAACATTATTGATTATAAAGAAAATCACAGCAAGAGAAGTCCAATGGGTCCTTAATCTTTTACTACAAATACCAAAAGAACCAGAATATGAACTGTCAGGAAAGGATAATCTTCATATTTTTGTATTTCTGACTTTCTTTGCATTCCCAGAACACAGTCCTTGAACTAAGCATATATGAAGCACTTAATATAAATTTTTGGATTGAAAAAGTATAGTAAGAACTGACTGTGGAGTCAGAGGACCTGGTTTCAAAGTCCTTGTGATGACTGCTACCTATGTGACCTTGGGAAAGTCACTTAGCTTCTCTCTGCCTCAGTTTCCACATCCGTAAAATAAATAAAATAGTTGTACCCGCTGTCCAGAATTGTCACGAGAATAAAATGAGATACTCATAAAGTACTCGGTAAATCTTAAGATACTATATATATAAATTCTTTTGTTGTTATTTGGCTTGTTGTCAATTATTCAATTTTCCTGGACCTCCATTTGTTCATCTGTAGAAGGAGAGAACTGAACCTCTGAACTCCCTTCCATACCCCACAATTCCTGTGTGATTTAACCTCCCTGGTTCTCAGTTCCCAGTCTGTGAAATGAGGAGGTTGGTCTAGATACAGAAAGATAAACACTGATTAAGGCCCTACTATATATCATGTACTGTGCTAAACTCTGATGATACCAATAAGAAAAAGAAAGACTGTCTTTATTCTAAAGGAGCTTACAATCAAATGTGGCAAGACAAAAGCTTGGGAGGGGCAGGGCATGGTAAAGAAGATGACTAGATGGCATAGGAGGACCCTTCTAGCTCTAGAAAATAAAATATTTAGACTTTGTATAGTGTTTTAAGATTTGCAAAGTGACTTATAAATATCTCAAATTTTATTACAACTTTGGAAAATAGGTACTATTATTATGCCCATTTTCTACATAAAGAAATTGAGGCAATTTGAGTAAGTTATTATTGCCTAGGGTCACCCAACTAGTAAGTGTCTGAAGAATGATTTGAATCGAGGTCTTCTGGATTACATATCTGTACTCTATATTCTGTATCACACTACTAACTCTTTATAGATTGATAAAATATGCATGAAAATTTATATGTAACAGTGATTACCCTGACCACTGCTCTCTGAAAACCAGATATGGATACATTTTACCCTCACTCTCCAGAATTCTCCAATGGGTTTGGATGTGTCTAGACTCAGGGTTTGACCCTCAGCCCCCATCAATGATGTTCCTCCAATTGTAGGAATGGTCCCTTACATACCATTTCCACTTAACCACTTAAGAGCTGAATTAACTTTTTATGAAGAAACATGTATATTTACTTCAAAGGAATAGCTAATCATATAAATATCCCCCAAAAAAACACCTTAGGGTATAATATCACTTTTCATCTCCTCAGTCTCTGGGAAGAGAAAGGGGCTTACATTCTCAGCTTCTGATATAGCACAAGCATTAATTTCAAAATCCAAAGCCACCCCCTTTCAGCTAGAGACCACTTTGGATTCTCAGAGCTTCCCACCTGGGCTGGTTGACTGCATATACAGAATCTGCCTCAAAGATTGCCATGTTTTAAACTCTGACATCCAATGGGGATTCAATCCCTGCTCCTAGAACTGAAAAGTACAGAAGAAACAAATCAGAACATAACCCTCAGTCTTATTCTCAGGGTCACAGGGTAAAAGGTTGGAAGAAAGGATGCCAGCCCCTCCACTCCCCCTCCACCAATTCAATTCATAAAGTCATGGCTAAACTGTTACCTTCACTCTCTCTGGATACAACAGAAAAGAGAGAAAGTATCTCAATCTAGCAATTTTTAAAGACTCAACATGATCTGCCAACGGAAAAAGGTTACTCCTACCCATGTGTGAGGGAAATAAAGGATTTCTACTCCCAGAAACAGGGTACCCTCCACGTTAGGTGTGCTGGCAATGCTTCAAAGCCCTAGTTACATATGCAAGAATCCAAACAATCCTTTCATCAGTTCTCTGAAATGAAGATTAGATTGCATAATCTGAATTCTGGTAAATATTACTTTATTAATTTTAGCATCCTTTTATGAAGGTTGGGGAAAACATGCTTATAAAGTGGTATCTATATTCTTTTTTAAGTCTTTCCTTTCCATTTTACTGCCAATACCTATTTGCTTGGGATATTTCCATTCTAATTCACAATCAACACCAAGTTAATTTTCCTGGGGAGCAAAAATGTTTTCCCTGAGAGATGCCACGTTTTCCACATCACCTCTATTATTTGTCATCAGCATATAACAAGAAAGTAGAGAGCTAATGAAGTTGCCAATTCCAATCTCTGTCCTGTAGACTTTTTCAGAACCTGTAATTAATTTTTTATTTATTCAAAAGACTTTGATAGGTCATGTTCAATAGGACTCCTCTGACTCTTAGTGAAATCACTTGCTTCATGACAGCAGGCTCTAATTCTCAGGGCATTAAAGAAATCCTGATGTGAACAGCAGTGCCTGGATTTGCCAGGCATTTTGAACCATATGGCCAGATATAAAGAGTAGTAATTAATGATT
This sequence comes from Bettongia penicillata ogilbyi, assembly GCA_023548195.1. Classification (NCBI taxonomy): domain Eukaryota; kingdom Metazoa; phylum Chordata; class Mammalia; order Diprotodontia; family Potoroidae; genus Bettongia; species Bettongia penicillata. Next base: position 1,104,837 of record JAJHZJ010000002.1, on the reverse strand, counting down.
CAAAATCCACTTGTTATGAAGTCTCCAGTGGAGTGCTTGAAGGACCAATGCCATGTGGTACTATTTAACATTTTTATCAATGTCTGGGATAAAGGCATAGAAGGTTTATTTACATAATTTTTGCTGATAAAAATTTAGGATTATTAGCTAACAAAATAGATGATAGAGTCAAGATTTGAAAGAATCTTATAATACTAGACCAAGGATTAAATCTCCAGATAGAATTCAATGGGGATAAATGAAAAGTCTTATCCTCAGGTTCAAAAGAGTCACTGTGATAATGCAAGATGATAGAGTCTTGACTAGGTAGGTTTGTCTGAAAAAACAGACTCAGGGGTTTTAGTTGTCTCTATCTTAATATGAATCCACAGTATGATATGGATAGCAAGAAAATTAATGAAATTTTAGGCTTCATTTTTGTTCAGTTATTTTTCAGTCATGTCTGACTCTTTGTAACCCCATTTGGGATTTATTGGCAAAGATATTGGAGTAGTTTGACATTTCCTTCTCTAGCTCATGTTACAGATGAACAAACTGAAGCAAACAAGGTTAAGTGACTTGCCCAGGGTGACCCAGCTAATATCTGAGACCAGATTTGAACTCAAGAAAAGTCCTGATTTCAGGGCTATCACTCTATCTACTGAGCCCTAGACTTCATTAAGAGAGGCATAATATCCGGGGATAGGTGGTGATAAGACCTTTTTCTGTCTTCCTGGTCAGAACACAATTGGAATATTATATTCAGTTCTAGGTTCTATGTTTTACAAAATATATTGATAAGCTGGAGAATGTCCAGAACTAGGCAACCAAAATGGTAAAGAAACTAAAGTTCATGCCAAATTATAACTGGGTAAAATAACAAATATATAGCATAGAGAATTGGGTTAGGATGTGAAAGCTGCCTTCAAATACTAGAAAGGCTGTGGTTTGAAAGAAAAATAATTTGTTATGTTTTGTCCCTAAAGGGCTGAACAAGGAGCAAAGGGCAAAAATTCTAGAGGCAAATTTAGGTTTCATACCAAGGGAAAAAATATCCCTAATAATCGAAAAGTGAAATTGACTCCTTGAGAAGGTGAGTTCCTCTTCACTGAAAATCTTTAAGCAATGACTAGATAACCACTGTTGGGAGTGTTGGGGCAGGGTGTTGCTGTTCAGGTATTGATTGAATGGCATTTATTCCAACTTGGAGCCAAGATTCTCTTTGGCTTCCCAAAGCACCATGGTATGGCTGATATTAGGGAGGACAAATTGCCTGAGTATGACAGACTCTCCATTGCAGAGCTTCAATCACTGAGAAACTGCCTCCAGTAATCTAATAGACTCCATGGGGTTTGTTACTTGTAAATAAATCCTCGAAAACTGAGGTTGAGAGGAGGATATTGGAACAGTGTTCCACTTCAAGTAACAGTTTCTGTTTCTAGTCTTTAATTTTACTGACTGTTTAGAATTCCTTACTCACTCACATATTTAAATAACATTTAGAGCTTTGTGTTTCTTTTATAAGTAGGAATTCCCCAGGCTTACTGAAGGGCACAACCATATATTCGTAGATCTTGACTATTTGGCCTTATCAGAGCAGGGGGAATCTGAGGAGAGTTGATATCAGACACCTTCATACTGAACCCATCAGCCTTTTTAATCATGGGAATATTTGTATCAAAGTAATTGATTAGCCAAGACACCAACTTATGAACCATAACAGACAAGAAATAAAATCATCTCTTGTTTCATAAAATATAGATCTTAGCACTTAGGCTAAGATATCAGATAATAGTTCCAAATCTGGAACTCCCTAATATAACTATGTTTATCCTAAAGCCATTGTGGGACTTAGACTTTATGGGATCAGAAGAATGGTGGCTACCATAAGAAAGGAAAGAAAGAGGAGACGTCTATAAGTTTTCCCTTCAACCCTAGCCTCCAATAATGTTTTAACTATACTACACAGGATGAGAGAGGGAAGAATCCTTCTGAGCTTGGCCTTGGATAGGTAGATCTGGACCATTTTGTTCAGTGGTGGGTATGACATTTTAGGAAGGACATTGATGAGCTAAAGTGTTCAACTAGAGAGAAACTCTACCATGAAGGACCTGCTTCAAGATTATAGTGTCAGTGGATGGGACTTGGAATATTTAGCCTAGAGTAGAAAAGACTTGGGATTGATGGATGAACTGCTTTCAGATGTGTGAAGAATGGCCACATAAAATGGAGATTAGACTTCTTCTTGGCCTTCGAGTTAACAGGCAGGAGCAGGGAACTGTGCAAAGAGGAACGTCTGGCTTAATGTGAGAAGAAACTTCCTAATGAGTAGAGCTGGGCCAAAGTGAAACATGTCACATCATAAGGCAGTGAGTTCCACCTCACCTGAGGGCTTCAAGCAAAAGCTGGATGACAATTAGGCAACTAGGTGGCACAATAGATAGTGTGCTGAGCCTGGAGTCAGGAAGACTCATCTTGATTTCCAATCTTTCCTCAGATTTTAGCAATGTGACCCTAGGCAAGTCTCCTAACCTTGTTTACCTCAGTTTCCTCATCTGTAAAATGAGCTGGAGAAAGAAATGGCCAACCACTCCAGTATCTTTTTTCCCAGGGAAACTCCAAATGGGGTCATAAAGAGTCAGATACAATTAAACAAAACAAGGATGCCAACTGTTGGGAGTATTAGAGAGAGGATTTTCATTTGGATAATGAGTATGGTTACCGAGGTTCCTTCTAAGACATCTCCTTCCTGATATTCTTTGAATATAAGGCAGCAAGGTGGCACATTGAATAGAAAGATGGACTTGCATTTAGGAAGACCTGAGTTCAAATCCTAGACACTCACTAGCTAGTTATGTGAATCCTCTCAATCCAGATTTCCTCATCTTTAAAATGAGAATAATAGCACCCACTATACAGGGCTTTGTGAGGATCAAGTGAGTCAACATATGTAAAGTACCTTGTGAACTTTAAACCATTATATAAATGCTAGCTACTAATCCTATGTTTATTACCCATGAAGATACAGTCATGGATCCTTATATATTAAAATTAAAATTGAGAGAAAGAATCAAAGTAGCAGGCAGGATAACAGAAGTATTTTCTTTTATTAGGCAAGACCTTAGTATATGTGTAACTAAACAAGTGATTATTAATGAGAAAAGGTATACTTCTAAATGCCATCAGAGAAAGAGTGAGTAAATTTATGGACAGATTGAGCCCTACAATTTTACTTTGTTGTATTCATTTATTGTAATGCTAGGATTTGAAAAGTCTTAGGAATAACCAACCCTCAATTCCCCATCTACAATCCCTAATGCCATCTGCTGAATTGGAAAAGATGAAAAAGAATTATGACACTTGGACATTTTTCCCACACATATTTAATGAATGTTTTGAAACCTAAATAAGTTGTTAGTTCTTCATTTTAACTTTTTTTTATCCCAGTTACTTCACTACAACTCTGGGAAATCAACTGCAAAAGATTTTTGCCTCAAAGTTGAAATATTCATGAATCTTATCACAGAGTAAGAAGCTGGAGTCAGGAGGGCCTGAGTTCAAATTTCACCTCATACACTTGATACTCACTAGCTATGTGACCTTGGACAAGTCAATTAACCCCAATTGCCCCATCCTGGGTCATCTCCAGTCATCCTGATGAATATCTGGTCACTGGATTCAGATGACTCTGGAGGAGAAGTGAGGCTGGTGACATGCATAGCCCTCCCTCACTCAAGGCAAACTCAAGTGCAAATCATGTCATCATTTCTCTGGTGGCATGATCGTCTTCGGCAACGCAGGACAAACACAAAAGAAGCTGGAAAAGAAATAGATTTGTCCACAGTTGAGAGATCCTTTCTCCATGAAGACTGTTATCTTAATGTAATCATGCCCAAGGCCAGACATCTTTTGATCAATGAAATATGAATATCAAAACAACTATTCAAAAAAAATACCCATCACTCCAGTGGCATTGACCTGACTCAGCAATGAAACTGATAATAGATAAGGGAACTCAATCCACTGTCCTAAGAGTCCTGAGTCAAATGATTTTAGTGGTCACTTTCAGTCAACTATCAATGCATTCATTCTCAATTTAAAGACAAAAACCTTAACTGTTAAGAAAAAGAACAGGTTAGCTAAGTAATTAGAGAAGAAATTTGGGAAATATTTCCAAATGAGCATCTCTAGCATCCTGGCAGTTGAAATTGGTTGCAAATCATTAGGAATGAATTGATTTTCCAAGTAAAAGATACCTTGTTTTCCTCTGAGAGCTCCTCCAGCTTGCTAGTAGCGGTACTGAACATTCAGGCAGTCAAGTTCCACTTACTAATTTATAAGTTCTAGTTACAACATCTTGGACCCACCAAAAAAAGACTGTAGTTTTAACACCAGACCCAACAGAGATTTGGGGAAGGCCTTCTGGGGTATTGATCATTGCTTAGAATTGAGTCTTGTTCTACAACAGCAAGACATTTTCAAAAATTCCATGTTGCTCTCTTGGAAAATATTATCTGTTCATAGAAAATATATCTTTTGATATCTATGCCCCAAACCCAGTGATAAAATATGAGTAAAGGAAAATCATGGCACTATATCAATCCAGTAGGGTGGAAGCATTTGGATCAATGCCTGACACATAGAAAAGTACTTAGTAAATGTTTGTTAGTAGATGAATATGGATGAAGTCGTTGATTGAATGATTATATATTGATATTATCTGATCACATTATTTATATATTCACAGGCTGAGAAGGAGTGGATATGTGGGTATGGGTACTGTCAGAAGAGATATCCACAATGATGTGGTAAGACAAGTCATCAAAATATCAAGAGACATGACTCATAAGACAATGTAATGACATACGGGTACCTGTGAGTAATAAGCATTTTACATGGTTGACCTCATATGAACCTCCCAACAACTCTGTGAAGTAGGTGATACAGATATCAGTGTTCTTTTTTTAAAAAATGAGGAAATGAGATTAGAGAGGTGAAATACTTTGCCTACAGTCACATGGCTGGGAAACATCAAAAGCAGGATTGAACTCTGGCTTTCTTGACTCCAGTCTTTCATTCCATCATTTCATTCTTTCTCTCTTGGGTAGGGACATCATATTACTAAAGATGATATCTGCATTTCAAGAAGCATAAAAGAGGTTGAGCCAAGATGGCGGAGTAGAAATACTCACGCATGCTAGCTCTGAACACAGAGCCCATATATTTCCTGCAAGAAGAACTCCCCAAATATTCTGGAGCACTGCAAGGCACGCAGAAACACAGTGGAAAAGATTTCCATTCCAGAGAGCCCTGGAGAGCGGACCCCAGGGGTCCGTCACACCCCAGAAAGCGGAGCCCACCCCTGTGCTGCCCTGGCCGTGAGGCCGAGAGGAGCAGATCTGAGCAGGCTTCAGGGACGGAATCTCTGGTGGACGGGAAGGTCCCTCCACCCATAGACACTACAGGTCAGTGAGAGAGACATCTGGGCTGGTCGAGAGGGGAGCGGGGTGTCTCCGTGACTCAGGGCCCCTCGGGAGGCAGCAGTAGAGGCAACGGCAGAGGGAGCGGCAGATACAGCGGCAGAGGCAGTAGCGGCAGCGGCCCCAGGACTCCCGGACCAGCAAGCAGAAGTTCAAGGCCATTACCAAAGGTCTCTGCATAAAGCCCCTCAAGGGAACTGAGCCTGGGAGGCAGCCCTGCCCCCAACCAAGCACCAGAACTTAAGCTCACACTGAATAGCAGCCACGTCTGCTGCTGAAAGCCCATTTGAATCTCAGACCCCAAGCACTAGCTGGGTGGATCCAGGCGGGGGTGGACGGGAATCTCAGAAGTCAGGTAACTGGCTGGGAAAATGTCCAGAAAAGGGAAGAAAAATAAGACTATAGACAGCTACTTTGATGGGGTACAGATGTTCCCGCCTTTCAATTCTGATGACGAGGAACTATTCTTACCATCAGGGAAAGACGTGGAGGGTGGGACCTCTGTATCCCAGACATCCCAGGTGGATGTCCGGTGGGATCAGGCCATGGAAGAGCTCAAAAAGGATTTTGAAAAGCAAGTTAGACCGGTGGAGGAAAAACTGGGAAGAGAAATGAGAGAGATGCAAGAAAAGCATGAAAAGTGGGTCCATACCTTGGTAAAGGAGACCCAAAAAAATGCTGAAGAAAATAACACCTTGAAAAATAGGCTCACTCAACTGGCAAAAGAGGTTCAAAAAGCCAATGAGGAGAATAATGCTTTCAAAAGCAGAATTAGTCAAATGGAAAAGGAGGTTCAAAAGCTCACTGAAGAAAATAGTTCTCTCAAAATTAGAGTAGAACAGATGGAGGCTAATGACTTTCTGAGAAACCAAGAAATCACAAAACAAAACAAAACCAAAAGAATGAAAAAATGGAAGCGAATGTGAAATATCTCATGGGAAAAACAACTGACCTGGAAAATAGATACAGGAGAGACAGTTTAAAAATTATGGGACTACCTGAAAGTCATGATCAAAAAAAGAGCCTAGACATCATCTTCCATGAAATTATCGAGGAAAACTGCCCTGATATTCTACAATCAGAGGGCAAAATAAGTATTGAAAGAATCCATCGATCACCGCCTGAAAGAGATCCAGAAAGACAAACTCCTAGGAACATTGTGGCCAAATTCCAGAGTTCCCAGGTTAAGGAGAAAATATTGCAAGCAGCTAGAAAGAAACAATTCCAGTATTGTGGAAATAAAATCAGGATAACTCAAGATTTAGCAGCTTCTACATTAAGGGATCGAAGGGCGTGGAATAGGATATTCCAGGAGTCAAAGGAACTAGGACTCAAACCAAGAATCACCCACCCAGCAAAACTGAGTATAATACTTCAGGGGAAAATATGGTCTTTCAATGAAACAGAGGACTTTCAAGCATTCTTCATGAAAAGACCAGAGCTGAAAATAAAATTTGGCTTTCAAACACAAGAATGAGAAGAAGCATGAAAAAGTAAACAGCAAAGAGAAGTCATAAGGTACTTACCAAAGGTGAACTGTTTACACTCCTACATGGAAAGACAATATTTGTAACTCTTAAAACTTTTCAGTATCTGGGTAGTTGGTGGGACCACACACACACATAGACACACACACAGACATGTACACGTGTGCATGCACACACACACACATGCACGCACATACAGAGACAGAGAGCACAAAGTGAACTGAATAGGATGGGACCATATCTTAAAAGAAATTAAGGTAAATGGTGAGAGAGAAATGTAGTGGGAGGAAAGAGGGTGAAATGGAATGGGGTAAATTATTTCTCATTCAAGAGGCAAGCAGGAGACTTTTTAGTGGAGGGAAAAAGAGGAAAGCTGAGAAAAAAACCAAGAAGTTTACCCTCATCACATTCGACTAAAGGAAGGAATTAAATGCACACTCATTTTGGTATGAAAACCTATCTTACAATACAGGAAAGTGGGGGAGAAGGAGATAAGCAAGGGGGGGATGATGGAAGGGAGGGCAATGGGAGGAGGGAGCAATTTGAAGTCAACACTCTTGGGAAGGGACAGGATCAAAAGACAGAATAGAAACAATGGGGGGCAGGATAGGATGGAGGGAAATACAGTCTTACACAACACGACTATTATCGAAGTCTTTTGCAAAACTACACAGGTATGGCCTATATTGAATTGCCTGCCTTCCCAAAGGGAATGGGTGGGGAGGGAGGGATGGGGAGAATTTGGAACTCAAAGTTTTAGGAACAACTGTTTAGTATTCTTCTTGCTACTAGGAAATAAGAAATACAGTTAATGGGGAATAGAAACTCATCTGGCCCTACAGGACAAAAGAGAAGATGGGGACAAGAGAAGGGAGGGATGATAGAAGAGAGGGAAGATTGGTGATAGGGAAAATTAGATTGCTCGGTGTTTTGGGGATAAAAGGGGAGAAAATTTGGAACCCAAAATTTTGTGAAAATGAATGTCAAAAGTTAAATAAATAAATTTTTATTACAAAAAAAAGAAGCATAAAAGACATCATGGAAATATCAGACAAGAAAAGCAGATGGGCCCTTCATGTAGCAAAAATAAAATATAGTCAATGGCCAGCCCAAGTGTTGTCATGGTAGCTTTCAACTATGGAAAGGGCCAAAGGAGATCCTCCAGCCCATTGAATGCATCCTGTGAAATATCTATAGAAAAAACATGGAAAAGACTTTCACAGGCAGAGAAAGGGTGGATCTATGACCATGGATATTATCAGAAAAGGTACCCATGATGATGTGGTAAGGGAATCCATCAAAATATCGAACTAGCTTCATTCAATGTCAATATGTTCTGTTTACTGAAGACAATTTAGAAACCATAATCCTGGTTGGAGCCACATTGTGATTTGCCTTCAATATTCTTACATGTGAAAAGGGAAAAAGACAAGGTTGGGAGTGAAAGTTCATCAAATAATACATTATTTACAAGCCATTCACCTTTGATCAACATGGCTCAAACTTGACTGAAGAAAAATAATTATCATTAAAAATTAGTAGTAGCATAACACTAATTACTATTATTGTATTTGATTACCTATTTTGATAGCAAATTTTATGGCATCCATAACCTAGAATGCTCAGCATACCTCTTGAGGCCTTATGTATTTATGTAATCTTATTCATTTCTGCTAGCAGCTATTTCTTAGCAAATCTGTTCTTTAGGTGTGTGTATATGTATGTATATGACGTTTGTAGATTTATGTGATCCTCCTTTGAAGACATTTTAAGATAATTAGGCAAAGAGAGAATAAGAAAAATAAATAATAACAAATAACTCATTGTAAAACATGTCCCAAAAGTCTTAGTGCAGTATTAAGTTATTAAATGAAACTGAGAACACATAAAGGAGCTACTAAAGTCAGTGCCTGCAATAGAGCCATTTCCCTTCCTTTTATTTCTTCCTTTGGGATAGCACTTTGTGAGAACTCACAAGGACTGGAAACCCAAGGTAGCATCTCCCACCTGTAGGGGTGTCAGATGTGGCCTCCTGTGCAGTAGAAGTGCTGACTGAAGGGGAAAGCGCATGGAGGGGAAAGCACAGGAGAAAGTGAGTAACTGTGGTAAGACTGGACAGCACCCAGGGAAGCATTGGCATTGGAGAGAAATCACTAGACAGAGAAGATGAAGGTTGGCTATTTGACTGGACATGGAACAGGGAGGAGATGAAATATGAAATGACCTATCAGAAGAATTACCCAATGTCTTGCTGAGGCTTTCTATTAGTCTCCTAGATGATAATAATTCAGTGAGTAGCTGAGTTTATGTTATTGTTCAGTTGTTAGAATCATGTCCAACTCTTTGTAACCCCATTTTTCTTGGCAAAGGGTTTTCTTGGCAAAGACACTGGAGTGTCTTTTCTAAAGTTCACTTCTTTTCTGAAGCTCATTTTACAGAAAAGGAAACTAAGGCAAACATTGTTAAGTGATTTGCCAAGGGTTACATAATTAGTAAGTATCTGAGACTAGATTTAAATTCAGCTCTTCCTGATCCTGGGTAAGCACTCTAGCCACTGGACCACTAATTGCCCTTGGATTTATGAATCCAATTTAAATCTATCACTAATACATGCTATTATCATTTCCTACTTAGCAAACTAAGTAGGAACCAGTTGCCTCTATCCCATGCCCAATTCATGTTTGAACATTGGATATTTTTTAACGGATTTCTCTTTTTGATGAATTTCTAGACACAAACACAGAACTGCCTTTGGCATGTGCTGTGGGTGATAAACTAATGAGTGTTAGTGGGGAACCTAATCATCTGAGGAGAGCTCAGGCTCCTCAGAACTGTATCTAGACCACTATGGCCGGGATTGGCACAGCTCCTCGGCCTCACCAGAGCAGTTACCTCTAGTCACTATGGCTACGTATATATGTATGTATGTGTGTGTATATCTCTAGATATGTATATGTTATATTGTATGTATGCAAAGAGACATATATGTATGTGTCTATATGTGTATATAAATATGTATATATACACATATATATATGGAAATGACAGAGAGGATTCATATATAGATGAAAATGAAATGGAAAGATTAGCCTTGATGTCAGGAAGCTGGAGTGTCAGACTCAGTTTTGTCACTAATTAGCTGAGTGACCTTGAGCATGCAACTCTATCTCTCTCAGTTTAGCTGCCTCATCCATCAAGTGAAGTGATTGGGTTAGATGACTTCTGAGCCTCCTTCCAGCTTTATGGTTCTATGGCTTTCCATTTTGCTGTAAATAATTATCCTCCATAGTGTGCCATTCTTGGGAAATCGTTCATTGAAATTGGAAATGTGAGTTACAGTAGATTATAATGGGACTGCTGGGATAGGTACCACTACTTAGTATGTTGGTATCATTTTTTGCACCTCTGTTTTGTGGAGAACCACATTGAACTCTATCACACACACACACACACATACACACACACACAAATACACACTGGTGACCTCATTAAATTTCCCCTTAAAATCTCCCCTTTTCCACACTTCCCAATTTCTGTCAAAGGCACCATCCTTCCAAGATTTTTACCTGCGTAACCTTGGCTTTCACCTCAGCTGTTCCCTTCCCTCACCCCACATACACAACCCATTATCTAATCTTGTTATTTCTACCTTCACAACATCTGTTGCAGTTAAACCTTTCTCTCTACTCCCACAGCTGCCATCTTAGTTCAGGTCCTCATTACTTGCCTATATTATTCCAATGACCTCCCAAATCTCCTTCTTCTTCCCTCCCCACTCCAGTTCATCCCTAACACTGTTGTCAAAACAACTTTTCTGAAGTCCAGATGTGGCCATGTCCCTTCCCAGATCAATAGCTTCCAAGTCTGTTACTATTGCCTCTAGGAGAAAGTATAAATTCTTCTGGATCCCTTTTAAACTATTTTCCAATCGATCTTTACAGTCTCCTAGTATATAATACTGCTCTTCTGCTATATAGCCAGACTGGCCTTCTCTCTGCTCTTTACAATCCATCCTCTGTCTCTTTACCTTTGCATTGGGCATCCTCTATTCCTAGAACACACCTGCTCTCACTATCCCTAATACAATCCCTGCCTTGCTTTAAGATTGATCTTGGGCACTATTTTTCACACATTGCCTTTACTGATTCTTCCAATGGCTATTCCCTTCCTCCAAAACTATTTTGTATCTAATTCAATTTTATTTGTATTCATTCTCTTCAAATATATTCTGTATATATACATACATGTGTTTTCTGTATCACCTGTTAGAAAGTAAATTCCTTGAGAGCAGAGATTTGTTTGATTCTCTGTATTTAAATCCCCAGTACCAAACACAGTGCCTAATACATTGTAGGCATTTAATAAATGCTCATTTAATCAATTGATAAGATATATCACATCTAACTCAGCTGAGACAGATGAACAAAATATTCAACAATATCTTGATCACATGTGTAAGAATGATCTTCTAGAAAGAATCTTCAAGTAGAATTGTTTGGCTATAAAGGGATGCTTCAGCTGTGATTTCTTTTTAAAATCTATGATCCATGCTTAGCTGTCTAAGATAATGAAATGCTGGCCAGGCAGGAGGAAAAAGGTTGGACAAAATTCCTTCCTAGGTTCCCTTTGCAGTTTTTTTTTAAAAAACATATAAATTTATGCTACCCTGGCTTTGACTCAGACTGACTTTCTCTGGTTTCTAGGTATCAATGTGATTTGTGCCCCCCAAAAGTATTCCAAATCTCATTCTTATTAATTGTATGTTATGTCTGGCAATTGTGTGTTTGCGATTTTCATTAGGGAGAAATTAAAATGTGATTAATTATTTAGTAACACCTTCAACTTTATCATTTAATAATGTCAGTAATACAATTTTCATGATAAAAAGAATAACAGAAAAAGAAATGTCTGGCTACGGAAGTGAATACATGTAATTCCTGCTATAGGAGAGGCTGAGAATATCTTGAGTTAGAGAGTTATGAGCTTCAGTGGGCTAAGCCATTTGGACATCAACTAAGTACAGAAATATGATGAACCTCTGACATTGGCGGGGCCACCAGGTTACTTAAGGAAAGACAAAGTGGTCCAGAAAAATTAACCAGATCAAGGTTTCTATGATAAGCAGCAGTGTAATAGGGCTAGGAATGGTCACTGCTATCTAAGCCTGGAAAAGATAAGAACCCAGTCTAGAAAGAGAGAAAGAAGAAGGAAGGAAGGAAGGAAGGAAGGAAGGAAGGAAGGAAGGAAGGAAGGAAGGAAGGAAGGAAGGAAGGAAGGAAGGAAGGATTAGAGGGAGGGAATGATTGGAGGGAGGAGGAAAAAAGAATGAAATAAAAAGGAAGGAAGGAGGAAGGATGAAAGGAAGAAATGAAGGGAAGGAGGACAGAAGGAAGAAAGGAAAGGAGAGAAGAAGGAAGGGAGGAAGGAATGGAGAGAGGAGGAAAAAAGGAAGGGATTTAAAAAAGGAAGGTATTAAAAAGGAAGAAAGAAGGAAGAAAGAGAAAGAAGGAAGGAAAGGAAGGAGAGAAAACATTTCCTTATCCTAGAGTGATTTTCCCCCCATTTTAGAGCAGCTAGGTGGTACAGTGGATAGAGGCCTGAACTTTGAATCTGACAGATTCACCTTCATTAGTTCAAATCTAGCCCCAGATACTTATTAGCTGTATAACTCTGGGCAAGTCATTTAATTCTTTTTGCCACAGTTTCTCATCTGGAAAAAATGAGCTGGAAAAGAAAATGGAAAACCACTCCACTATCTTTGCCAAATTGGGAAATGAAGAGTTGGACATAATTGAAATGATGTAACAATATCAACCTCTCTTTTATTCCCCAATACATTTAGGCCCATCTAAAATAAACAGTCCTCTAGTTCTCAAATGCTCCAGTCTGTCTACAATCTCCTCAATGTAGCTATCACTTACAATAATGCAGATCTCAAGCCATGCAAATTTTCCCCCCATATGTGATTGCTGTGTACATCTTTCTATGCATCAAGCACACACAATGGCCACCTGTCATGTTAAGTTTGATTTCTTTTGTAACCTTGAATACACTAACTGGGAACATGGACTATCCATTGGTCAATCCATTGGTCATTGCTTGCTCTTACCTGGTCACTAAATCATCTTCTTTTTCACTCCTTTATTTCCTAGAAAAAACAAACAAAAATGCTTCCCTTGAACTTTCTAGACCCTTGGGTTATACCATCCTCTTTTTACTATCATACTTGTAGAAAGGATTGTCTAAATAATTGTTTCTACTTCATTACTATCTTGTCTTAACTGCAGGACAATCATGGGGTCACAAGTTGTCAGTGACCAAATATAATGATCTTTCCTGAGTCCACATACTTCTTATCACTCTGTTACATTTGATATAATTAATTAACCAGGGTATGAGGTGTTCAAAGAGGACTAGCACCTCTGGTGTGAGAGTTTGCCAAGTAAGTCCTTTTTAGAGATGTTCATCTACCTTTGATATCTATCTGGCACTCAACTTTCACCTGTGGTTCCACAGTAGCCATATATATCCCAATAAGTTGTCTTGGAATGGGTTAAACCAGCTTGTGGGTAACCAACAGGCCTCAAAGCCATCAGTGGGTTAGAGAAATGTCTACCTACCCCAAACTTGTGAAGACTTTTCCCCAGATGAATGGTTGGATGAAAATGACTTGTTTCAAGAGCTATAAAGCTGACCAAAGTAGGCACCATGGAGTGCTTCAAGCTTGATCAGACATCAAAGACACCAAGGTCATCCACTGCATCTTGAGTCATTGCCAATCTTGAGTTGTGTCTTGATGCTGGATATTGATGACTCTGGAAGAGAGAGTGAGACTGATGATTTTATGCAACTCTGCCTTATTTGAAATGACCAATCTCTTTCCATAGTTTCCATGAAAGTTTCCCTAATGAATTTCCATTCTTTTTTTAAGGTTAACCCCATGGTTTAGGCAATTCTTCCTTGTGTATTGCAAAGTTTTCTCTAGTACCAGTTTTCAGGATATCCTTTTTTCATTAGGAATATCCGGATATTTAGGATATGAATTACTGGATTATTTTAACATGAAAAAATGATTCTAAAATATCTTGTCATTATAGAAAGGGGACAGACCTTACTGCTCTCCTCTGTCACTCAATTGTTCCAATCTCTTCCCTACAGAAAATACTTTCAGTATTACATATTTGTAACTGTAAGGGAGCTAGAGGATCATCTAGCCAATTCCATCATTTTACAAAGGTAGAAACTAAAGAAACCCCAGAGAAGAGTTTAATAGACTGGAAATGTTGTCCCCTATCAAGCTGCTTCCTGCACACAGAAGATACTTAACAAACACTCATTGACAGATTAATTAGTTGTCATTGGCTCCCTGGGATGGTTGATCTAAAAAGGTTTTTTTGAATATGCATGAGGAAGATTATGGGTCTATCTTCTTATAAACATCAACATTCCTAAAGAAGATCGTTTAGCAGAGTAAGTATTGCCAAGAAAGGTAAGGATAATTGGGGGCAACTTTGCTTATGTTTACATTTAATCAGTAGCCTTTTCTGTCTAAGAAGAAACAGGGACAGGCTTCTTCACTTTTTCTTTCAGCTTTTCTCTTTGATTTTCAAGGAATCTTGGCTCCCTATCTTCTCATTTCCTCTGTCCTTGTAGCATTGAATCTTTTATACATGTGACATCTATTTGTAATGTCAATGAGGTCTAGGAGGACTTCAGACACACTAACACTGATGGATGATTCAACAGTCTCCCATGTATCAATAATATTGACCTTAGTGGTCAAAGCCATGGTTTATTAGGGAAAAGACACCTCTCTCTATTCACAAGGGTGATAGTGAAGGAGGACTTGCTAGAGTCAGCCAAAGGGTTGGCAATGAGTATTTTCCCTCTAGAGATCTTTGTCCTGGGGATATAGTAGAAAGAAGACTGGAAAGGGTATCAAAAGACCTTTGTGCTCATCTTGGTTTTATCACTAACTGTGTGACCAAGTCATTTAACCTATCTTGGCTTCAGCAGCTACATTTGTCAAAGAGACCATATAATATACAAAGAGACCATATAATATCCCCAGAAGGGACCTTAAAAATCAAGTCCAATTACTTCAGTTTATAGATAAGTAAACTGAGGTCCATTGCCTAGGATCACATAGGTGTTTAAATCCCTTCTTATTGATTCCAAGTCAACTCCCCTTCAATTATATCACAATTCTCTATGAATAGATATAATGAAATGTATACTACTTACCTACTTCATGGAATTGTTGTGATGTTCTAATGAGATTATGTGCATCAAAATAATTTAAAATGCATAACTGCTTTATAAATATAAACACATTTTGTTGTCAGAGGAAAATGGGCAATGTGGTTTTGTTGGGCAGTAGAAAGAATACTTGGGGACACAGGACTCAAGTTTGAATACCAATATTGCCATTTACTATGTGCCCTTAAGCAAGACATTAACCTCCCTGAAATTCAGTTTCCTTGACTCTGACCTTAAGGGTCAGACTAGATAACTTCCTTTCTCATTCTAGAGTCATGTGTAATTCTCTCAAAGGCATTCCAATAGGTTTCCCCATCTCATCTCTGTTTGAGCCTGCCTATGTTTTTACAACATTCCAACTTTCATGGTTATGCGAGTATTGGTCTCATCCTTCCTAGGAAAGTATAACATCCTTGAGGGTAAGAATTATCTTTTTTTACCTTCAAACCCCCACATAAATGCATTTAATACAGCTTTGGATAAAAAGTGCATAGTACAAGCTCTTTATCCCAATCTAAGTACTCAATAAGACATTAACAGGAAACACTGCATGGCACAGACATAAATTTTGGCATGATTTACATTTTTTTCAACCAGCAATTAACAGTGAGTATATTACCTAACCACTTTCCCCTTTTTTAACAAAATGATTTTCAGACATGATGACAAACACACATTATTTTTCATTTAAGAATATAATATATTGAGAGATCAAACCTACTACTGGAATAAGAAATATTTAAGACTAAGTATAAACATGCCTCCTTGCTTCTTCATGGTTATAACAATTTTCAATACCGAAGTTTCACAGGTAACATTTTGAACAGATCCGAAAAGTGAGAGATAGACATGCACTGTTTAATATCTTCCAGGACTCCATGTAAACTGATGCAAACATGATGAAATATTCTCAACACAAATTCCAAAAAGACCTCACAAGTATCTCTGTGTTAGGTTATGCCTGGAAGTTCCTTTAGATACTCTGAAAGTTGAAAAATGTGACTTGCTGAACAAGAGATCAGGGCATGGGACATCATGATGCATTTTCCTATAAAGTATTTCCAATAATAACTCTTCCTATAGTCCCCTAATCAAGGAGGCAAGGCTAGCAAACTGAGTGAGAAGGTTGCAGCTGCTACTGCCAATAGTTCCAGGGAGAACATCAGCTTCTCTTCCTCTGCTTGCCTAAGACCAGAAAATAGAATGAATGTAACTCTCTTTGCTGGTGTTTCTAAAAGGGACTTTGTACTGTGTAATGACAAGGGGAGAAAAGCGAAGACCAAATGAGAGTTCACCTAGGGTAGAACTGCACATCTTTGAGGAGTGTAGATGCATGGCAACCTTTCCTAAACATCTGTAGTTATGTTCCTCAATGTTATATGAATTCTTAGATAAGTCTAATACCCTGGACTCTACTGCAAACTGCTTGAGTTCTTGGGTTGGTCTTAGACAAACTGACAGCTAGCTAGCTAGAAGAACAGATAGATAACAGACAGATGGATGGATACAATGGTAGACAGAAAGAAAGAAATTTATTTTATGGGATTAAGCATTTCCCTATACTAAAATGCGGCATAATTCAACTGGCAGGGATAACTAGCACGGAAGCCTCAATAACTCACAACCGAGAGAGGGTTTTTCAAGTTGAAGGTGGTTTTGTCGTTGTTTAGTTGTTTTAGTAATGTCCAACTCTTCATGACCCTATTTGGGTTTTCTTGTCAAAAACACTGGAGTAGTTCACCATCTCCTTCTCTGGCTCATTTTATAGATGAGGATGGAGCATGAGTGAAATGGTTATTTACCCTAGTTCCCTGGCCCCAGAACGGGTACTATTAGAGGAAAGAAAGGCACTTAAGAGTGTTAAGGGTATACTTCCCATTTGAAAGTTTTGGGTGGGCATCTTAAATGGTTTTTACTAACTCAGGTGAGAGAATAATGGTCTAAAGAACACAGCCTTAAACTTGGAGACATATAAGACATGGGTTTGAATCCTGACTCGTTTTTCTATGTCAGACAAATAACTAGCTTCTAAAGGTTTCTTTGAAATATGTGGGTACTAATATTACCTCCTTCTTCAGGGTTTTTTGCAAATTAAATGAGATAACATATGTGTGACAAAGTTTCCCTAAGATGAAACAGGGAGGGATCAAGCATTTGTTAAGCACCTACTTTATGTTTGAAGCCAAATGTGAACTCAGATTTTCCTGACTCCAACTCTGGTACTCTATCCACTTTGCTACCTAGTTGAAATGTAGTGGAAAGTGAACTGGACTCAGAATCTTGAACTTAGGTTCAAGTGCTCCCTCTGGCACATACTGACTACGTGGCTCTGAGCAATGCATTTATCCTTTTAATGACTCACAAACTCTGTAGGACCATAAATTGTAGAGAAGTCACTGGCCTGCAAAGTTAAAGGGAGCCATTCCCTGCACGTAGCCTATAACATGAAATCCCAGGTCTTGTTGAAGAAAACCTTACAGTTTCATGTAACTGTAAAATATTCATAGTAATAAATGGGGATTGATATAATGAAAGTTCTCTAAAGAATACAAGGAAGGCAAATCCCCTTTGCACCTGATTTGAATTATGAAAGACAATATAGCTGTTTTGATATGAAGAGAGCTTCTCCCCAGACCCCTTCTACACTTTTTGAGAGGTTATTTGGTATAATTGATAAAAGACTTGACTTGGAGGCTAGAAATTCTATCTCAGCTGAGTACTTAGAGGCAAGTAGGTGTAATAGTGCACAAAGAGAGCTAGATTTGGAGTCAGGAAAATCTGGGTTCAAATACAGCTTTGCTAGCTGTGTTACCCTCTATTTATCTCAGATTCCTCCACTGTAAAATGGAGATGATAACAATAGAACTTACCATGAAGGGTTGTTGTGAGTATCAAATGAGATAAAAATTTGTAATGTACTTAGCACAATGCTTGGCAAATAGTACATTCTGTACAAATGCTTATTCCCTTTCCTACAGTTTATATAAACTTGGATAAGTCACAACTTCTCTATGCCTCAGTTTCTTCATCTAAAAAAGAGAAAAATAAGAATAGTAAAGAGGCAGTCTGACTCAGTTATTTAGTACCTACTATCTACCAGGAAGCATGTGGTTTAGTACATACAGACCTACTATGTACCAGATATTGTTCTAAGTTCTGAGGATAAAATTACAAGTAAAAGACAGTCCCTGCCTTCAAGGAGCTCTCATTCGAATGGGAGAGGCCACAAGCAAACCAAGAAGCACAAACAAGCTATATGTGGGATGAACAAGAAATAATGAATGGAAGAAGGCACTGGAGTTAAGAAAAGTTGGAAAGGAATGGGACTCCACCTGGAAGACATGTCTTCAAGTCCTGCCTCTGGAGGCTACTGGCTATATAACCCTGGACAAGTCATTTAACTTTTCAGTGCTCTAGGAAGCTCTGAGACTCTAAGGAACAGTGTAGGGAGAACAACAGAGGAAGTTTCCTCCTTGGGAATTCCCATACCAAGGAAGTGACAGGGGCATTCCAAGTATCTGTAGCACCTCCTTCACAGGCTAGTGAGGAGGAGAGCAAGATCACAGAGACTCTGCTATGAAAGGGCTGAGGAGATCATAGGGTCATCAACCTAAAGCTGGAAAAGACTTCATGTCCAATGCTTTCATTTTACAGATGGGGAAACTGAGTCTCAGAGAGGTGGAGTAATTTAAACAAGGTCACATAGGTAGTAAAGGCAGAGAATGAGGAAGAGGAGGAACAAGAAGATGAAGAAGAGAAGAAAGTGATGATGATGATGATGATGATGATGATGATGATGATGATAAGCAGAATAGGAAGGAAAAATGAAGGAGACAGGGCAAGTGATTTGCAGGTCAGGAAGGCAGAAAATGCTACCAATAACTGACAAATTTCTTTCCACTTTTGAAAATTCCTGTAGCTAATTTGTAAAGGGAGATTTTGGGGTCATTGTTTCCAAATTTCCCCCTTATTCTGTGTAATTGCCTACATTAAGAAGGAAAGAATTATAGCCAAGTGAAACCTTTCTGGCAAAGTTGTCTTCCTAGTGCCCTTGCCCAGATAGCTTTCTCTGGGTGGCAGTATTATGAGTGACCTGGGAGAGAGCATCATGTGGTAGGTTAAGACAAAATCTACTTAAAGCCTTAAGAAGCAAAGAGCGACAAATAGTGATGAGGCTGAATGCTGATTTTAGCAACAACCGCACCCCTAACAGTACATTTGCAGATCTTTCCTATTCTTTGGGGCAGACCTGTGCCATAGGACCTGAGACCCTTCCAATCAGAGGCTAAAGGACCCTGACACCAAGGGAGAGGAAACATAGATGATCATTTCCTCACAGCAAGGTATTATGAAAGCATTTCCCACTGCAACAGAATACGTTCTATATAAGACTCCTAAGGGACAATGATGTTAAATTTCAAAGGAATTCTTGCCTTTGATATGATTTCTCCCAGCACAGGCCAAAACTTTTATTTGAAGATCATATAAAGGACTAAGTGAGATAAACTCCTGCTAGCAATGGACCTCAACTTTGGCTTTTCCCCAGGTCTTCGTTTAAGCCTCAGTGGTGAATACATTTTTAAAAGAAGCAGGTACATTGGAATCGTAGAAATAGGAATCACTATGATCTTACCCTATTAGCCAACTATCAGATGTAAAGAGAGGCAATAGCTTGGGCCTGCTTTTCATATTAGATCTAAGATCTAAACACAATAAGGTCACAGATTTTTAAATTTGGAAAGATCCTTAGATATCATCTTACCCAACCCCCTCATTTAGCAGATAAGGAAACTGAGACACAAAAAAGGAAAAGAGATTCTTCCAAGATCACACATCCTCTCAAGAAGAGCATTTGGGAATCTCTACCACTGTCTGGCTCTACAGTGATGAGTCTATACACTACTGGGACATGGCCACTGGTAGACCAAGTATTCTCTCATCATCAGTGACCACCAACAAAACACTGCAGAGTTCCCATGAGATCTGTTTGAGATATGTTTCTGTTATCGTCTAGCTGTATCCCCATAGACCAGCTGCCAAGGCTTCTCATGATTTTTTTCTCAGTTTTATGGGGACATGTTTTAGGGCTTCCATTCCTTTGGTACTGGTTGTTTTTAATTGATCTTCTTCTGTGTACAACACACCTCACAGTGCTCCTAGTTGTAACTAATTTTAAAAATTGAATACATTTTAAATATCAAAAAGTCCTGTAGAATCTTATAAACTTTTAAGTACATGAAATTACTTTCATTCACTGTACAATCAGAAGAAAAGTGCAATGAAGTCAGGATTCAAATGATGTTCTAATTATGTTGGGAACTGTTGTGGTGGGAATTGACTAATGATGCCAGTAATAAAACCAACATGAGAAAATCACACATGATCAGTATTTATAGAGAGATTATTCTATTATCCAGTTCACTAATGGGACAAAACAGGGGCTATTAAAACTGACCCTTACCCTATTGCATAATCATTGTACATCAGTCAAACCAGCTTCCTTTAACAAAGAAACAAGGTAAAAGTTAATATACCATTTAATAACATGAGAAAATGAGGTATTTCTTTAACTGCCAGTAGCAATTAACCTTTTAGAAGTTTCAGTAAATCATTCACCATAATCTGAAATGCATTCAAAAGGTAAGCAAGAAAAATGAGTCCTTTTGTATAACTCCTCTGTAGAGTTCTGACACGCAGGCAAGCCAAGGAGAATGAAGCCAATTGGAGTCCTAAATCCCTTTTGACTCTTCTTATTTCCCATGGAGACAAAGGTTGGGACAGAGTCACCTCCAAAAGCAAAGAGTTTCCCAGGACTTTCACTGATCCTCTACATAATGGCTATTGATTCCACAGAAGTTCTCAAATCCATGTGTAATCCTCACCTGTGAAATATGGATTTCAACTAAATAATACAGTTAGCAAGTTTCAGTCTTCTATCTTGCTGGTGATGTGCCACTTTTTGATAAGAACCTACCAACACAATAAAGTCAGGAGGAATGTGCCACATTGTAACTTTGTTTTGGTTTTTTTTTAAATTATTTTTATTTTTAATGTTGTACAATCATTGCCATAAAACTTAGATTTTTCTCCCCTACCTGCCTCCCAACACCTTCTTCCCTCTCCAAGATGGCATACAGTTCTATATAAGATCTACACATACTTTCCTATTGAATACGTTTTCACTATAGTAATGCTGCGTAGATGAACATTTTAGAATGGAAGAAATCATATAACAAATCAAAACATAATACATGCATACACACACACACACACACAAATGATCTGCTACATTCTGTGAATGATTCCATGTTTCTTTCTTTGAGTGTGGAAGGCATTTTGCCTTAGAAGATCTTGGGAATTTTTTTTTTAAGTTCTTGTGTTGTTACAAAGTTCCAAGTCTACCAGAAATAACTCTCGCACACTGTGGTTGTTGCTTTGCACAAAGCTCTCCTGGTTCTGCTCCTTTTGCTCAGCATCAGATTATATAAGTCCTTCCAGGCCTCTGAAGTCTTCTTGTTCCTCATTTCTTAAGGCGCAATAGTACTCCATTACATTCATATACCGTAATTTATTCAGCTATTCCCCAATTGATGGGCATCCCCTTGATTTCCAATTTTTGGCCACTACAAAGAGTGCTGTTGAGGTCCCGCAGTAGCATAGTTTTATGTCAATTTCTTCCTTCAACTCCCCCAACCTCTTCTCTAAGAATTTGGATGCTATATCACTTGGAGTATACATATTTAGTAATGAGCAGGATATAGTTTCCATCCTTATCTCTTTTGATTAGATCTGTTTCTGCTTTTGCTTTGTCTGAGATTGGAATTGCTATTCCTGGTTTTCTTACATCAGCTGAAGCACAATATATTCTGCTCCAACATTTGACCTTTATCCTGTGTGTATCCCCTGTTTCAAATGTGTTTCTTGTAAACATCATACTGTTGGATTGTGGCTTTTAATCCATTCTGCTATCCATCTCCATTTTATGGGAGAGTTCATTCCATTCACATTCATAGTTATGATTACAATGTGTATATTTCCCTCCATCCTCTTTCCCACCATTTGTGCTTTTAGCTCTCCCATTATCCTTCCCCTCCTCAATAATATTCACTTTTCACCACCACCACCTGCAGCCTTCCCTTCCTTCTTTTAGGCCCCCTCCCTTTTACTACCCTTTACTCTTATTGCTTCTTCCCTCCCTTTTAGCTTCCCTCCTCTTTCTTTCTCCTTTCCCTACTATTGCCTATAGAGCTAGTTAGGATTATATATTCAAGTTTATTTTTCCCTTTTTGAACCAAATCAGATGAGAGTACCTCTCAAACAATGCTCATCTTCCTCCCCTCTATACCTCTACTATAATTTTGTACTTCTTCCTGTGATATAATTTACCATTTTTGCTTCCTCCTTTTCACACCTCCTGTTATAATCCCTTCACATACTTAAATCATATTTTTAACACGACATCATTTACTTTATACCCGTTCTCTCTATATATATCCCTTTTATATTTCATAATAGATGCACAATTCTCAAGATTAACAGATATCATCTTCCCTTATAGGGAGGTAAACAGTTTCCCCAAATTGAGTAGTAACAAGTCCCCCCCCCATTTACCTTTTTCTGCCTATCTTGAGACCTGCATTTGAAGATCTAATTTTCTATTAAGTTCTGACGCTTTTGTCAGGAAGGTCTGGAAATCCCTTATTTCGTTGAATGACCATCTCCTTGCCTGAAATGTTAAGCTGAACTTTGTTGGATAGTTGATCCTTGGTTGTAGTCCCAACTTCTTTGCCTTACAGAATATTGTATTCCAATTCCTTTGATCTTTTAATGTAGAAGTTGCAAGGTCCTGTGTGATCCTGACTGTAGCTCCTTGATATTTGAATGGTTTCTTTCTGGCTGCTTGTAGTATTTTCTCCTTCACTTGATAGTTCTGGAATTTGGCAACGGTATTTCTTGGGGTTTTGAGTTTGGAATCCCTTTTGGGAGGTGAACAGTAGATTCTTTTGATGACTATTTTACCCTCTGGATCTAGCACTTCTGGGCAGTTTTCCTTGATGATTTCCTGGAAAATGTTGTCCAGAGTCTCTTTTTCATCATGGCTTTCTGGCAGGCCAGTAATTCTTAAATTTTCTCTCCTGGATCTATTTTCCAGGTCAGTTTTTTTTTCCAGTTAGATATTTTACATTTTCTTCTATCTTTTCATTCTTTATATTTTGTTTGACTGATTCTTGCTGTCTCATAAAGTCATTAGTTTCTACTTGTCCAATTCTAATCTTTACCAAATTGTTTTCTTCAGTTAACTTTTGCATCTCCTTTTCCATCTGTCCAATTTTTCCTTTTAAGGGGTTATTTTCTCCAGTTAATTTTTGTACTTCCTTTTTCATTTGTTCAATTTTCCCAGTTTGGTTTTGTGCTTCCTTTTCCATCTGTTTAATTGTTCTTTTTAAGGAGTTATTTCCTCCAGTTAGTTTTTGTACTTCCTTTTCCATTTGTTCAATTTTCCTTTCCAAAGAGATGTTCTCATCAGTGAATTCTTTTTTTATACTTTTAAAATCATTGGCCAGTTTTTCTTCTATTTCCTCCTTCAGCTGTTCCAGGAGGGTTGTTTGTGCATTCAAGCAGTTCATAGTCCCTTCTGAAGTTTCAGATGGAAGTACAGTCTCACCACTGACCTCTTTGGTATTTGTGTTTTGGTCTTTGTCCCCATAGAAAGATTCTATGTTTTTTTTTTTCCTCCCTTCTTTTGCTTTTTCTTGTTCATGATGGTGATTGTGTGTTGCGGCTTCTGGTTCTTTCAGTTAGAAGCTGCAGAACTTAGTGTTGAGCTGCCCTGTGTGAAAAAGCTAAGAGCAGGTTTTGTTTTGTGTTTCCCAGATCACCCTGGGGTTAGCTTGTTAAATGTGGAGGAGGGGTGGTCTGGTCATGGGAGAGCTCCTCAGCTGAAATGAGGCAAAGGCAAGCTCAGGGGATGGTGATCCCAGCTGCCCTATTGTCTTCCTGTTTCCCCTGGAGTACTGAGGCACACCTAGATCCTAGTGCAAGTTTCCCCCCTTCCTTGGGTTCCTCTCCTGGCACTGAGGCTTGCCTGGGTCCCCTTTCCTTCCAGTTTGCCTCTGCAACAGTAGGAGGAATCCCCCTTAGCTATTTTCCTGGCCTCAGGTGTTATGAGACTATTGGTCCCCTCTGTTGTTCCCTCTGATCCAGGATTTTTCTGGGGAAATATTTTATGGTTCTTTCAAGGTCATCAGGGGGGAGGGGAGAGCATTTACTGATCACTCTGCGATCCTGGCTCCCGGAAGTTCAAGTAGGTGACTTATCTGCAGGCTGAAAGTCTCAGGAGATGCTGTGGCTTATATCTGGTACTCAGCGGCTGCCACTGGCTCAGCTCTGCTGGTCTCTCACCCTTGGCTGCCAGTTTGCAGGTTCTGCCTAATGCTCTCTCAGGTTTCCCAGGGCCCTCCCACTCTGCTGAGCTGGACGTGCTGCACTGTGCACTGTGGGTTCACCCCCGTGGAATAGATCCTTCCCGTGGACTTTCCAGTCTGTCCTGGGTTTTGAATCTGCCACAGTCTGTCTCCTATTGGAATCTGCACCTCCAAAATTTGGTCAGATTCTCTTTTCGAGGTATCTGAAGGAATTTGCCTAAGACTTAGGTGAGTCCTTGCTCTCACTCCACCATCTTGACTCCATCTCCTCCCACATTATTATAACTTTGTAAAGATAAAGATTTGGTATGGCACAGTGGGAAGGACCCTGTATCAAGAGTCAGAATATCTGAGTTCTAATCCAGGAGCCAACATTGTTAAACATTAGACAAGTTGTTTTATGTCTCTGGATCTTCATTTCCTAATCTGTAAGATGGGTATATTAGACCAGAAGGCCACAAGGGGTTTTTTTTGGACTCTAAAGTATGTGATGCTATGAATTCTCCATGAGTTGCTAAATTGAATAAATTGTATAAATAGCATATTGCTAAATACTACTTTCTGTTTGTGCTGTATTTCTGACCCAAGAAGCATGGTGTATTGGAAAGAGTCCTGGTTTGTAAGTCAGAGGATATAACTTAGAAACTCAGCTTTGCTATCCTGCAGAACTTTAGGCAAGTCACAGCCACTCAGGCTGTCTTTTCCCTGTTCTGTAAAACGAAGGGGTTCAACACAAGGCCTCTCAGGCAGCCTGAGACAGTGGATAAAGTATTTGACTTGAAGGGAGGAAGACTTGTTTTCAAACCCTCTTTTATATATTACCTGTGTGATTCTGAGCAAGTCGCTTAATGTCTGCATGTTTCAGTTTCCTCATTTGTAAAGTGAAAGGTTGTCTTATGCCTCTCCTAGTTCTTAATCTAGAATTCTATGATCTTCATTCTATCATTTAAGAGTATCTATCAATACTCTTCTCAAAGTCAATTTTCTGGTGTTATGGGACTCCAAGAATTCTCAGGAGCTTCCCATCTATCCCTTACTTAAAAGTCTTCATTTCAGGCAATATCTGTGCTTGAAAATTTTTTATTTTCCTCCCACTCTCCAATCCAAACTTGCTTCAATGTCCCTTTGAATTCTAAATCCTATTATCCTATTTTCATATCATAATCTTCCTTATCTGAAGTACTAGAAGATATGCTTGCCCCCTTTTACCCACTTTTTATGTCCAGTTAAGAGATTTCTTAAGAAGAAATGTGTAACTGGACCTCATCCTGTCCATTAGCAGAGGTAATTACTGTTCGCATGCAACAACTCTCACAGTTAGATAACTGCTGTTACTTGAAAAACAACGGTTTCCTCAGAGAGAAATGACACCAGCAGTAGTGGGAAATGTCCAGCTGACCAGTTGAAAGGATTTAGAAGGAGCAGGTAGTTGACTGTCTTCATGCTGTCAGGATTTTATTTTAGATGAGTACGCCATCAAAAGTCTGAGTTCTGCAAACTGCAGGGTGGGAAACCTGTAGTTCAAGGTCTTGTGGTCTTCTAGGTCCTCAGGTACAGCTTTTTGACTGAGTCCAAGTATTACAGAACAAGTTCTTTTCTTAAAGGATTATTCTGTGAAGCTTGGATTCAGACAGGGTCACACTTGTGGACCTAGAAGGCCATATGTGGCCTCCTGAATACAAGTACCTCATCCCCCGATAATCTCTAAGAGGAAGTCTTGAATTCTTGGTTATCCCAGGGGAGTACCCTTCAGACTGACCCAGTAGCACAGAAGCTCAGTTGGAAATGAGCTCAGAGACCATCAATTTCAACTAATACTTGAACAGGAATCTCCTCCAGTCACAACACCAATTAAGTTACCATTCAGCCTTTGCTGAAAGTCAGCTAGTGAAAGGAAACTCATTACCTGCCAAGAGACCCTATTCTAATTTTGGATAGCTATAAGTGTTACAAAATTCATGAGATTTAGAGATGGATGAAATCTTAGGGTTATCAAGCCCAACATCCCTACCTCCACTTCTTTTACAGCAAAGAGCTCAAGGCTAAAAGAGGTTCAGTGGCATGCCCACAGTCACACAGCTAGTAAATTTCTGAGGAAGGTTTTGAACTCAGGTCTTCCTGATTCCAAATCTTATACCCTAGTCATCATTACAATTGCTTCCCAGAATAGCTGAACCATTTCATAACTCTTCCAACACATTTACCAAAGTACTTGCCTTCCCAGAGTTCCACCAAATTTAACTATTCTGTTTTCTGTTGTCTTTGTCAATTGTCTCTACATTTCTCTCAATAGTAATCTAGATCAATCTTTCATATAATTGCTAATAATTTGTAGTTTTTCTTTTAAGAACTAGTTATTCCTATCTTTTGACCAGTTATTTATTAGGGAAATAGTAGCAGATCTTTCATGGTTGTATTACTTAATTCCTAGTATATTTTAGATATCTTTTCTTCATTGGAAATATTCAATGCAAAGATTCTGTTTTCCCAACTGGGATTCCCTTCTTTTTCCAGCTGTATTGCTTTGTTTGTACAAAAGCAATTTATTTTTGCACAGTCAAAATTTTCTATTTTTTATTTTGTGATCATTTCTATCCTTGTTTATTTAAGAATGCTAATCCTTGTCATAGCTATAAAAAGGTATCTCCTTTAATTCTGCTCTATTTATTTTAATGATATGATCTTGTATGTTTAGGTTGAGAATCTATTTGCAACTTATTATGTATAAGTCACAAGATACTGATCTAAACCCATCTTTGCCAAACTGCTTTCCAGTTTCCGAGTAGTACCTAACATTTATAGAACTTTTAGTACTTATATTACTTATGTACTTACTTATATTATTTATGTACCTTACAGAAATTATTTCATTTCATCTTCATAGCAATCTTGTGAGGCAGTGTTGTTATTTACTATCATTTTCATTTTACAGTTGAGGAAATTGAGTCTAAGTACACTTAAGTGACTTGCTCAGGGTCACATGGCTAGAGAGTCCCTGAGTCAAGATTATAAACTCAGGTCTTCCTGACTCCAAGGCCAATGCTCAATCTACTATGGCACCTAGCTGCCTGTAGGCTTTTCTTAACAAAAGCATTTTTTTACAAAACAGGAAGTCTTTTTCCTGACAGTTTATGTTCTTAGGTTTACCAACTACTAGACTATTTCTGATCGATGCTTTTATTTTCACTTATGCCAATAGTTTGAGTGACTACTGAGTTATCATTTGAAGTACAAAGATGCTAAGCCTCTTTTTGTCCTATCATTTCTCCTATTTCTGCATTCCATTACCAAACAGAAAAAAATTTAATCCCTTTTTGTGGGGCTAGCCCTCCAAAGACCAAGAGACAGGGGAAGATGCCCTATAACTCTCCACACACTATGACCCTCTTCTCCAGGGCTTCTCATCTCTAAATTAAACATTCTGTATCTTCCCAAATCTTCATGTGCCCTGGTGTCTCAACCTCCTTTATTACAATGGCCATTCTTCCCTGGATGATCTCTGACTTGCCAATGGCCTTCCTAAAATGTAGCACCCAAAGGTGCACCTATGACTGTCCATGTGATCTAACTAAGAGACAGTAGGGCAGGGCTCTCTCACCATCCTTATTTTGAACATTAGGCTCCTCAATATGATTCAGAGTGCATTAGCCTTTTTGAGCCTCCAGGTCATCTGTTGACTCATGCTGTGTTCATGAAGTGTCCATCTCTGAACTCACTGCTTGAATTTTCATCTGGATACAGGCATCTACTTCTGCTCTAGTTGCTGTCTTCTTCCTCTGGCCCACTCTACTCAGCTTCTCACATGCCCCATAAGTGATTCAGATTTTGAACAATTGAGTTAATGCTTCTGGTCTATCTCTGGGGAAGAGCCTTCTGACTGTGCCCTTTCCTCAGTCACTGATCTAGGAACCTAGCTCTAGCTCATAGTAGCTCCTAGCAAGGGGACGGAAGACAGCAATCCCCTCATCTAGCTCACTCTCTAATGAATATGATCCCAGAAGACTGTGAAATAAAAAAAATAGTGGGAATTGGAGGCCTGGTTTCTAATTCCATTCCTACCACCAACTTTCTATATGGCCTTGGGCAGATTTCTTAGCATCTCTGGCCCTCAGTTTTTTCTTCTGTAAAATGAGAAGACTAGACTAGAAGACTTTTTCTAGTTCTAAAATTCTAAAATCCATAATCTAAAATGAGTCTTAAACAGATATCCCTCATGTTTCTAAGAGTATCATAGCATCTCAGATTAGGAGGGGATGTAAGAATACTTTTTGTCCAGTCATACTCAAAGCACCAAATCCCCCTAAACATTCCAAGCCAAGTGGTCATCTCACTTAGATGTAAATGCTTCCTATTTATGGGGACCTCAATTCCTCATGAGGAAAACTGTTCCATTTTTAGGCAACTCTGATGGTTCCCTTTGTTGCCTTATGGACTACCATGTCAGAACAGAAGAACTAAATGAAGGATAAGTGGGGAAGGACTTGGATTTCAAGCTTCATTCTAGTGGTTTAAAGAAGAATGATTTTCTTGCTTTACAATCTTTAAAGAAAAGTTAAGATAGAGAAATGTTCTTGGAGTTCCTTTGGGATTTGTGTAACTGAACAAAGTATTGCCATTTTGTCCCTAATTGAAAATGAGAAGCCTTTCTATTAATAACAGAAAGTGGAAGAAAATCGATTCATTGAGAATGTGTACTCGTTGAGGACAGGGACTGTTACTAATAGTTTTTCGCTTATTTCTTTTTATGTCACCAGTGCCTAGTTCAGTGCCTTGTGCATAGATGGTGTAACGTGCCATTTGAATAAGTCCATAGTTATCTGCAGATGCTTTCTGAAATCTAGACAATCAACAAAACAGTAAGTCAAACCCTGATTTGTAACATTTGTCCATTTCCAAGTTGTCAATGCTCATCTTGATGATCCACTTTCCAGAAAATCCCTGATCCTATAGAACCAAAACCATTTTGTTTAGTCTAAGCTCAGCTCCTTTTATTGATACCTTCTCTTGACTTAATGAAGTTATTTATTGCTTTTTCCTCATTCTGCTTTCTTTTATCTGTGTCACTTCATCCAAGACTTCTCATATTCTTGTGAATTCTTCCTATTCATTTTTCCCCTATGGAGCAATAAAATTCCATTACATTTATATCCCACCATTTGTTCAGTCATTACTCAATCAATGTTCACCTACTTTGTTTTCTGTTTATTATTCTTGAAAAAAAAGTTTTGCTATTAATACATTGTTGTCTATAGGGACTTGACTTTGATTGTTGATCGTCTTGGATTCCATGTTCATGAGTCAGATAGCTAGGCTAGAAACAGTTTTGTCATGGCTTAGTTTCAAATTGTCTTTCAGAGTGGTGGGGCCACTGTCTTCCCACAGCTCCTCCAACATTTCCTATTTTCACATTTTATCATGTTTTTTAACCTAAGTTTTTTTTTAATTGGTTAGTCCTATTTATGAAAGAAGAAAACAACTTCTTTTATAGCATCTTCAGAGGTATACATGTCTGACAATTTTCAAATACATTTTTTTTAAAGCCTTTGATATTACAATACCCTTCTGAGTAAACGCAATATGAAGCAAACCACCACCCTTTGGCTACATTGGTGTAAACTAAACAATCATCAGTGAGATTATTATTTTTTTTCTGACACGAACTCCATAGTAGCTCTGCTATCCTGATTTCTTACAAGGGAAGATCAAAAGCCTAGTTCACATGATGCAGTAACTATAAAGTTCTGTAAAAAGTGAAAGGAAATACATCTTCAGTGAGATTCCATCATCTCTTATTAATGCCATAATTGAGGGCTATAAATCTGTTTCTTATACAATTCATGCAATAAAATACTTAATGGGTTGTGAATGACACGTTATAAAACTAGGCATTAAGTATTGCAATTTATATTTAAATGTGCTTCAGACATCAATAAATGCTCTATAAATAGCAGGCTGTCTGAAGTCAGAAGACATAACCTTTCATTTACATCTTGCAGATTTGTTAGCAAAGTCATTAGATGGTGTGTCGCTAACACCAAATTGTTTTTGTATCTCGAATGGCAGAGATTTTTTTCATCCGAAATATTTTATGATTATCAAATCCTGAAGCCTCTTCTGACTGCAGCAGCTGCGAGAATTAGCATTATCACTTGGGACTCCTCAGGCAAAGTCAGAATGTTCTACCTACCCTGAAACCAACCCAGCTACATCGAGAGTGGGTGTGTTTGACTCTAAATTGGTAGTGTGGAAAGAAGCATGCATCTAGAGGAAGATTTCTGTGCCGGTTCTGATTTTACCTGTATGCATTGGACAAATCACTGACTACCTTTTAAAGAAGTCTCTTTACTAAATGGGCATTACCTCACTTTAAGTGAGTACCTGAAAAGGCCTTAACCTAAAAAGCCATGGCTTCCCATTACGTCCTGAACCATCTCCAGTCATCCTGATGAATATCTGGTCACTGGATCCAGATGGCTCAGGAGAAGAAAGTGATGCTGCTGACCTGCCCAGCCCTCCCTCACTCAAATCAAAGTCAAGTGCAAGTCATGTCATTAGTTCTCTGATGTCACAGACCTCTTCAAAAATGAAGGACTAACACAACAATGACGACAGCAACAACAAAGTTTCCTCATATGTAAAGTAAGGACTTAGGACTACAAGATTAGTTCCTATTAACTTTAGAATCTATACTACAAAGCATAGAATCATTGAAGAGTGTCTTGGAGTCAATGATACCAAATTATACATCTGATATATAGTAGTTATCTATCCATGTGGCAAGGCACTTAACCCCTCAATGTCTGAAGTAAATCTCTAAAACTAAGTTACACAGCTGTTATTAATCTGTTTCAATAAGTGGAATTCCCACCTGGAAAGTTCCCTGTACTGATGAAATCATAGGTCTGTAGTAAAAACAAACAACGAATGAATGAATGAAATCAATGGGAAAATTCAGTAGAGGAAATGGTGCCTCAAAATCCTTTCCTGATAACTGTTCTCTTTGATCCTTCCAAATTGTCACTTTCTTTAGGGTGGATCATTTTGTGACATCCAGGAATCTATTTTCATTTGCTGTGAAATACTTCCTGTAAGTATTGTAGAGTCAAGAGATGTAAGGAGACATCACTATTAATACAATCTTTTAACCAAGATTTACTATGTCTCTAATGGATGTGGGTGGGGGGCAGGGAAATCTCTAGACCTGACTAATAATGAAAGATCATAATTTTGGTTCTGTTCTCATTATGTTACTGTAACATTGTGCAAATTAACTGAGACAAAGCCAAATAATTCAATTGATTGAGTTTAACAGTAAACTTTATAACTCTTTTCATCTTTAAGAGACTTATAATATGCAATGTTTCCTTTGGCTGCAATCACATTTTACATCATGTGGTAATGAGTTCCAGAGATATTGACATGTATTCTTTAATTCTTCCCCATGAAGCTGTACTTTTATTATATTGTATATTAAGCATGCCTTTGATCCAGAGTCCATTTTTCCAAGTCTTGCTGTCATTGCTGTACTTGTTATTTTTGGCCATGTTCGACTCTTTGTGACATTTTTTTTTTGGGGGGGGTGGAGTTTCTTGGCAAATACACTGAAGTGGTTGGCTATTTTCTCCTCTAGCTCATTTTACAGATGAGGAAATTGAGGCAAACAGGGATAAGTGACTTGCCCAGGGCCACATAGCTAGTAAGATTTGAACTCAGGTCTTTCTGACTTCAGACCCAGCCTTCTACCCAATGAGCCACCTAGCTGCCTAATCAAGTCTAACCTTGATTATATCCCTTAAGTTTTCAATGGAATTTCAATCAGAGGTAGGTCTCAGGCCACTGAAGCACATTTCTCTTCATCTCTTGTATAAAAATTTTTAATATTTGGTGACATTTAGCCTGGTACAAAGTCTACTATTCCAGAAGAATTCTACTTCTGAGTATATCTAGTTCAAATCATCTACTGTTTTGGTGAGCAGCTGGTCTTTTAGTACCTTTATTCCTGACTGGCATAATCTTATGCTATATACCTGTGTCTTGTGTATTTAATAATCCCTCAGCCAATAGAAAGGACAGCCTTATAGAATGGGAGGTGCCAAATGGGTACAGACAATATTTCAATAGGTTGTTAGGTTATAGAGTTATGATATGTGTGTATGTCCACATATAAAAGATACACTAGAAAGAAGAATCAAACTATGTACAGAATATCTATCTAATTATGTATAACATAGTGATACAATAAAATATTGAAGACAACTGTGGAAGAGGACAGGCATATGCTTAAGCAACTGTTGCTATAAGAACATGTATGTAATCTATCATTCCAAAGCTTATTGAGCACTTTTTTTTGATGAAGGAAGCCTATTTATTTCTTGTTCACCAAAAAAATGCTTTAAACACAGCAGATGCACATGACTATCCACAGAAAAACTTAATTTAATAGTAGTAACATAAATACTGTTACATTCTCTTGATATGTCATTACATAAAATATTAGCTTATCACAGAGTTTTCAGGACTATTAAATAATGCCAATCACTTCCTGAGAAAGCATGGGCACTCTAATTTCTCTCCCACACCAAAAGACTTCTTCATCCTGGAAGTTCACTCCAACCTTGGAATTCACATTTTGGAAATACATTCTGCCCCTGTAGCATCTTCCTCTGATTGGACAGTTTCTCACAGAACCTCCATTTTAAGGAGGGTATCCAAGCCAGTCACATTTTTTATTCTTCTCCAGGATGCACTTTGGACTTTCTCTATTATGCCTCTGGTCAATTAGCTCTTCACCTTTTCAAATTCCATTTTTGTTGGCTTGTCTTGCCCTATTAGAATGTAGGCTTCTATCTGCCTGTATTTGCATTTTCAGCACTTAGCATTGTGGAAGGACTTAATAAATGATGCTTGACTTAAATTTGACCAAGGCCCAAGTATGAGAACTGACCCACATGAGATAATATTCAAAACTTAAGGTATGTGATACAGACCACCAGATCTTACATAAATCTATTTCACCTTGTTTATAGCATATTCTGACTAAGGGGAGGTCAATATGTGTAAATTGTTAGAAAAGTACTGGTGGAAGGAAATTGCAATCTCTCCCAATCAGTGAGAGAATAAACTGAGGTCAACTCCTTTGTCCTCACATTCACACAACACCAGTGACTACACAAGATTGGGAGAGTCAAGGTCATCACCACCAAATCACCACCATGCTGGCTCTCCACATCCTCCCAAGCTCTCCACTCTCAGAGAGAAACCAGTAGTTGGTTCATGTGTGCTACTAGTGTTGTGTGAGTGAAGATAAAGGAGCTGGCCAATGAGTTAGCATTTTAGCACTCAGGATTGAGGTCATTTTTTCTCCACACTCTTGCTACATTTACCAACCTGTTTCCTAATACCTCTAAATATCCTTCAAAGAATGGCCATTAGTTGCTCCCCTATCCAGTCATATCCACAGTGCCAAATAGTCAAGAGGGAATTTTCCTGTGAAAGCTACAGCACCAATGTCTCTCTTCTCCTCCTTCCAACCCTGTAACATTAAGAATATCAAAATTCACCCCCACTTCCACCAAATTCCAACCTATGCCTTTTTTTATTACAAAGCTACACTTTTCACTGCACCTACTGCCTCTCCATTCTTGTAAATGCTGAACCCCATTGTTCACAAAGGTTGCTTCCATTCTTTGTTAGTCCTCAGTCCCTTTTCTGTTATAGTGTGGTCTTCTTTCTTGATGTCACTGGGGTGTTCTTGTAATCCTTGTATATTTGTTTTCTTCTTGTTTTCTTCCACCCTTTTCCTGCACCTTTTGATTTGCCATTTTGGTTTTCTCTTATGCCCTTTGAACATCTCTTTGATAAAATGCCATCTTTTCTCCTTCATATAGCAGCATTTGTGGTGACCTTTCCTGTACTCTAACACCTCCCCATCTTATATCAGTCATCCTTCACTTTTTTGTCTGCTGTCTTGGTTCTCTGACATTGCTTTCTGTAGTAACAACTTTATGTCCCCATGTTTGATCACTCAATTTATTTTCCTCTACAGGAGGCATAAATAACACTTTGAGAATCTCTGTTCCTCTCCCTGTTGCCTGTGTCTGGTTATTTTAACAAATCTAAAGGTTATATATAAATCTTGAAAAAGTTCCTCAATCCACCTGATGAAATGAAAATGTAAAGCCATTGGATGAAGACAATTGACTCAACTGGATGATTGAGAAATCAGCCACAGCCCTTTTGGCTTTTAAAAAGCAAGACTCTACTCTGAGAGTCAAGAGGGTCAGCTAAGTAGGGAGAAGTCAGCTCTTGAGGATCTACTCTTTACCTCCTCTCTTACCAGACGATAAGTATAATACACTTAGCAGTGTTTGGCACAAAGTAAGTGATATATGTTAACTATCATCATCATCATCATCATCATCATTATCATTATGTATAGTAAAGTTAGGGAAAAGATTCTCTCCACTCCTCCTTCTACGGCCCCCCAACACTTATGGCAAAGGTATCTTATAAGATGAATACACATCAGTCCAATAGAGCAGAATGCAGCTTCAGAGTACAACTGAGTTGTTGAGAGGAGGGAGAACCAAAGCTTAGGGGCAAGATCTTGTTTCCCAAGAGGCTGGAGACCTCAAAACTAAGACCCTATGAAAGTAGAATAAGAGAGTCCTTCACTGTTTTCACTGTAACATTCTGAATTCTTTCAGACAAAAAAAGCATACTACAATAAGTATCCTGGGTGAGTGTTTCAATAAACTCAGTAGCTAGAAATGGTGGGGGCAGTAAAGAAGCACTGAAATAGCATCCATTAGAGAATTTGGGGCCAAGGTCAGTGGGGGTACTAGGAGGTAAGCAGTGACTCTGCAGCACCTTAAGAATGAGGTACCTCTCTTCCCACTGGCCTTGGCCATATCCATTCCCTGTTCATGTGCCTCCTCTCGCCTTCTGAACTCTATGGGTTTTCCTCTTTTCACTGACCCTTTCGTAGATGTCCCAGGATCACCAACGAGAGTTTTGTTGCTACAGTTCCTATTATACTATTTCAGTAAATGTCTCAGATGTTGTGAGGATTAAAATAGTTAATATTTGGAAAGCACCTAGCACAGTGCCCAGCATGTAGTAGGTGCTTAATAAATGTATACTTCCTTTTTTCTTTCATTTCTTCAAGCTATTTGTGTCCACCTAGAAACAAGGTAAGCAGATCAATGGGGCTAGAGAACTACAGTTTTGGGAGTGTGGACCCAGTGAGTACCTTGAAACTAGAATCATCACCCTGAGCAAAAAATCCAATCTATAAATTTAAGAAGAGCTGGAGAACCTAAGATATGGAAGGAATCCATGTTTTTAATATTCTTTCTTTTAATAATTGGTATTATTTGTGTTCATAATGTCTCTTTTCTGGGATTATGAGCAGATCTGTGGTTCTTCTCTTTGCCTTCTGGATTATTGTCTATTTGACCATATAAATCCAACAATTTCAATACAGATGAGAAGAAAAATAAAAATATTTTCCCATATAATTTTTCCATTATTTGTTCACTCATTTCCTCTAACGTCTCTTTTATGGCCAGTCATGACAGTAAACTTAATTTAAAGGAACTATTCAAATGTTTTGAAGAAACTAAAGTATTTAAAGTGAGAGATGCCCAAATATGAGAGACTTCTGCTTAGCTCTGGATTTCATTAAGATAGAATGATAGGTTACAAATTTCCATGGAGACCATTGAGTTATTCATGAACCTGATCACTAACAGTAAAGTCTTCAGATAGGGTTATTACCATGCTGTTAGCAAATGCTTGTTTTATTCCATAAATTAAAAATAAAATTAATTAATGGAATAAAACAAGCATTTCCAGACCTCAGGAACTTTAACTCCACAAACATTCATCTAGCAAACATCATGGGAATCAGAAAATTGTGATCATATTTCTCTATGTAGACTATGTACATATTTCTCTATGTAGACTAACATAGAGTGAAAAAAGTGATTCTTAGGAGACCTTCCTCCCACTTGGAATGTGATTGCAGGGAGAGAAAGCCATAGTTGACAGGTATGTTAAAAGAGCCTTTAAGCAGAACTGTGACTAAGGACATTTTAACCAGGACAAAAAGAGTTTTTGTGAGGTGAGAGATCCCACCTTTAGCTGGAGGCCTCTGCTAGTTCTCCACCTCCACCCCCCATAGCCAACACCTTCCATTTACTCTGCATATATCTTGTACATAATTAGTTGTTTGTATGTCATCTCTCTAACATTGGAAAGTGAGACTCTTGAATACAGCAATAGTTTTGCCTTTCTTTATATCTGACCCCAACGCCTACCTAGCACAAGGCTTGTTGACAGACTGTCCAAGACCAGCTGACTGACAGCTAAAGCTATGTCATTAGAAGTGCTGGTACTACATCTACTCTTAAGTGCGTTGGGGGTGAGTCCTCTAGAAAATAAGATCATAGGGTTTGTAGCTTAGGAAAATTTGTTCCATGGCAACAACTGGGCATGGGAACAGCTCCTTCTCCTACCAGATAATTGCAAAGTCCCTGGAGCAAAGTGCCCTTTGTCCTATGCTACCGTGAGGTAGCTATCTGATCCCTTTGATTGGCTACCTGTGACATTTTAAAAATTTGAGAGACATGGTTTCTGGATAATTTAATGATTTTATTAATAAAGAAAACATGTTTATTAATAAACAAGGTCAGTGACACCCTTGAATGTCATAGATCCCTCATGGTGGTGGGCTCTTTTGGAAGAACAGGTGTTCCTGAGGGTGGCAATCGACTCTGATTAGTTAAGAAATAATGAGAAAATGAAGATTACAATGAGAGGCTGGGTTATATCAATGAGGGTACATGACTTGGTTTACTCAAATGCTTATCAAAGAAATTTAGCAATTTCCATATTACCTGTCTGACAAAAGAGAGAAACAAAATTTTGCCATTATCTATCTGAGTATTAACACAATGAGTAGCAATCCTCTGATTAGCCCAAACTTAGAATTTCTTTTACTGTCTGATTAGATCCTGGCTTGAGTAAATCTTTGAGAAAGATTTCTCATACTGATTGATTTCTGGATGAGGAAGTAAAAAAGAGGAAAAACCTTGGTCCCAATACAATCAAGAGAGAAATAGTCATTTCTCTTGTGCCTATGGCTTTAAAACTGTCAAAACTAAGCCATTCATTCTCTTTTCTGTGGCTGTTTTTCCACCTGTTTTGGGGCCACTTTTATCAGCATCATCCAGAAGGCAAAGATCCCAATTCACCCACAGTAAGGACTCGATGATTTGAACCAGTGAGAGGGGAAGGACTTTTCTTTCCCTCCTCTGTCCCTTTTGCTCCAGCTCTGAGGAAATGAGCCTAGAGCTATTTGTTTCTGATTTGTGCTGTTTATTCTTCTCATTTTCAGTACTGAAGATGAGCCTTAAGACACTGGGGAGTTCAAGCTACAGGTGACCTTGGAGCCAGAATTGCAGGTGAGCTGATGAGGCCTATAGAAGTCCTGAGAAGCTGGGGTGCTTGGCATTTAAACCTGAGGAGGGATTTTGGACTTGAAACAGAGGCTGTGCTTTAGAGAAACCAAGTGAAGTCATGAACCCAAACCCTTTCCACTCCCCAGTGATAGAGGTGATACAAGGAGGAGGAGGATTTAAAATCCCACATGCTGGAAAGAGTATGTTTATGTATTTGTGATTATAACTTCTCAAGTAAATGATTCAGTGTAAAGACTGATCTGACTGTTAGTGGCTAAATGGAATTGTAGTGCAGGGGACTCACAGTCACACACACACACACACACACACACACACACACACACACACGCAAGCACACATGAACAAATGGTGAAACACCACTGATGGGGGCTAAAGCTAGTCATCAAGAGTCTAGAGATAACCCTACATTCACTTAAGAGTACCAGAGAACCCTGGTAGGGAAGGAATGACATCTAACCTACATGGTCTTCAGGAAGTCAAGGCTAGTTAGGAGAGTCTACATCTGAATTTTTGTGACCCTGAAATTATGCTGTGTTGGCAGCTCTATCTACATCAAGGATGAGTTTTCCTTCTTCAACCTGCAAAACTACTCAGCACACTTGCTGTAAGCCACTTTCTGCTCTAATCTCTATGAACTAATCATAATCCTTCCTTAATAACCAAATAAGAAAAGAAAAAAACTCAGAAATGATGGCATTCTTACATTATTAGCTAACTCCTGGCTGAAACAGCCAGCAGCTCTCTGAAGGGAGATCCAGTGCTAAGATGATTGCTTATAAATCACTAAAATGAGTAGTTCATAATTTCCATAGTGTTTAAGAGGTTTAAATTCTTACTTTTAGCTAATTCATTCAGCTATAGCACTTCAAAAAATGGGAATCCGAGCAAAGGGAATTTCATCAAATGATAAGCAGATCAGAGAAAAAAATGATAATAAGTCAACAAGAGTCTGTGCATCAAGCAAAGCCTTGGCATTAGCAGAAAGAGATAAAGGAAGGAGCTAATATGAAGGAAGGTGCTGATGGGCTGTTGGGCTCAAGACAAAGCAAAGGATACCTGGAGCTAATCACATGTAGAACTGTGGGACTCACAGGGCTAGTTTGATAGGAACAAGGTTAACACCCAGCTAAAGATTAATTGTTATTTCCCTGGGAAATTTATTGAGGAAGGAAATGTGAATGTTAAGGGAGCAGGTACAGGGTTTGTTGGAGATTTATCATTACATGGTGATGGATGAAAGCCTTCAGAAGTGAATAATAGGATTTTAAAGTTGAGCATAAGGTGCATTAACTAGATCCCTGGTTGTTGTCTCAGAAAAACTATGGCTGATATACAGGGGAGGGCTCTGCTTTAAGGTATGGTGGTTAGAGATCAGCAAGCTATTTCATTCTGAGTTTCAAAGGCTTTACGTATTATGGGCAGGTCATCACTGGTCCATGGTCAGAATCTCAGGTTAGGAAACTGAGGAATTCCAGTCATTGATCTATCTCCATTAACTGAGTTCATGGGATCATGAATTCACAGCTGAAAGAGATCTCAGAAGCTATGGGATTTGACTTATTCATTTTGCAGATGGGGAAACTGAGGTGCAGAGAGGCTAAAAGACTTACCCAGAATCACATCGCTAATAAGTATCTGAAACAGAATTCTAAACCAAACCTTCCTAGCACTCTATTCATTATGCCATATAGCCTGACTCTAATTATTTGTTTATTTTTTCAATCAAATTATTCTTTATTCAGCTTATCCAGTGCTGAATGGACTCTGACAGGATTGGCTCATATTAGTTCATTTTATAAGAAACTGACTGACATAAGGACTCCAGGGAAATTTTGTGTCATGAAGCTCTTTGGGAATCTGTCAAAATCCATAGGCCCTTTCTTAGAATATTGTTTTTTATATGCATGAAATAAAATATGTGAAATACAAAGAAAACCAAAGGTTAATGAAAATACAGATTTATTTTTTTTTTCCTATCCAGTTTCACAAATCTCTTGAAATCTATCCATGAACTGCATTGGTCTATATCAACAGGTTAAGAGTACCTACATTGAAAGGTTATATAAGGACAAGTACCTACATTAAAGTGTTATATAAGGACAAGTACTCTAAAATACTTTTGGTTAAGCTGTGAATTAGTCCAGCCATTCTGGAAAGCAATCTGGAGCCATATCCCCAGAGTAACTAAACTGTGCTTGCCCTTTGACCCAGTAAAACCACACTATTAAGTATATATCCCACTAAGGTCAGTGTAAAATGGAAATAATCCATCTATACAACATCATCTATAGCAACATAGCTTTTTATTGCAACAAATAATTGGGGAGGACATGGATGTCTATCAGTTAAGGAATGATTAAACAAATCATGGTATATGGATATGAATCAGAGTGTTGTGCTATAAAAATAATGAATATGGAGAACTCAGGGAAATATGACTGCCCACAAAGGGTTTTAAATGACAGATGGTGATTATAGGACATTCACCCATAGGGGTCTGGCTGAAGCACTATCTTGACCCAAGAGAATATACCATTATGTCCTATATCCTATTCAGAAGAGTTCTCAGACTGAGGAAGAAGTCACTGCTCTGGGAAAGCCACCTTCCTATCAATTTATGCTCACCACTCTTGGGCATCATGATTGCTTATAAGGCCAAGGGTAGTTCATCGAAGCAGGGCAAGAGACAAAGCAGCCTTCTTAAAGGCTGGCCTATGATGACAGGCCATATCAGTACAATTTCCTTATTTCTCTTGGTTGAAATGCATTCTGGTGCCTTTCATCTCAATGCAGCTCAAGCCAAATGCCTTCAGTACCATTACCATCAATCTTCCCTCTTGAACCTCACATAATACATTGTTTTATACTTCCTCTCCATGTTGCTTATTAGATATTACCATGCCTGAGTGTTAATTGGGTGTCCAATCTTCTAGCAAATGATAAGTTCCATGAGAATAGGGACAATGTTTTATCTAAATCATAGCTAATATTCCCCTGGTGCCTAGTATAGCACTCTTCTGCCAAATAGGCATGTGATCATGTTTACCATGTGTAAGAATAAACAAATGAATGAGTGGATGCTGCCCTCCTCTGGTCTTCTCCAACACCCCTGGAATCTCTTCATCCTGCAAGGTTACTTCTGCCTTGGGCGTCACATCTTGTCATTATCACCTGGAAGATCAATTCGACCCTGGACCTCCCTTCTCCTCAGTATTCTACCTCTGGAGCCCCTCCTTTGCTCTGATTGGATGGTGGACAGGGGAGAGCTGTTTGCCAGACATTCATTTAAGGATCATTTCTCATCTGCCTGCATTTCTCTGAACTTTTGTGTATTGTCTTCTCCTAACAGATTGTGAGTTCCTTGAGGGTAGGGATAGTTCTTTGCTTTCTTTGTATCCCCAGCACTTTATACAATGCTTGGTTCATAGTATGTGGTTAATAAATGTTTACTGACTGATTAACTAATAGCTTACTTGCACTCAGGACATTTTCTTCCCATGAAGCTCCATTCTATCTTCCATTCCCCACTGGGCATTCCAACTCCCATCTCCAAGAGTGACATCCTAATTAACACAAGTTCACATCAACTAGGTGCTACCATGCCCATAGTGACGACCTGAAGACATGTTCCTGTCACACCACCTGTATACATTGACAAGCAAGTGACATATTGGGCAGAATGCTAGAAGACCTGAGTTTGAGGCCTGCCTCAGGTATTTGGTAGCTATCATTTAATTTC
Organism: Bettongia penicillata ogilbyi; assembly: GCA_023548195.1. Taxonomy (NCBI): domain Eukaryota; kingdom Metazoa; phylum Chordata; class Mammalia; order Diprotodontia; family Potoroidae; genus Bettongia; species Bettongia penicillata. Next base: position 1,062,984 of record JAJHZJ010000002.1, on the reverse strand, counting down.
TTTGAACCTTAGTTCCCTGTTATATAAAACAGGAGTAATAATAGCTGTCTCACAGAGTTTTCCATAATCTGGTGAAATGACACTAAGAGCTTGAGAATTCTAATGTCATCCATTTTATAAAAATACATTTGGATCCCTGTAATAAAACCATTTCTGAAGGGAGGTAAAAAGCACTTCAGGAATGTAAAAGCAGAGACTAACCACCTTCAAGTTAAAAGCAGTAAGCAACACAGTGTCCCAGGGTCAGGAGCTCACAAGCATGCTCCTCCTTGCACAAATGGCTCACAGTTGGCTCCCAGACTGATCCTCCTGGGGGCAAAATTAAGCTAAAGTACCCCATGACCTGTCTATAGCTTCCTTGATCACTCTAGTCTGGGCTAGAGTTATGAGAGCATGAGAACACTTCTGGCCCATGGAAGGGTTACTGTGAGGATCACGTGAAAAAATTATATGTAAAGTCCTTTGCAAATGATACAGCTGTAGTTTTCATTAGTTATGATGATAATGATGCTTATATATTCTTTCCATTCATCTTTCTAAAGCTCTTTAATGCTTACTAAACACTTTACAAATGTTATCCTCACATTGGCACTCTTAGGTAGGTGCCATAGTTTACAGGTAAGGAAACTGAGTCTCCAAGAAGTTAAGCGACTCTTCAGGGTGACATAACTACTGAGTGTCTGATAATATAGTCAAACCTAGGCTCTCCTAACTCAAAATAAAGCATTCTACCCATAATATCACTGGCAGATTATTTCAAGTATGGAAAGAATGTGGATTTGTATGTTGGTGGGTGGGCAGGAGTAGAGTTGAGGGCCAGAAGGCCAGCAGCCCTAACACTTGAACTAGGCTTTCTAGAAAGGTTAGAAAATTGGCTCCTTTGAACTCATGCAAAATCAAAGGGAAAGTATGAGTCAGTTAAACTAAAGAAGATGCAAATTCTGAGTTCCATTGTTGTTGTGCTCATCCTTCATTTTCGAAGAAGACCATGACATCAGAGAAATGATGATTGCACTTGACTTTGCTTTAAATGAGGGAGGGCTGTGTAAAGTCACCAAACTCACTTTCTCCTCCTGAGCCATCTGGGTCCAGTGACAAGATATTCATCAGGATGACTAGAGATGGCCCAGGATGCACTGGGAGACCTTAGCCTTTTTAGGCTGAACTTTTCAGGTCCTCACTTCAAGGGAGGTAACACCCATTGAGTGAACAGGCCTCTTTAAGAAGCAGTCAGGGAAAGACCCTTTTAATGAAGAAAATAAAAAATAACTAAACCAAGATGTGAGGAAAACAGAAACTGTTACTATTGATTATCATTGTAAGTTAGCCATTAAGTGGAACTTGGGCAGAAATCTATTGCTGTCCAGTCTGTGAGCTTCAGAGTGCACAGAGTTAAAGGTTTGGGGAATGAGAAGGAAGGAAGGAAGGAAGGAAGGAAGGAAGGAAGGAAGGAAGGAAGGAAGGAAGGAAGGAAGGAAGGAAGGAAGGAAGGAAGGAAGGAAGGAAGGAAGGAAGGAAGGAAGGAAGTAGAGAAGGAAGGGAGGGAGGGAGAAAGGAAGAAAAGGAAAGAAGGAAGGAAGGAAGGAAGGAAGGAAGGAAGGAAGGAAGGAAGGAAGGAAGGAAGGAAGGAAGGAAGGAAGGAAGGAAAGGGAGGGAGGTATGGGCATTTAATAAATGTTTCTTTCCTTCCTTCATGGGATATATTGCCCTGTTATGATATATCATGCTACATGATTTTATGTTGTACTCCATTGCTATATTATATTTCATCAAATTTCTTTCTGCTGTTTTGTTATGTCATGCAATATAGCATTATTATCTTAAAGAATAAGACCAGCAGCAAAAAGGAATATCTGAGTAAGAAGTAAAATACAAAATAGTAATATAGAACATGAGCAAAGAAAAGTCATTCACACAGGCAATAGGCATTTATTAAATCCATACTAAGTGCTAAGTGCTAGAAATAAGGAGCCAAAGTGGGATAGAAAGGAACTCTCCTTGAGAGGTTATTGGCATGGTTCTTAGGGATATAAAATCAATCAATTACATTTGATCCCATCCCACCAATTAGAAAAATTCCAAGAATCAAGATATACTGTTTTTCCTTCTGGTGGTTCAAATCACTGTATTGCTGGGACCTCAACTAGGGAAGACTTGATGATAATAGTTCCATTAGTAAAATAAACAAAAAAAATACATAAATAGATAAATATTTTTTTTAAATGAAGTTGATATTTTACCTGAGTTCCATTAAGGGGACAATAAATAATAATAAATATATTATATATTTATATAATAATATATGATTTAATAATAATTTATATAATTATGTATATGTATATTTATATAATAATTTATATATATGTATAATTTATATAATAAATAATAGCCTGGGCTATCTAGAGCAGGGATGGGGAACCTGTGACCTTGAGGCCACATGTAGTTTTCTAGGTCTTAGAATGCAGCCGTTTGACTGAATGTAAACTTCTCAGAGCAAATGCCACACCTGAGGACCTAGAATGCCACATGTGGCCTTAAGCCTGAAGGTTTCCCACCCTTTAATTCTAGAGCATAGGATTAAAGATTATAGCTGGAAAGGACGTTAAATGCCACTTCATCCAAACCTCCCATTGTACCAATAAGAAACTGAGGGGCAGATAGTTTACCAATTTCATCAAAGTGTCTGAACCAGGATTTAAACCCAGGACCTTAAAGTCTAAATCTAGCCCCTTTTCTACTGTACCATGCTGCACATCCCAGAAGGGAACAATGAGAGAGAGAACTGGAAAAGCACCAATAGACCACATCATGGAGGATCATGAATTCAAAGACATTTGAAGTTTATTCTGCAAGCAGGGGAGCCACTGAACCTTTTGATAAAGTAGACTTTGCTTTCAAAATATGAATGTTGGGTAGTTTTGTACAGGACACATTGGAGAGAGGACAGACTGAAGGCCATACAACTGAAAATATTGTTAAAAGGTCAGGATGAAAACTTTTCACTCTGCCTCTAAAGTGGTCTCTCTTTCCTCACTCCCCACCACTCCACTCCCCCATTATCACTTTCATGTCCCAAAGTCAAGAACTTTGTATACTAGGATATACGACAACAAATTGTTTAGAGATTCAGCAAAAGGAAACTCCATTGGGCTCCATTCCATTGAAGAGTAGCCACCCTACAAATTTTATTTACCTCAATCTTGGCAGCCTCCAGACTGCCTTTTTTTCCAGCTTTAAATATATCATCCAATGATCTTTCCACTTTCAAATGACTTCCTTGGCAAAAGGGAAGAACATATCAGGAGGAGGAAAAAGACAAACAAAATGAAAGGAGGGTGGGTTTGATAGCAGCAAACTCCATTCTTTGTTCTCTGCATGTGCAAGATGATTAAAATGTCTCGAATTGGACACTGAAGCTGGATCCCACACACAGCATTCTTCAGGCACTTAATGAGTATTTTTATCATTGGCATGAGAATCTTGTTCAGGAAGATCTTCCTTTTATCTCAAAGGATGTTTAGCCTGCATACAAATGGACCAATCAAGGTGATCTAATTCATGATTTCTTCCACCCACCCCCTTGCCTGTCCACCCACTGTCACCTTTGGGAACAGAATCAGAACAGTACGTGTATTTCCTTCCAATTCAGTTATACAATTTCACCATGAGAACGTAGAATCTATATGAGTAATTACTGATGAGCCTGAAGAAAAGATGCTAAAATATCACCACATCTTTATGCACTTTGGTTTGGACACATGAGCTGAATAAAAAATAGTTATCCTTTGTGTTCCTCTAGGTATATCCAACTTCTAAAATAAACGCAATTGAACATGACATTTTTCTCCCATACAACGTTCAAGCAGAAAACTTCCTTATAGCCCATCACACTAAAATAGGATCATAGATTTAAAGATTAAAGGGGCCTTGATGTTTATTTGGTCTAATATTTTCATTTTGTCTATTTGGATTCTGAGGCCCAGGGAGATTAAATGAGGGCCACAGAGTAAGGCAATGACAGAGTCAGATTTATAATTTTGCTCTCCCAATTTAAATGAGGGAATCATAATTGGAGAGGCATCATGGCATGATGATTAGAGGGCCAGTTTTAGAATCAGAATGACCTAGAAAAGTCCTGTCTCTGACACATACTAACTGCATGACCAAGAGCAAATCCTGTGACCCCTCCATAGCCTAGGCAACCCTCTGAGACTCTAAGTTATGTACAAGCTGGAGAGAGATCAGCATCTGGAAAAGAGATTGTTCCCCACATGGCTGAAATCACAGGTATAGACTTTCTACAGGAAGCCTTCCCCAACCCCTCTTAATTCTAGTGCTTTTCTTCTATTATCTCCTATTTATGCTATATATAGCTTGCTTTGTACATACCAATTTGCATGTTGTCTTCCCTGGTTAGATTGTAAATTCCTTCAGGGTAGGGACTACCTTTCTTTTTGCATCCCCAGCACTAAACACAGTGTCTGGCACATAGTAGGCACTGAATATAGATACAGATTTAGATAGATATTTATATGGAAAGAAGCAGACAGACAGAGATAGAGACTGCTCAATTAATAATGATAATGTATGGAATGGAACTAGACCTGAGATTTCATTGACATAAAGTTGTCTAGATAAAAAATCTCCCTCCACTCATCACAAATCTCCACTTTCCCTGCAGCTTAAGGTATTAAACTATGTAGAATGCTGAGAGATTAAATGACTTGCTCAATTCAGGCTACCAGTATTTACTAGAGGTTGAATTTGACTTCAGGATCACTGACTCCAGGGAGGACTTTTTATGCTTTCCACCTCATAGAATCATAGATCTAAAATGAGAAGGGGCCTCAAAAGTCTTGTGGTCCAACTTCAGCTCAAAGAGATTAAAATGTCTCTGTGATAGTTACACAAGTAGTAGGTTTATGAGTCAGAATTTGAACCAAGGTCGTCTGATGCCACACCTATAATTCTTTCCATCGTGGTTCTCAAATGTCATCTATATAACACTTTGTATACACTGTCTCACTTCAGGACCACAGTAAGCTGGAAAAGGCAGGTACTATGGTAACATCCTCATTTTACAGATTAGAAAACTGATGCTCAGAGAGGCTTAAATGGTTTACTCATGCTACCACAGCTAGTAAGTGTCAGACAAGATTGGAACTCATCTTTTCGATGTTAATTCCAACCATTTATCCCACCTTTGTGTATTTGCATGACCAGAACATTTAGCCCCCTTGGTCCACCTCTTAATTTCCCTCCAGCCCCTAACTGCTAATGTCTTCCTCTCTAAGGCTGCTTCCCATCTACTCTCTCTGTTTCTTGGTGGTTGGCACTTTGTCTCCAGTACTGGGATGGGAACTCCTTGATAGCAAGGATTGTTTTGGCTTTTGTCACCCCCAAAGCTTAGAGTACAGTGCCTGACACAGAGCAAGCACTTAATAAATGCTTGTTGGCTTGACTTGACTGGCCACTATGTCACATCTGTCTTAAAAACATTAATAATTCAGTGTCTGCATTTCAGGACATTTGGTCAATCTATTTTAGAACAACAGATAGTATGACCATGACAAAGCACCCTAAAACTATTTATTGCTTGAGTAAAGGAAACACTTTGGTCATATAATGGATTTATAGACATTAATCCTAAAAGACATGAATAATCAATTTGTATTTAATGATGTTCAATAAGTACCTAATGGGAGCCCCTCCACAGGGAATGCATTTCAGGGAAATTGATACTCACAAACTCTGCTCCAATTTTCTAATACTTCATTGAAGGCTGATTTCAGTCCTAGGCACTTGAAGGCTATTCTGCCTCAGTGGTATACCTTCTATATGCATCATAGGTTCACAAATTTAGAGATGAAAAGGATCTCAGAGACCATCTACTCTAATAGTCCTCATTTTACAGATGAGTAACCTGAGGCCAAGGAATATTAAAGGGCTGACCTAAGGTCACACAAGGAGTAAATGGCAGAAATTAGGTGTGAATCCTTGGATTCTAAATCAAGTATTCTTTCTTCTATATAGTAGAGCAGAAGACAGGCCTTGAATTCTCCTTCTACTACTTATTTCCTCTGTGGATTTGAATGAGTTACTTTTCGTCATCTCAAAAAATGATAGTACTCAATGAGATTAAGAATTCCTAAACTAGAGCTGATGAATTTTTTTTATTTTTAAAAATTTTTAAATTTTTAAAATTTTAAAAATTTTTTTAAAAATTTAATTTTTAAAAATGTTTGAATAAGTACATTTAAATATAAGTGGATTCCTCTATATATGTCATGTATTAAAAGATATTCTGAGAAAGGGTCTATAGGCTTCACTAGACAGACAAAAGGGAAAAAAAGTCCAAAGTCTCCTATTGCATACTGGTCTATCTCTAGTCATCCTGATCAATATCTAGCAACTGGATCCAAATGACTCTGGAGGAGAAAGTGAGGCTGGTGACATTGTACAACCCTCCCTCACTCAAATCTAATTCAATTGGTGGGGGGGCAGAGCCAAGATGGTGGAGTAGAAAGACACACATACACTAGCTCTTCCCTCACAGACCATAAAATACCTGTAAAGAAAGACTCTCAACAAATTCTAGAGCAGCACAAGCCACAGAACAATGGAGCAGAGGAGATTTCCAGCCCAAGGTGATGTGAAAGGCTGAGGGGAAAGGTCTGTTGCACCAGAAGGGAGCAGAGCCCAGCCCAGGCTTAGCTGCGCAGCACAGCAACAGAAGGAAGACCAGAGTAGGCCTGGGGGTGGAATCCCCAGTGGCAGTAGCAGAGGTTTGCAGATCCTTCAACTCACAGGTGCCAAAGGTCACTGAGAGGGTTTTTTTTCAGCTGGCTAAGAAGGGAGCAGGGTTTTCCCATATCTTTGGTCTCAAAAAGCAGAGGCCACATCAGGCAGCAGCAGCTTCCACAGCAGCCTGCATCCATTGTTGGATTGTAAAGCCCCTAGGGGCACTGAGCAGTTGATCCTTACCTCAGTCTTCTGCGGCAGCTTTGCCCCCACCTAATGCTCCTGGAGGAATTGAGCAGGTGATCTTTATCTCACACTGAATGGTGATCCTGCCCCCCATGAAAGCCCCTGGGGGAATTAAGCAGCTTATCTGAATCTCAGTCCCCAGTGCTGGCTTGGTAGAACTAGAGGTCAGGTGATTGTGCAGAGGAAACTCTACCACTCACAGATTCTGGGAACAAAAGTTTCTGGTTGATCCCAGAACAGGATACACACTTGATTGTGACACCTTAGAGGAACTGAGATTGTATAGATCCCCAGAGTTTACACTACTCTTGACAAAGGACCCAGAAGTTAAGTAACCGGTTGGGAAAATGCCCAAAAAAGGGAAAGAAAATAAGACTATAAAAGGTTACTTTCTTGGTGAACAGATATCTCCTCCCATCGTTTCAGATGAGGAAGAACAATGCTTACCGTCAGAGAAAGACATAAAAGTCAAGACTTCTGTATCCCAAATATCCAAAATAAATATTCACTGGTCTCAGGCCATGGAAGAGCTCAAAAATGACTTTGAAAATCAAGAAAGAGAGGTGGAGGAAAAATTGGGAAGAGAAATGAGAGAGATGCAAGAAAAGCAGGTCAAAACCTTGCTAAAGGAGACCCAAAAAAATGCTGAAGAAAATAACACCTTGAAAAATAGGCTCACTCAATTGGCAAAAGAGGTTCAAAAAGCCAATAAGGAGAAGAATGCTTTCAAAAGCAGAATTAGCCAAATGGAAAAAGGGGTTCAAAAGCTCACTGAAGAAAATAGTTCTCTCAAAATTAGAATGGAACAGATGGAGGCTAATGACTTTCTGAGAAACCAAGAAATCAGCAAACAAACCAAAAGAATGAAAAATGGAAGAGAATGTGAAATATCTCATTGGAAAAACAACTGACCTGGAAAATAGGTCCAGGAGAGACAATTTAAAAATTATGGGACTACCTGAAAGCCATGATCAAAAAAAGAGTCTAGACATCATCTTTCATGAAATGATCAAGGAAAACTGCCCTGAGATTCTAGAACCAGAGGGCAAAATAAGTATTGAAGGAATCCATCAATCAGCACCTGAAAGAGATCCAAAAAGAGAAACTCCTAGGAACATTGTGGCCAAATTCCAGAATTCCCAGGTCAAGGAGAAAATATTGCAAGCAGCTAGAAAGAAATATTTTGAGTATTGTGGAATACAATCAGGATATCACAAGATCTACCAACTTCTACATTAAGAGATTGAAAGGTTTGCAATATGATGTTCCACAAGTCAAAGGAACTAGGACTAAAACCAAGAGTCACCTACCCAGCAAAAGTGAGTATAATGTTTCAGGGGAAAAAATGGTCTTTCAATGAAACAGAGGACTTTCAAGCATTCTTGATGAAAAGACCAGAGTCGAAAAGAAAATTTGACTTTCAAACACAAGAATCAAGAGAAGCATGAAAAGATAAACAGGAAAGAGAAATCATAAGGGACTTACTAAAGTTGAACTGTTTACATTCCTACATGAAAAGACAACATTTGTAACTCTTGAAACTTTTTTCACTATCTGGGTAGTTGGTGGGATTATACACACACACTCACACACAAACACATACACACATAGAGAGAGAGACAGAGCACAGAATGAGTTGAATAGGAAAGGATCATAACTAAAAAAAATGAAATTAAGGGGTGAGAGAGGAATATATTGGGAGGAGAAAGGGAGAAATGGAATGGGGCAAATTATCTCTCATAAAAGAGGCAATAAAAAGACTTCAATGGAAGAAAAAAGGGGGGAGGTGAGAGGGAAAACGTGAAGCTTATTCTCATCATATTTGACTCAAGGAAGGAATAAAATGCACACTCATTTTGGTATAAAAACTTATGTTACAATACAGGAAAGTAGGGGAGAAGGGGATAAGCAGGGGGGGATGATGGAAGGGAGGGAAATGGGAGGAGGGAGCAATTAGAAGTCAACACTCTTGCAGAGGGACAAGGTCAAAAGAGAGAATGGAAGAAATGGGAGGGCAGTCTAGGATGGAGGGAAATATAATTAGTCTTACACAACATGACTACTATGGAAGTCATTTGCAAAACTACTCATATATAGCCTATATTGAATTGCTCACCTTCCCCATGGGGATGAGTGGGGAGGGAAGAAGGAGGAGAAGTTGGAACTCAAAGTTTTAGGGACAGCTGCTGAGTATTGTTCTCGCATACAACTGGAAAACAAGAAATACAGGTAATGAGGCATAGAAATTTTTCTTGCCCTATAGGGCAAAAGAGAAGATGGGGATGAGGGATGGTGGGAGTGCCACAGGATGGTTTGTAGTCTAGACCAGTGGTGTCAGACTCATAGAAATGTATCCTTGTGGGCTTAATATGACCAATGAAAAACATAAATTAACATTATCCTCATTATACTGTATTTTTATTTATTTTGTTAAAATAACTTCCACTTACATTTTAATCCAATTGTGCCTTACTAGGGAGTTTTATGGTAAGTTTTACTCTTCTGATCTAGCCCACTTTTTCAGTATTCAGCAATGTTAATGAACACATGTTTGATAGCTAATAAGATGATATACAAGGAAGATGGTATGACAACTAATCTCTCCCTGATTTTTTTCTCTGCTGAATCCCCATAGGAAACATGACCTTCACCACACATTGTAATATGTGATTATGCCTTATATTAGTTCCTATGATTTCATAGGCATAGGCTTGTTTCTCTATTAGCCTGTAAGCACTTTGAGAGCAGAACCTACTGAGCACATAGCAAATATTCAACAAATATTTAACATCTGTATAAAGATTATGAGACCCAGAGAAAATAAAAAGCATAAAGTCAAGGTTAGAAGCCAGGTGCATTTTCAATGCTTGATTTACTACAGCATTCTTTTCATATGTAATCGTGATCTTATACAAATGAATCACCATGGTGATGACCAGCTGGCTTGTAAATGAGGAGATGATGTCTATTTTCAAATAGCTTGGTAGATTTCCCATTATCCCCACTACCTCCCAGTGTCATGAACTCAATAACTGCTCAATGATGTTGACTATAGTCAGTCTTTGGGAACCCTCTGTGGATACCCAAAGAGTCTTGTAACTTATAAACCAGTTGTGAGAAAATATGGGAAATATCTCCAAAAGTCAGTAGTGGTGCATGAGCTCCCCAAAAAACAGACTTAATTACACAAGATCTGAACATATATTCTTTAATTTTTCATCATGAAATCCCACTTTTACTACAGTGGATATTAAGAATATTTTTGATGAGTAGTCTATTTTTCCATGTCTAGTCAGCTATAAATTATAGGTTTCAATATGATATAAATCGGGTCAGTTTCTAGGTCATTGAAGCCTGTTTATCTCGATCTCTTGAATAAATTTTTTTATCTTTTGTGACATGTGGCATAAAGCAAGGTCTCTTATTCTAAAATAATTCTGCTTCTCACTATAGCAATATATTTTGTCATAATTCATCAGTGTTTAAGAAGGAAAAGACTTCCAGGTCCTGTGGAAATTTAAAAAAAAAAGCCCAAAACATGGTTGGATATTTTGAACTTTCATGAAGATGCCTGTCCAGATCTTACAGATTCATTTAAACTTCATTGGACAGTGGTTTGAGGATAACCTTTTATGAAAAAAGGAAATGTCATCCCCCCAAAAATTACCTTTTTCTAATCTTTAGTATTCCAGGCTTTGTATTGTCATACAATATTTCCTTCATAGTTACAGTTGTCAGCTATCGATAATAACCCCTCTAGCTATTGGGTGCCTTGGAAGGCCTTTGCTTAGTTTCTAGCAGCTTCTTGACTGTTTTATAACAACTGATCATCACTTCTCAACATGTATTTTTTTTAAATCTCATTTAAATTCAATGAAGTGTGTTATTTAAGAATTGAAACTTTATCGATTTCCTTGGAGGAACATCACTTTCTTAAAAGCCTCAGGATTTAAAACACACCAAAAGAGAACAATGAAAAATATGTGTATGAAATGAAATTCAGCACCCAAATTTCAGAAAATTAAGGAAAAATTAGGACATCAGCTCAACCTAGTTTGATCTAGTGTCAAAGTCAGGTAATGTGAGACAACCTAGTGTCTGTAGAAGAATACCTGTATGACTACTGAGGTTCTAAAATCAAACCTTGTGGAAATGTTTCCTTGCCACAACTAGTTTGCATATTCCTTATAATTTGCAAACCCTTGTTTGTTCATCCCATATGCCCTTAGGGCACACACTAGACCAAAGGGAGTTAGACTGAAGACCTGGGCTGAGTCCTCACTCTACCTCATATTTTCAAAGTATAGGTTCATCCTTTTCCATCTTTGCAGCCCAATTCTCTTATTTATAAACTGGGAATGATAATGCTTGCATGCCTACATCACAAAATTATTATAAGGAAGGTGTTCTGGAGACCTTAAAATGCTGCAAAGATTTCAGAGGTCCACTTCTAACTTCTTTCCCCCTTTAACTCGATAGTTTGATCTTATTTTACTCCATAGACAGTGTTACTATGGCAGAAGGGACAACTCTGTGTGATAGGGTAGTCCTATGCCCCCTGGCCTATGCATAAACAACTCCAATGCAAAATATATTCCATTCCAAATTTCCTTGCTGTCTCAATAGAAATTCCAAATCAATTCAACTTAAAAAACATTTATTAATCATCCATTTGCGCCAGGGATACAAAAACAAAAGTGAAACCAGTCCAGCCCTTAAGAAACTTATAGTCCCCTAGAGGGACAGAATATGTATGCAGATAAGAAAAGACCAAGAATCTACAAAATAATATAAAGCTGTTTCAAAGGAGAACTTGCACTAATCAGCAGAGGGAGTAGGTGGTACCACATTGGAAGGAACAAAGGGATTCCTTTACAAAGCTGAGGAAGGAGAACAATCCAGACTTTGGGGATTATTTCTGCAAAGGTATAGAGCCAGGAGAGGAACAACCTGTATGAGGAACAGCCAGCTGACCAGTTTTGAAAAACAAAGTACACAAAGACAACATTTAAAGCTAATCAGTTTGGGTATACAACATATGACTCAGGAAGAAAAAAGTACACTTTTGTCTAAAGGGTTCAGATTGTTCACCAGCAAGGGCCAGAATTTTCTAAATAAGTGGGTAAGCATTGCTTTCCAGGGACTGTGTCCACTAAGATGATGCAGTAAAGGGAATGAGACCATTGTGTATCTATTAGCCAAGAACTGGCATGCTAAGATGTCTCATATTGAAGGCTAAGTAGATCATCTTAGAGACAAAGATTACTTCATTCCCTGTTTTTAATAAATTTATATATTTTAATATTGAATATCTGACCATAAATTATATTAAAAGCAATACAAAATGTATGGCCATTAATTCTACTTATGATTCATATTCTCCCAGAGGCTAGAAATGAATAACTATCCTATTTACCGTATCTCATACCATCTGCAAAGATTAAAGTATCTGAAACCTACTGATAGCTCCCTCTCAAAGACACAGCAAAGTATAGTGCTCTGAGAGGACTGGTGACTATTTTGAATTTGGACTTCACCATTGCAAAACATTTCTGACAAAGTTAGACCTTGTATACACATGTACACTTGTATATACATGATTCCTAATTGATCTAGAAACATATAGACTCAAGAACCTCAGATCTGGGAGGGATTGTACAGGTCATCAATCCCAAGCGATATTTATTACATTCTACAAAATTCTAAAGAAGTGATTTTCTAAACCCAGTTTTAATACTTCCAATAAATATTATCTCTACTTCATGCAGCAGACTATGACAGCCCTTATTATTAGAAAAATCTTTCTTCAAATGAGCTATCTTCCTCCTCTAACTTAACTCCTACAATTGGTTATCCCCACCTCAACCTATCAGAACAAATCTTTGCCACCGTGTGACAGCCCTTCAAATAACTGAAGATAGATGCTGTGTTCTCTCTATATATGTTCTGTTCCCCAGAATAAACAAAGCCAACCTTAGGGTTGTAGATTTCAAGTGAGGGCAGGGAAGGTTGACTTCACATGATTTCATACACACATGAGTATATAAACACATGAAAAATTTGTGTGTACACATGCACACACCAGCACACATCATCCTCATACTTTCCTTTTGGAACAGTCTAGCAGGAATGGATGGAAAGAGAGGTTCTCAGAAAATAAAGGACAGCAGTGTGCAAATTCTGTCCCTGTAGCACACTGGTCATCTGATCACAGCCAAGTTTCAACATCTCAGTGTCTCAACTATCATTGCCTGTAGTTGTTGATCTGCATTGGTAGAGGGAATTTCCTCAGTGGGACTTCCCTATATATAGGAAATAACAGGTCAGCCTCCCTTCTCTACCCTCCCAAAATTCATACTCTATCTACCTGTCTGTCTGAATGTATGTATGTATATATGTATGTATATACATATATGTGTGTATATATAATATAGTCAAATATTTCCAATCTCTGTTAAGATAGAATCTGACTTCTGTGTATCAATATATCCCCAGCTCTGAGTACAGAACTTTGCATATTGTTGGTATTGACTTTTTTTTAACTATTCTGTTATAGAAACTGTGCCATACTCCTTGGCCACCTCCTAAGGTCAAAGCATAAGACAGGGCACATGGTAGGTATCCCACAACTATTTATTGGTCAGTAAATCAGACCCCACATCAGGACACTAAGATCACTGCCAGATCAGGCTAAGGGAAAGAAAGTAGGAGGAGAGCAGTTTGCTAAGGACCAATATGAGAAAGAGGCTATGCTCTAGGCCTCAGCAGTGATCAGTTATCCATGAAGCAGTATGTGATAGAATATAAGACAATTAATCTTGGAATCAAATAGAGTTGAGTTCAAATTTCACCTCTAATCATGAAAGCTGTGTAATCCCAGGTAAGTCACTTAACTGCTCTCTGCCTCAGTTTCCTCATCTGTACAATGGGGATAATAAGAGCACCTACCTAACAGAATTATCGTGAGGATCTAACTCAATAATACATGAAAAACACACAACAAGCTCTAAAGCTCAATAGAAATTTGAGCTACCAAAGACTGTAGTTTCACAGTAGACTGGGCCAAGAAACTACCTAGGAAAAATCCAAGGTATTTTAAAAGATTTTTATTGAAACATTTTGATTTGACATTACCTGAATTTCCCTCTTCTCCTTCCCAGAGTATCATCCTTCATAGCAAAGAATTTAGAAAAATAAATCAGCAAAATTGACCAACATGTCCGAAAAGTCTGATGATATATGAAACTTACAAGGAACCATTCCCTAACCCTTCCCCATACACACACACACACACACACACACACACACACACACACACACACACACACACCTCTGAAAAGGAGTAAAGAAAGTAGCTTCTTCTACCTCTCTTTGGGGTCAAGCTGGTTCTTTGTATCTTAGCACTATGTCCTCGATTGTCATGTGGCTGTTGCTGAAGAATGACAGGTGACTTACATAATGCTTTTAAAGTTAAAAAAAAAAATCCTCAACTCATTGTTGCCTCTCCACAACCCCCAGAAAAAGAGATTAGATGTTTTAATTAATTCAATCTAACACATAATGAAAAGGAGAGCTGCAAAGAGTGAGAGGCAAGATTTGATCCTAGGTTTCGTTGACTCTGAGCACAGCATGCCACCCACTGGGCAAGGTTGCTTCTTAAAGCCAGCTTCTTCCATAGGAGGCCTATATAAATTCTATGCCATTCACCCCTTCAAACATTGGAAGTAGGGTGATTGGAAAGAAGGAGGAAAAAGAAAAAAGGTGACAAACCAGAGATTTAATCTAGCAGCTTAAAAATGAAATTCCAGCTGCCTGGCACCACACTCATAGCTCCATGTTTCATTCATCGACAAAAAGTTATACCTCCCAGAATTTGCAAGCTTTCAAGTGGTGTCCACAAATAATAGTGATTTCAATTTCCACCTATTTCTACATTCATTTTCTGAGGTTTTTCCAACACTTTTAACAGTTGATCTAGATATCTAAAAGTAAGCTGCTAGTTATTGACTCCCTTTTTTTCCTCCTTGCAATTCAAGGACTGCATTTTGAAACTAAAAAAGCAATTCAAGATTCCCATGGGAGCCAGCAAAACTGAATAGAAATGAGTATATTTCCACTGAAACATACTCGTTATTCTTCCAGCATCTCATAGCTGCTTATGAATAATTGTTATAAGACAAAGAGGTCTTGCAGGAAGAAAGTATCTGTATTTTCCTTCAGGATACCATCCTGAAAACCATCAGCATGTTTCTGTATTTGCCTTTAATATACTTCGCTGTGGATTATGGATTTTTTTCCCTTTAGCTTGAAAATCAGGGATTGCCTCAAATTCAGAAATCCCATCAGAAATATTTACCAGAATTATCCAAATAAAGGCAAAATGAGCTGGGGGTTTTTCCCATTTGGTGGAGGAGTATGAATTTAGATCAAATGACAGTAAGTAAAGAGAGTTGGATGGGACAGTTAGATGGCTCATTGGATACAGTACTGGGCCCAGAGTCAGGAAGACCTGATTCAAATCCAGCCTCAGATATGTACTAGTTGTATGACCTTGGGCAAGTCAACTAAGTGCTCAACTAAGTGGCTCAATGAATAGAGTTCTGGGCATGGAATCAGGGAGACCTGAGTTCCAATCTGGCCTCAGATGTCAGCCGTGTGACCCTGAGAAGTCACTTAACCTCAGTCTGCCTTATTCTACTATAGAAAGAAATAGCAAACTACTCCTGTATCTTTTCCAAGAAAACCCCATAGACAGTGTGATTTACAGGGTCACAAAGAGTCAGACATCATTGAGTTGACTAAACAACAACGAGACTGAGGCAAAGAATTCCAAGGAAACTTCAATGCCAGAGAAAATACAGTAGATTTGCAGTCAGGGCACTTTGACAACTTACTTACCACCTTGGTGAACTGGCACGTCGCAACCTCTCATGGTTTTAGTTTTATTATGTATAAAATTGGACAAGACAACATCTAAGATCCCTTCAAGATCTCTATCTGTGCATCTGTGACTGATAACCATTGTTTGATGATTTGTAATGATACAAAAGCATAGTGTTCATCTCTTGAAATCACAGAAATTTATATAGCCAACTTCCATACAGAATCAGTGACCTCATCCAGGACTCTCGTGTCTCTTCTCGTCATAGTCCATATCTCTCACCAGTTTTGCTCCTTCCTGTCTGATCCATCCATCACCTAGCCCATTCTTCTGGGAGCTCCTTTGTCCAAAAGCCATATTTTCACATACTTCCATCAATCAACCTTCCATCTTCTCTCTGTATCTGAAACTTGACTCCAAACTAAGAGTACTTCAATCTTGCAATCCCTTTCCCTGAGACACTTCTCCTATATCCACAGACTCATAGGACCAGGAGGATGGGTGGATGTACTCATTGCTCTTCATTACTATTTGGAGATCATTCCTCCACTCTCATCTTTCTGTACCCTTTCTTCTTTTGAATTTCATGCAATCACCCATTTCTATGCTTCTGCCCAAGTGATGGGCCTGCCTTGAATACAGTCATTCCTCTCCACCCTTTAGAAGCCCTGAGATCCTACAATGCTCAGTTCAAGTACATTTCCTGCTTCTTCCAACTGCTAATGTCTTATGAAATTATTTTGCTGAGACAGACAAGAGAAACAGAGACTGTCAGATAATTTAGATTTACTTACATATATATAATACGTATATATGTTATTCAAAGTATATGCTTAAGTGTATACATGTTAATTAAAGAAAATATATATCAGTTGGGGAATGGATAAGTTGTGATTGCTCAAATGTAATGGAATATACTGTGCTAGAAGAAATTACATACATGATACAATAAAATTTGGAAAGACGATGATGCCAAGAAAAATAGTATATACTATATATTGTATACAAAATATAATACACAATATAATATATATTACATATCACATAATATGCCATATATAATACAATATACAATTTATACAATGACTATAACAATATATAAAGAACAACTACATCTTATTTTCTCTTTATTTTAACTAATCTATAACTAGAATTTAGCATTTAGCATTTCCTTTGACTATGTAAAAAGTTATTTTAATAAGGAGTCCAAAAGCTTCATCAGACTACCAAAGGGGTCCATAACACACACACACACACACACACACACACACACACACACACACATGCACACAGAAGCTAAGAACTCGTGTATAGTCTTTTAATGGGTGAAGGGGTAGAGGGAGTCATTTTCCCAGTTTACTTCAACCAGGAAATTGAGCTCTTGACTGGATTGAGGAAGTAGCTTTCTGTTCATGATCAGAGTAGGACCCCCTCAATTCACAGTTGACTCTACACTTAGACGAAGGACATCATGTCCACTGCTCTTAGAAAGTACGATCCTATGTTTAACTCTCAAGAAGTTAGAGTTGAGGTAACCTAGATCCTAGTAAGAAGGAACATGGACATGGCATATGACATGACCAGACAAGAAGTTATAGATGGAGATTTAAGACATAGTTCTCTGAGCCCATTCTCTCTTTCTTCCTGGGAAGCTGAGACATTCCAGTTTGTACCTCATTCCCATTCCCTTTGTTCTTCTGCTGATCCAGAGCCTGTAAGGCAAATCCTCCTAGGTCTAGCATAGGTATTTATTCATAATCCATTTCTACTGGCTGACCAACAAAGATTTCTAAGTGAGAACTGAACTAGGTAGAGTTTTTTGAGCTGGAGTTTTCTCATTAACATCATATTCCTTGACTCATTTCTACTGTCTCAGTCCATCTTAGTCACTTCCCAGCCTTGGGCTCTTAGCTATTTTGATATATTGCTTGTCACTGACCCAGAATGCCTTGCCCCACCCTGACTTGCCTCCCTCTCCAACTTGCATATCCCTATCCCTGGCTAACCCCCTTTATTGATTTCTCAAATCCTACTTCTGAGCATTGGATACATCCATCAATGGAGAAAACAACAAAACTGTTCTGACTTTACACACTACAAATTGATGTTATATAACCTCTCTTAGCCCTGACTGCCACTTGGAAGTCCCTCTACTGTACCTTCATTGACTCCCTATCTCATTTTCCAGAGAATCTGTTTCAAATGTTCTCTTCTCTATTCCTCCCTTTAACCTCACACTTTTAGCAGATGACCTACCCTGCTACTTCACTGAAAAGCTCGAAGCAATCTGTGTCTCTTCAGCCTCCTCCCTCTTCCATTACCCAAACTTTCTCAGTATCATCTTTGGTGAGCTAACATCTCCTGTTTAAAAATAATGATCTGTAGAATGGCAAACAATATATTCTCTGCTGTTGCATCTCACAAGGAATCATATAGGATTTTAATGTATTTATGGTGAATATGCTCTGTGTTGGAAGAGATATTGAGGAAGACATTTTACTCTCCCGAATCAAATTATTCTTTTTAGAGTCAAAAAACCTTCATTTTCTTTACATCTTGTTATCTACCCTGGTCCTTGTGTCAACTGCCTTGACATTGATGTCCTACTTCTTTTTCCTTAGACCTACCTTTACCTCCAAACCAGGCCTTTTTGAGATATAAAATATGCCTTCAGTCCAAAGGGTAGGAAATCCATTAAGATCAATACAATGATTCCTGACATGGCATTATGCTATCTTGATTAGTAATTATGCACACATAAATATAACCAGCCTACTCTGTTGACATGACCCCACATGCCCAAATGAAATCATGCATCATATCACATGCAACTATTTAATCTAACCATAGCTATCGTGCATTTATCCCCCTACTTCTAATGTTTCCCTTTTTTACCCCACTTTCACCTCTGATCTGAACTAAAAGAGAGAAACCCCTCCTCCCCAAAAAGTATTTTTACCTTTTTCTCTGAGAATAGTAATCAAATAGATATTACAAAATTACCATGATTCCAGAAAAGGATGAATCAATTGACCACCCATGGGCCAGTTCACTGTCCCTGTGACTCTTCAGATGTTCCCTTTCCCAATCACCACTGTCATACGTGTGTTTTCTACTCTATTAGAATATAAACTCTGGGGAGCCAAGATGGCAAACTAGAAAGACACACTTATGCAAGGTCTCCCCCCACACCCCATAAAATACCTGTAGAGAGGCACTCTCAACAAATTCTGGAGCAGCAGAAGTGGAGAACAATAGAGTGGAGAAGATTTCCATCCCACAGTGACCTGAAAGGCCCATGGAAACATGGGTTGTGCCAAGCACAGAGCCCAGCCCAGCTCTGGCTGTGCAGTGCAGTGCAACAAGACACTGGGAGGACATCTTGAGGGCGGAATGTCCAGTCGCAGTAGCGGGTCCTCAGATCCCTTGGCCAACAAGTGCCAAAGGTCAGGGACAGGGTTTTATCAGCTGGCCAGGAAGGGAGAAGGGCCTTCCCATAGCTCTGGCAGCAGGCAGCAGCCACAGAGGCTGCACAGCAGCCAGTACAGACCACGCCATTGTTGGAGCATAAAAACCCCTGGGGGAACTGAAGAGCTGAGTCTTACCTCAGCCCTGTGAAAAGGCCTGGAGGCAGCTGGTCTTTGTCTCGCACTGAATGGCAGCCCTGCCCATTCAGCTTATCTGAAAATCAGCCCCCAGTGCTGACTTGGCAGAACCAGAGGCCAGGTGGCTATAGAGAGGTATCTGCTAAGATTCTGGGCACAAAAATCCCTCTCTGCATCCAGACTAGTACATTCTTGACTGTGCTACCTTGGAGGAACTGAGATCTCACCAATTCCCAGATTATACCCTACTCTTGACAAAGGACTCAAAAGTCAAGTAACTGCTTGGGAAAATGTCCAAAAAAGGGGGAAAAACATAAGACCATAGAAGGCTACTTTCTTGGTGAACAGATATCTCCTCCCATCCTTTCAGATGAGGAAGAACAATGTTTACCATCAGGGAAAGACATAGGAGTCAAGGCTTCTGTATCAACCATGGAAGAGCTCAAAAAGGATTTTGAAAATCAAGTTAGAGAGATGGAGGAAAAGCTGGGAAGAGAAATGAGAGAGATGCAAGAAAAGCATGAAAAGCGGGTCAACACCTTGCTAAAGGAGACCCACAAAAATGCTGAAGAAAATAACAACTTGAAAAATAGGCTCACTCAATTGGCAAAAGAGGTTCAAAAAGCCAATGAGGAGAAGAATGCTTTCAAAAGCAGAATTAGCCAAATGGAAAAAGAGGTTCAAAAGCTCATTGAAGATAATAGTTCTCTCAAAATTAGAATGAAACAGATGAAGGCGAATGACTTTCTGAGAAACCAAGAAATCACAAAACAAAACCAAAAGAATGAAAAAATGGAAGAGAATGTGAAATATCTCATTGGAAAAATAACTGACCTAGAAAATAGATCCAGGAGAGACAATTTAAAAATTATGGGACTACCAGAAAGCCATGATCAAAAAAAGAGCCTAGACATCATCTTTCATGAAATTATCAAGGAAAATTGCCCTGACATTCTAGAACCAGGGGGCAAAATAAATATTGAAAGAATCCACCGATCACCTCCTGAAAGAAATCCAAAAAGAGAAACTCCTAGGAACATTGTGACCAAATTCCAGAGTTCTCAGGTCAAGGAGAAAATATTGCAAGCAGCTAGAAAGAAACAGTTCCAGTATTGTGGAAATACAATCAGGATAACACAAGATCTAGCAGCTTCTACATTAAGGGATCAAAGGGCATGGAATATGATATTCCAGAAGTCAAAGGAACTAGGACTAAAACCAAGAATCACCTACCCAACAAAACTGAGCATAATACTTCAGGGGGAAAATGGTCTTTCAATGAAATATAGGGCTTTCAAGTATTCTTGATGAAAAGACCAGAGCTGAAAAGAAAATTTGACTTTCAACTACAAGAATGAAGAGAAGCATGAAAAGGTAAACAGCAAAGAGAAGTCATAAGGGACTTACTAAAGTTGAACTGTTTACATTCCTATATGGAAAGACAATATTTGTAACTCTTGAAACTTTTCAGTATCTGGGTAGCTGGTGGGATTACACACACACACACACACACACACACACACACACACACACACCACAGAGTGAATTGAATAGGATGGGATCATATATTAAAAAAATGAAATTAAGCAGTGAGAGAGAAATATATTGGGAGGGGAAAAGGAGTAATGGAATGGGGCAAATTATCTCTCATAAAAGAGGCAAGCAAAAGACTTTTCAGTGGAGGGAAAAAGAGGAGAGGTGAGAGAAAAACATGAAGCTTACTCTCATCACATTCAACTAAAGGAAGGAATAAAATGCACACTCATTTTGGTATGAAAACCTATCTTACAATACAGGAAAGTGGGGGAGTAGGGGATAAGCAGGGTGGGGGAGATGATGGAAGCGAGGTCAGTGGGAGGAGGGAGCAATTAGAAGTCAACACTCAGGGAGGGACAGGATCTAAAGAGAGAGTAGAAGCAATGCGGGGGGCAGGATAGGATGGAGGGAAATATAGTTAGTCCTACACAACATGACTATTATGGAAGTCATTTGCAAAACTACACAGATATGGCCCATATTGAATTGCTTGCCTTCCCAAAGGGAATAGGTGGGGAAGGAGGAATGAAGAGAAGTTGGAAGTCAAAGTTTGAGGAACAACTGTCAAGTATTGTTCTTGCTACTAGGAAATAAGAAATACAGGTAATGGGATATAGAAAGTTATCTAGTCCAACAGGAAAAAAGAGAAGGAGACAAGGGCAGGGAGGGTTGTTAGAAGAGAGGACAGATTGGTGATAGGGGCAATTAGAATGCTCAGCATTTTGGGATGGGGGAGGGAAGAAATGGGGAGAAAATTTGGAACCCAAAATTTTGTGCAAATGAATGTTAAAAGTTACATAAATAAATTTTTAAAAAAGAATATAAACTCTGTGAGGGTAAGGACTATACCTTTTCATTAGTAATGAAGTCTGTGGTTTCTTCTTAGAGGATATCACCTCCCCTCTTTCAGATATTTTGAAAAGTTCTGCCTTAAAGGCCTCAAGATTGTATTGCCAACAGCATAGATAGATCCTGCTATGTGGTCCAGTTCAGCAATTTCTCTTAGTTAAGTCTTCGTTATTACTGTTTCTACTTCCTAGCATAGCACATTGGCAGCTGCAATGTTAGAGTCCAAATATGGTGGCTCTGGTGTCAGTGAAGGAAAAAAAGAGGCTGGTAAAAAAAAAGTTCTGACAGATCTTCTCTACTTTTCACTGATTTGCTGTCCCCTTCCCAGTTATGTCAATGTTTTAGGAATAAGTGAACTTAATTGAATCTCTAAGCTTTCTAAACTTATATTTTGATTTACTACTTCCTATCCATTTTACAATGCAATATTGCTCCTAATCTTCCACTTTCCTCTTCCATAAGATTTTTATAAACAAGTTTATATGCTAAACCATGCTGCCCTTGGCTGACACATCTCTCTACTTGGCAGGGAGATCAAGGATTTGCTGAATGAGGCTGTTTCTAGACTCCTCCACAACTCTACTGGAAAAAAAACAATCTCTCTCTATTCTATACACAATCTGATCAAGAGAGCTTTAAGCTAAAAAATGAGGAGAAAGAAAAAATCCTAACATGACAAATCTGATACTACAAGGAATAACAGGTAAAAATATAAGAAGCATAGCAGAAGAGATCCAGTATTTCTTGGGGGAAAGTTTTCCAAGAAAAGAACTAACAATAATATGCATGGCCACTGAAATTTGGGGGCAGGTTTAGAATTAGAAATGCCCTTAGATATTATTTAGTCCAACTGCAGCATTTTTTTCAAAAGAGAAGCACAGAGGTGCAGAGAAGGGAAGGAGTTTGCCAAAGTCACATAGATAATAAGAAGAAGAGCCGGAATTAGAATCTGTTGTTCATTCCATAACAACACGTATCAGAAAATTGCAAAATAAAATTCTTTGAGAGCTTCTAGTGGGAAGGATTTTACTGACTGTTCAAGAATTCATAGTAGTGGTAGTAGTAGTAGCAGCACCAGCAGCAGTGGCAGTAGTGGTAGCCAACATTTGTAGAGCACTTACTCGATATCAGGCACAGTGCTAAGCACCTTAAAAGTATTATCTCATTTGATCCTCACAACAACCTTGGGAAGTAGGTGCTATTATTATCCCCATCTTACAAATGAAGAAACTGAGACAATCAGGAGTAAAAATAATTTGCTCAGGGTCACGAAGCTAGTAGATAGTGAGTGAGGGCAAATTTGAACTCGGATCTTCCTGACTTCAGGCCCATCTATCACTGCGTCACTTAGTAGTCCAAGGTAGGCTTTCTGGAGGAGGGGGCATTTGAGTTAGATTTTAAATTCTTCCATAAGCAAAAATGCTGAAGGGAGGGCATTCTAGGAACAGACAATAGTCTGAGGATAGTTGAAAACATGGTAAAGCCATTTCTACCCATTCTTTCTGCTTCTCAACACATCTGGTCACTTTTGCATAGGAAGGATATGTTCAGATATGTTCTGCTCTGCCTCATGTCGTCTCTTAAACATCCCTAGTTCCTCTAGGCAAACTGATGTGGTATCCTTCCCAGTCAGATAGTGATGCTTATTACCCTTCTCTGATTGCTCTGTCCAGCTTTCTAATATGTAGAATCCAGAATTTGTCACAGTACTCTAGATGTGGTCTGATCAGCTCTAAGTACATTGAGACTTGATACCTCATCACATGTCCTGGACAGATCCCTTCAAACTCTGAGATTCTGTGACTTAGTTTATGTCTTATCACCCTATAAGACAGTAGATTCATGGGAACAAATGTTGCTTTATCAACATGTTGTAACTTCCCAAGTACCTGCTACCATACTCTCTAGTTGAATAAAGGGTTGTTGAGAGAATAAATGAATGCTAGTTAACCAATACATTTTTTCATCTTTTGAAAACTAAAAAGTTGTAACATCAAAAATGGATGAAAAAAACTAGATTAAATCAATTTATAGTCCTAGCTCCCATAATCCAAGTACTAGGGAGTTGACTTTAATAGTTTCCACTTTACAGCAATAGTGGTCTTAATGGGAGCACATTTGGAAGTCAATTTCAGGAGGATAAAGAAAAAATCATTTGTCAGAGTGACATGATGGACTGTTTAAAAAAATACAAACTACCAAACATAATAGTATTATTTTAAAGAGCAAGATTTAGAACTAAGTTCCCAGGGATTTATATGCACCATGATGGCAATGCACTCCTTTACTCCATGAATTTTAAAGTGACCAAACAGCACTGAATTATTCCTGACCTCATGAAGCCAGCCAGCCACAACTTTTATGGCTTCAGCAAATGCATTTTTCTCAAGCACTACCAGCTCCACCGTCACCTTTTGCACTGACTTCGATTTTCATGCATTTCCCCCAATAACATAGACTATTAAGAAAAGAAAACTGATCACAGGAGCCAAGTGTTTAAAAGGCAAATGAGCATCTACCCCTAAAATATACAGTCAATCCCCAGCACAGACCAAATGAACTGGGTTCCAAAAGTTGACTTGTAGCTTAGAACTTGCAGTACATTTTCCCAAAGTCATTTAACCTCTTAGGACCTCAGTTGCCTCATAGGTAAAATGAGGGAGTGGGAAAAGCTTACTCCTACTGTCCTTCCTGTGATTCAATTTACTACCAACTCAGCCATTCGTCAAAAGAAAAAAAGGCAGTGATATGTCCTCAACAACCTATCCCTAAAAAGACTGAGAGATGGAATAACATTCCTGCTACCTCCAATTTTTAAAAATGTGCAAAAATACATCATTTATATATAAAACTAAAATACTTATCACTAAATGGAGCCTTTAAATCCTGCCACAAATACGGATTTTTTCACTCCATGGAAAGTGTATTTCAAAACATTTGAGTAATAGCCACCAAGATTTATGAGTTAGTTATCCATCTTGATTTTTCTAACAATTGATAAATATCTTCAGACTTTTATTGGTTTTTCCATTATTTGGAGATTGGCTCCTATAATGAAGGTCAGGCTTATGTGCAGACCCTATCAGCTTCCACTGCCTTAGGCAGGCAAACTAAGATATCTGTTTCCAGGAATCAAGAGAAGTCTTGGAGAGCCTATGGAGCATGCAGAGAAATCCTGTGACTGGCTCCAGTTGGCAGACCATATAGTAAAGAAGAGGTTTATTGATTGGCTATAGAACTGTTCAAATAGATCTGCCAACATCAACCACTTTCCAGTTTGACTCACTCTTGGGAAAATCTGTGACTTTTTTGCTCATAATATCCTATGAGACGATGTAGTAAGAAGAAAGACCACTAGGCCTTCTACCCTTCTGAAGCCATAAAACCCTGAGAAACATGTCATGGTTCTGGGGCATTTTGTTTGTTCTTTTACTTCCTGGGTAAAGAAAGGGAGGGAGAGGTCCTCCAATGTTGAAAGTTTCAAAAAAAAATGGAAGAATGAGACACAGCAAATTGAGAGCTGGAGTTCAGGTTGGGTTTTCTAAGTCAGGGCAGCAATGTTGTTCTAAGGAGAAAGGAGTGACATTTGGGAGTGACCTTCTGGACTTAGCACAGAGTCTGAAATGAGGACTCATATGGCAAGCATGCTGCCTTTAGATTGAACTTGGTGTGATCAAATCTATGTGGCTTCTGAGCTAAGTTTTGAACCTACTCTGTCTGTGTCTTGAGATGCTTGTAAAAAATGTTATGCCATATTTCTAAAGTAAATGTACTTTTATAAAAAAGGAATTGATATTAAATTGTGAAATGAAACTTAACAGGTAACAGTAGAGAGAAGATAACCTCTCCCTGTAAAACAACTTATTCTACTCTAGAGCCCTGAAAGGTAGTTGTTACAACTTGACTCTGGGAGAATGTGCCAGAGCATACCTGCTGCTATACTTCCTTTTACAGCTCTTTATATAGTTATAGTCATTATTAGTACTATCTCTCTGCTTCTTTCTGTATCAATATACAGAAATCTTCTCATATTTCTTTTAATTCTCCATGTTTGTCTTTTCTTATTGTCCAGGTTATATTCCATTATATTCCTAATTCATGGTCGGTTGCTTTGTCAGTTCATCAACTAATTGGTATCCACTTTGTTTCTATGTCTTTGCTAACTCAAAAGGTATTCTGAAAATTAGTTTTGTATATGTGGCTTCTTTTTGTCCATCGGACCTCTTTATAGTGCACTATAATCACCAGCCCACTTGCAAACCTTGGCCTTGGAAAAGGTAAACATTTCAGCATTTTGACAGCTCTAGGATCTTATTGATGTGGGTATTCCCTCAAGAAAGAGACCAATTGCTACTGATTCACACTGATCCATAGTTCTTGGACTCATCCATGTCATCTCCTAACTCATACACATTGAGCAAAGGCTTTCCCCTTTTTCTCTTTATGTCAACTGAATAATGCTAGAACATATTGACTACTCATCAGCTCTTTCTGGCCATCACCCCATCGTCATCTACCTCTTCTCCTGATCATATCTGAGCATACATGAGATTAACCTTCAGAAGTACTTTAACATCCTTGCCACATGAGTTACAGCCTTGCCATGACACACAAGACATTCTTCTACCTTCCAAGCCATCTTTTACAAATGAAAAGCCAACCTGAGATGTCATACATTTAGAACTCTAGGAAATGAATGAGGCATTGTGGAAGAGTGAAAAAAAAAGCACTGAATTGGGAGTCAGAAGACCTAGGTACTGTTATATACTGTGTCCCCTTGGGTAAGTCACTTGATCATTCTGGAGTTCAGTTTCCGCATGCCTTAAACAAGAGGGTTAGGCTAGAAGGTCTCTAAGTCCTGTGAGGCAACAAGATGTTATAAAGATGTCATTTTGAATGAAGGAGCAATAAAGCCCAAACCTTGGTTACCAGTCATGAAAAACAGATTCAGTAAGTACATAAAAGCAATAAGAAAAGGACTAGCAAATATTGATGATATTTTTTCTCCAACTATATTCAAAGACATAGTAAGAAATACCATTGCCATATCTGTTCAAAGAGGGGGGAAAAATACTATTTCTAGTAAGTAGTGAGTCTTTTGTGGCTGTAATTCTGTAGGAATCATGTTACCTTTTGGTCGTAGCATGTCTATAGAGCTAAACCTTATCAAACGACTGAGAAGAGGGACAGAGACACAGAAGGAGATGGAGATAAAAAGAGAGACAGTAAGAGAGAGGTAGAAGAAGAGCATGGAGAGAGAGAGAGAGAGAGAGAGAGAGAGAGAGAGAGAGAGAGAGAGAGAATATCTTTAATGGACAGCAAGAAATACATAAACTGAACTATTAAATCTGTAACTAACCTCTAATCGATCAAAAGTAATTCCTACATAAGGAGCATCAAATCCTCATTAATGAGAACTCTCCAGGTAAGGCATATAATAATTCCTAACAAGTACATGGCAAGGATAACCATCAACAGCTATCCTGAGCCCAGCACAGCCTCCTTGGGCATGAGCACCCACAGATTTCTTGATTCCTAGAAGAATTAGAGAGACATTGAAAATGTGGGTAAAATGACGACAAAATCAGGTTTACATTACATCACTTCACTTTAAGTCAAAGTAGGTCCAGGAGAGCATGTGAGCCTGAAAGAGAAGGAGGCCCAGAGTCTAGACAAAGACTGCAAATCTGTCCAGAGTCAGGAAAATTGAGAAGTGTAAGAGGAGTCACAAGGTACCTAGTACTACCTTGGCACCTGATATCAAAGAGAGGCAAGAAGTGAGGCCAGCGATTGAATCCCAGAAGCTTTGCCCACTATGTCATATGTTTATGGTTATTTGTCATCCTAGAACCCTCATCTCAGTTCCCTGGTAAAGCTAACGATGTCTTCTAAGCTCTAATCCAAATCAATGGAATCAAGCGACTCTCCATCACCTCCAGGATCAAATGTAAAATCCTTTATTTGGCTTTTAAAAGCCTTTATACTATGACCTCTTCCCACCTTTCCAAGATCCTTACAACTTAGTGCCCTCAAACACAAAAACAAAAATCTAGAAACTCTTAGCCTCCTTGGTTTTCCTCTCATAAGACATTCCCTTCTCCCAGCTTAAAGAATGTTCACCATCTGCCCTCCATGCCTGGAATGTTCTCCTTCCTCATCTCTGCCTCCTGACTTCCTTGACTTTCTTTAAGTTGAAGTTGAAATCTTGCCTTCTAAAAGAAGCATTTCCCAATCCACCTTAATGCTAGTGCCTTCTCTCTGTTGATTATCTCCAACTTATCCTATATATATATATCATTTGCACATCCTTGTTTTCATGCTGTCTCCCCCACTGGATTGTGTTATTACACCCTCTCCTTCCTCTTCTTCCCTATCCCAGTGTCTAGCATAATGTCTTGCACCAAATAGATGCTCTAATACAGTTTCATTTATTCACAAGAACCAACGTCATTAATTAAGACAAAGTTTCACACTTAGAATGGTACATTAGCCTTGAAAGCATGTGTATAAAACAGGAACCTAATTCTGAGATTTGCTAATTGCTTTTCCCCAGTAGCAATATTAGTTCTATTATCTTTAGCTGTGCCACATAGAAGGGCCTCACTCTCCCAGGAGATAACCAAAAGAATGTGTTCTAAATGTATCTCTCTGAAACGCCTCAATTCCAGGATCAGCAGAACTGTTCATTCTGTCGCATCTATATTCAGTAAAGTGTGTGATGTGGATACTAATAAGAAGCTAAAAATGAATTTTTCTCCTTAGAACCAATTTTACCAGGACAAACTGTGTTAATAACAGCATAGAAGAAGCAAAAATTAAACAGTATAGTTGCCTTCCTAATACTGAAATCCAAAGTTTAATGCCCTAGCATTTCTCTTTTTGAAGCTTTCACATTTGGTTGGCCAAATTCTAATTTATATCCACGTGAGGGAGATTTAAATAAAAAACTAAAAATTGGGATCCTCACTTAGGTGTTAGTGGGACTTAGCAATGTCCTTAATGTCACAAGTGGGCCAAGGCAGAAAAGGCAGAAGGGAAAGGGGGGAAGACCAAAATCAAAAAGACCAGAAGAGAAAAGAAACAAAAAAGCAAAGATTAATCAATCAAAAAGCATTTATTAGGTCTCTACTGTATGCCAAGAATTGTACTGAAGCCTAGAAATACAAAGACATAAATGAAAGAGTCCTTACCCTCAAGAAGCTTATATTCTATAGGTAGGAGACTAGCTGCACACATATAAATAAATTCAAAATTATTAAAAATGCAATTGGGGGATAAGAGCCGGGAGTGGGGATGTTCAGGAAAGGCCTTATAGGTCTATGCTGGAAACTAAGGGTTCTAAGAAGTAAAAGAAAACAGGGGAAACTAGGTGGCTCAAAGGACAGAGCACCAGCTCTGGCATCAGGAAGACCTAAGTTCAAATCCAACTTCAGACACTTACTAGCTGTGTGATCCTGGGCAAGTCACTTAGCCCAATTGCCTCTAAAAAAAAGAAGTGCAGGAAAAGGAAAAACAGTTCCAAGCAAGAGGGAGAGCCTGGGAAAACTATGAGAGATGGGAAATGGGAGACAGAATATCATGTATGAAAACCACAAAGTCACTTTGGCTGGACTCAAAAGTATGTCAATGATGGTAATACAAATCATAAGATTAGAAAGGGAGGCTATAGGTCATAAAGACTTTGAATGCCAAACAGACGTCTGGGCTGGCCAAGAGGGGAGCGGGGTGTGTCCGTGGCTCAGGCCCCCTCAGGAGGCAGTGGGAGAGGCAGCGGCAGAGGCCCAGAACTCCCGGAGCAGGCAGGAGCTCCGTTACCAAAGGTTTCTGCATAAACCCCCTGAGGGAACTGAGCCTGGGAGACGACCCTGCCCCCACCCGCCCCATTACTGAAAGTCTCTGCATAAAGCCCCTGAGGGAACTGAGCCTGGGAGGCAGCCCTGCCCCCACTCCAGCACCAGAACTTAAGCTCACATTGAATAGCAGCTGTGCCTGCCACTGAAAGTCCATTTCAATCTCAGACCCCAAGCACTAGCTGGGCGGATCTAGGTGGGGGTGGAGAGGAATCTCAGAAGTCAAGTAACTGACTGGAAAAATGCCCAGAAAAGGGAAGAAAAATAAGACAATAGAAAGCTACTTTGATGGGGTACAGATGGTCCCTCCTTTCAATTCTGATGATGAGGAAATATTCTTGTCATCAGGGAAAGATGTGGAGGTCGGGGCATCTGTATCCCAGACATCCCAGGTGGATGTCCAGTGGGCTCAGGCCTTGGAAGAGCTCAAAAAGGATTTTGAAAATCAAGTTAGACAGGTGGAGGAAAAACTGGGAACAGAAATGAGAGAGATGCAAGAAAAGCATGAAAAATGGGTCAATACCTTGCTAAAGGAGACCCAAAAAAATGCTGAAGAAAATAACACCTTGAAAAATAGGCTCACTCAATTGGCAAAAGAGGTTCAAAAAGCCAATAAGGAGAAGAATGCTTTCAAAAGCAGAATTAGCCAAATGGAAAAAAGAGGTTCAAAAGCTCACTGAAGAGAATAGTTCTCTCAAAATTAGAATGGAACAGATGGAGGCTAATGACTTTCTGAGAAACCAAGAAATCACAAAACAAAACCAAAAGAATGAAAAAATGGAAGAGAAAGTGAAGTATCTCATTGGAAAAATAACTGACCTAGAAAATAGTTCCAGGAGAGACAATTTAAAAATTATGGGACTACCTGAAAGTCATGATCAAAAAAGGAGCCTAGACATCATCTTTCGTGAAATTATCAAGGAAAATTGCCCTGACATTCTAGAACCAGAGGGCAAAATAAGTATTGAAAGAATCCATCAATCACCGCCTGAAAGAGATTCAAAAAGAGAAACTCCTAGGAACATTGTGACCAAATTCCAGAGTTCTCAGGTCAAGGAGAAAATATTGCAAGCAGCTAGAAAGAAGCAATTCCAGTATTGTGGAAATACAATCAGGATAACACAAGATCTAGCAGCTTCTACATTAAGGGATCAAAGGGTGTGGAATAGGATATTCCAGAAGTCAAAGGAACTAGGGCTAAAACCAAGAATCACCTACCCAGCAAAACTGAGTATAATACTTCAGGGGAAAATACAATCTTTCAATGAAACAGAGGACTTTCAAGCATTCTTGTTGAAAAGATCAGAGCTGAAAAGAAAATTTGACTTTAAACACAAGAATGAGAAGAAGCATGAAAAAGTAAACAGCAAAGAGAAGTCATAAGGGACTTACCAAAGGTGAACTGTTTACATTTCTACTTGGAAAGACAATATTTGTAACTCTTAAAACTTTTCAGTATCTGGGTAGTTGGTGGGACCACACACAGACATACACACACACGTACATGCATGCACGTGTGCACACATACACACATGTACACACACAGAGACAGAGAGCACAGAGTGAATTGAATAGAATGGGACCATATCTTAAAAGAAATTAAGGTAAATGGTGAGAGAGAAATGTAGTGGGAGGAAAGAGGGTGAATCAAATGGGGTAAATTATATCTCATTCAAGAGGCAAGCAGGAGACTTTTTAGTGGAGGGAAAACGAGGAGAGCTGAGAAAAAAGCAAGAAGTTTACCCTTATCACATTCGACTAAAGGAAGGAATAAAATGCACACTCATTTTGGTATGAAAACCTATCTTACAATACAGGAAAGTGGGGGAGAAGGAGATAAGCAAGGTGAGGGGATGATGGAAGGGAGGTCAATGGGAGGAGGAAGCAATTTGAAGTCAACACTCTTGGGGAGGGACAGGATCAAAAAACAGAATAGAAACAATGGGGGGCAGGATAGGATGGAGGGAAATACAGTTAGTCTTACACAACACAACTATTATCAAAGTCTTTTGCAAAACTACACAGATATGGTCTATATTGAATTGCCTGCCTTCCCAAAGGGAATGGGTGGGGAGGGAGGGATGGGGAGAATTTGGAACTCAAAGTTTTAGGAACAACTGTTTATTATTGTTGTTGCTACTAGGAAATAAGAAATACATTTAATGGGGAATAGAATGTCATCTGGCCCTACAGGACAAAAGAGAAGATGGGGACAAGAGAAGGGAGGGATGATAGAAGAGAGGGCAGATTGGTGATAGGGAAAATTAGACTGCTCAGTGTATTGGGGTGGTGGGAGGGGATAAAAGGAAGAAAATTTGGAACCCAAAATTTTGTGAAAATGAATGTAAAAAGTTAAATAAATAAACTTTTATTTAAAAAAAAAAGAAAAGAGAAAGACTATACACTCTTGGAGGGCAGGTGTCTTGTTCAATCTAAACTTTGTATCTCTCCAAGCACTCAGTACAATGATCTTCACACAAAATGTGCCTAATAAAAGTTTATTCAACAAATGAATAAATAAATAATGAATGAACTAATGAATAGGCATGTACCAAGATCTTAGCATGTGCCAAGTACTCTACTAAGTACTGGAGAGGCAAATAGAGATCCTTCCTCTTAAAAAGCTCATGCTCCAATGGGAAGACACTCTATCATATATATATATATATATATATATATATATAGATGGATAGATGGATGGATGGATGGATAGATACATTCGTACATACATACAGAAAGGAATGAAGAAAGGTGGAGAGAAGCAGCAACAGTGCTCTTAGATATCTCCCAGGGCACTGACACTATACATGGCTTCCCCTACTCTGACCACTCCTCTTGTTTACACTCCCCCATAGAAGAGAGGGGAGCCATTGAGACCCAAGTTAGAAATAAGCTTGTGCCCAAAGCCTTCTATTCCTTCTCTCTATCCTCCACTGGCCTTCTTAACCTTCCTGGTAAAGATAGGAAAGAAAGTGCTGATCTGTGTGTAGTAAATTAGAAGGAAGGTCTAGAAGCTGCTTTCAGCAATTTAGTGGTTCTAGCCATCATACTTATAACTCTTAGAGCTGGCATGTTTATAGTACTTTCTGTTTTGCAAAACATCATGCAAACGTTATTGTACTTGATTTTCAGGATAACTCTGTGAGTGTGGTATAAAGGTGGTGACAATGGAGAGAGAGTACTGGCCTGGGAGTCAGGAAGACCTAAGCTGAAATCAGGCCTCATCTAATGAATAACTAAGTGAACATTTGTAAGCTGTTTAACCTAACTGAGTTTCAGTCACTTCATTTGTAAAATGGAGGGAAATATGATCATCTATATCCCAGGGTTACTGAGAGAATCAAAGGAGATAATATATATAAAGTTCTTTGTAACCTTAAACCATTATAAAAATGTCAGCTATTATTATAATTTTCATCTTATAGATGAAGAAAAAGTACTAGCTAGTACTTAATAATGTGTTTCTATAGCATGCTTTACATTTCTTATCTCATTTTCTCCTCACAATAATCCAGTAAGGTAAGTACTATTGTTATCTGCATTTTACAAATGAGAAGATAGAAGTTAAGGATTGGTTTGAACTAAAGTCTTCCTGACTCCAGATGCAATGCTATAGCCCCTAAAGTATCTAACTGGTCATGTCAAAGCTCAGAAAAGATGCTAATCACATGGATGCTAAGTCTATATGAGTACTGAAGCTGCAATCAGAACTAGGTTTAAATTCTAGCCCTGATACTTATGAGCTATATGGCTTTCTACAAGAGGGAGGATATAGTGTGTGAGGTGACTCTATATTACATAGTTCCTTCCTTTGACCTCTATTTTCTCATCTGTAAAGTATGGGGGGTGGAGAATCATATGGTCTCTTAAACCCCTCCCAGCTCTAAGTCCTATGTCCCCTATATAAATAACAAAAATAAGAATCTTTATTAATAGCCAGAGAAATGCACCTAGGTGTGTATAAATGAAGTATAACTCTTTCTCATTATGTGTTTACATTGTCAAAAAATAGCTAATTGGCAATTTTTTGCCTCTGTCCTCATTTCTAGAGGCAAAAAAATTGCAGAATAGAAAATGTGTGTGTAATAAAGTTTCTCTAAATCTAGGTAATTTCCTCCTTAATTAGTATTATCAGGAATTCATCACCATCATAAAATTAATTGAGTACCTACTCTAGGCAAAACACTGCACTTTACTCTAGGTTGGAAAGAATGGGAAGGAGGCTAAAGTATAAGGACTTGTTTCCTTGGCCCAGGGAGCTCTCCTGGGCAGTACAGAATGGAAGAAACTGAATTTGGAGTCCTGAGATCTGGGCTGGAACTTTGGCTTTGCCACATGTGAATTTCAGCAAGTTTAATTTCTTTGGGCCTCAGTTTTTCACATGCAGAAAGAGGAGGCTAGACAAAATGGTCTCTAAGGTCCCTTCTGATTTTAAATTGATGTGTCTATGATTCCATGATCCTGCCTACATTTTTATCCCTGCATCTGGAGATTCTCCTACATCTTCCCTTTCTGCCCACTAGCCAGATAGGTCGATTACTGTCTCCAGATGACACTTTACATTTTTTGATTGAACCCAATCCAAAAAAACAGGTATTGATTACATACTATGCTCCAGAGTAGAAAGACAAAATAAACTCATATTATACTGAAGAAATAGAACATGTAAACACATCTTCTGCTCGCCTACTCTTTTGGCTTTTACATGATGACTTATGTCATTGGGGCTGGGGGAGTAGAGGCAAGTTACATGTATATTTCTATCTATATATCTTAGCCCTTCAACTACACTGCAAATCCCAAGGTATCAGGGACGAAATCTGAGATGTTTTTTCATTCTATGCAAAAGTAACCACAACACCTTTCATATTGGAAGTATTTGGTACATTTTTGCCAAGGCTTCTTAGAGAAGTTTCAGCTCTGTAACTTTAATCCATATAATATTAGCAAGCCACGTTGGCTGCCTAGCCCTTAGTTTCTTTATCTGAAAAATGGATATATTGGACTAGGTGGCATGTAAGGTCCCTTTCTTCCCAAATCTTAAATTCTATGAACCTATAAGAATAAGGATTGTCTCATCATTGCAGTTCCATCCCCAGTACCTAGAACAGCACCTTGCACATAACAGATGCTTAATAAATAATTATTGCTTAAATGTGGGATTAAGAAATGGAAGACTTAGGTTTGAATTCTAGTTCTGAGACTTGAGGAAGTTGTGTGATACAGTGGATAGAACATCGGAGTCAGAAAGACTCATCTTCCTGAGTTCAAATCCAGCTTCACACACTTACCGTGTAACCCTAGGCAAGTCACTTCATCCTGTTTGATTCAATTTTCTAATCTGTAAAGTGAGCCAGTGAAGGAAATGGCAAACCACTCTGGTATCTTTGCCGGGGAAACCCCAAATGGAGTCACAAAGAGTCAGACCTAACTAATAACCACTCCAGCAACAACATTCAGTGTCTATTATCTTGAAGGCACTGTGCCAGGTGCCAGGCATAGAAAGATTAAACAAAATGTTCCATGTCCTCAAGGAGTTTTTGTAATCCTGGGGACTGAGAGAATGTAATACAGTCAAGAAAAAGTAAATCCAAAACACATATAGAAAGTGAATTCAAAGGAACTTAGAGGGTAGGAGAGAGAAAACATTAGTGACTAGAAGGATTGGGAATGGTGCCATGTAAGGAGATGTTCCTTTGAAGCAAGATAGGGATTTTTAGACTCAAAAATGAGATAACAAGACATTTAATGCAAGAGGGAGGGAGGGAGGTATATATGGGAATAGCAGGTAAGTCCATTTGTACCTCAGTATCCTCATCACTAAATGAGAGGATTGGATTAAATGATCGCTAAGGTCCCTCCAAGCTTTTCATGTTTGAGTAAGTCATATAACCTCTTTGTGCCTCAGTGTTCTGCTCTGTAAAATAAGAGTGCTGTTCTGGATCATAGGTTCTTAACCTGCATCCACAATTAAGGGATAGATTTCAGAGAATATGTGAACTTGGATGGGAATAAAAAGTTATATCTTTATTTTCACTAGCCTCTCACTGAAATTTAGCATGCCCTTCAATTGTAAATGTAGGTAAGAAAACATTACTCTTAGCAGGCTTCACCTGATTGCCAAAGGGCCCCTTGACACAGAATAGGTTAAGAATCCCTGAATTAGATGATCTCTCAGGCTTCTTCCAGCTCTAAATTCCATCATTCTATATTTACAAACATATATATACATACCAAATACATAAATGTCTCTCTATGCTATGCATCATGCTCCCAATCCATCTTTCCTGTTTCCCTGCTTAAGCTGCATAACCTGCAAAACCTTTATCAACTCAGTGTTTCCCTTCTAAACAATCTTTGAGAAAAGAACAGCCCTGGTATGAACAGCTATGACCTATCTGATTTCAGGTTACAGTAGCTTTAAATTGTCAAGGAAGGAAATGTCATTGGTTAGAGTTCTTAGATATTTTTCTCCCTCATAAAGGAGGAGAGAATCAGATGAGAGAGATTGTGTGTGTGTGTGTGTGTGTGAAAGAGAGAGACAGACAGACAGAGAGACAGAGAATGAGAGACAGAGACAGAGGCAGAGAAAGACAGACAGAGACAGAGAGTAGACAGAGAGAATGGTATATGAATGTAATGGAATACTATTGTGCTATAAGGAATAATGAACAGGAGGACTTCAGAGAGGCCTAGAAGGACTTATATGAACTGATGTTGAGTGAAATGAGCAGAACCAGGAGAACAGTATGCACAGTAACAGCCACAGTGTGCGAGGACTGTTTTTGATAGACTTAGCCCTTCACAGCAATGCAAGGATCTAAAACATTCCCAAAGGACTCATGAGGCAAAATGCCCTCCACATTCAGAGAAATAACTATGGAATCAGAATGCAGAATAAAGCAGGTTATTTTATCTTGTGTTATGTTTTGTTTTTGTTTGGCTTTTCTCATGGCTTCTTCCATTCATTTTAATTCTTCTATGCAATATGGCTAATGTGAAAATGTGGTTAATAAGAATATATGTGTAAAACCCATGTAAGATTGCATGCTGTCTCAGGGAGGGATGGGAGAGGAAAGGTGAGAAAAATCTAAGACTTATGGAAATGATTGTAGAAAACTGAAAACAAATTAATTAATTAATTAAAAGGCAGAGAGACAGAGAATTGGATGGGGAGGGAAGAGGTAATCAGTTTAAATTGACAACAAAGTTGTAATTGCCCCTCATCTAGGTTGTTTAAAAGCTAAAATGACAATATGTCACAAAATGAGTCAATAGTGTGATATGGAGCCCAGAAAAGTTAGTGGCATGTTAGGCTTCATCAAGAAAAGCAGAGCTTCCAGGAACAAGAGAGTTACAGTGCTGCTGTCCTCTGTCCTGATCACTGGTTTGGAGTGCTGTACTCAGCTCTAACCACATTTTGGGAAGGACACTGATCTGCTGAGTAACATTCAGAGGAAGGTGGCCAGGACATGGATGTCTTTGACTCAGTGCCATATAAGGCTGAGCTGAAGGAATTGGGAATGTCCAGCCCACAGCAAACAAGGTTGAAGGTAAATGCGCTTGCTTCCAAGATCTGAGAGGTTGTCATGTGGAAGATGACTTTCCATGATAACTCACTGCCAAGATCACATAGTATCCCCCTCAAAATTGAATGGTTTTTAGTTTGTATATGTTTTATCTGTACTTTAATATTTATATATTGTAGCCCCAGTAAAACATAAGCTCTTCAGGATTTCAATTCTGTCTCAGCAGCTTTAGTATATAGCACTTACTACTACCTGGCAGGAAATCAATGAATGTATATCCATTGAGTATAGTTTGCATTCTTCTTTGAGTCTGAATTGGACTAGGAAACTACTAAGATCCCTTGCAACTCTGATATTTATTTTGTGATTCTGAAAATATTGATTAATTGTAGTATAGGCAAGTCCTAAGAGAGAGACCTAGTCCAAGACCTTTATATTACTGATGACATCACTGGGGACCAGGAGATGCTTATCCAAGATCACACAGGTAGTTAGTATCAAAGGTGGGATCTGAACACAGGTCCTTCCCTTGAGCCCAGAAGGGCCTTCTGGACCAGAAGCAGTGACCAGCCTGTACTGCTGCATCGAGTTCAAGTTGCCTCCACCACCTCAACCTAAGCCAAGGAAGAAGTACATTTGTTAGTACAGAGAGACCTACATTTTTGCATTGACCACAAATCATATTTCTCAACCCTCACATTTCAATTCATTTTTAAAGCTGAAAATAACAATGATGCTAAATAAACTCACATTTCTATAGGGATTTAAGGTTTACAAAGTGCTTTCAAAATGCTTTTTTACAGTTAGCTGGATGATCTGCTGAAAGCAAATAAAAAAAGTTTAAAGAAACCAAGTTTTAGGCAAAATGATTAGTCTGCTTATATAAAAGGGTGTTGCTAAGCAACTGCATCAATGGAATATTTCAGTTATGATTTGAAGTTCTTTTGCTCCCCTTAGCCATAACAAAAATAGACACTCCATAGCTAATGAAATCATCTTCTCATAAAATATGGAAACCTGAGACTAATTTTTGAAACAATGTGTCCCAAAAAACATGGTAACATATTCTTATTATAATATGGAAGGGCACTTGCTAACTTTAATCTGTTTTTCTTTCCTATGGAAAATGGACTTTTTTCCCCTACCCAAACAAGCTCTCAATTACTCCAGCAACTTCCTTAGCATTCAGTAAAATAATTGGACATATATTTCTCTTCAGGAGAAATCATAGTTATGGTCATTAAGAATGGGTGAGTGATGCGATCACTGCGCAATTCCCCACAGCCCCACATTTCCTTCCAAATCATACATTCCTCATTTGCCTTTTCCAGAAAGACCTAATTTTTATGAGACATGAATGAATGAAGATTCTTTCTGATAAATTGCATTTTAAACCTAAGCAGCCACTTTAGAATGTTGCACATTCTTTTTTCTGGTTATTTCCCTTGCTGAGAAATATGCAATCTTGGGACAAGAACTGCAGTGTCACAGGGTGAGAGAGCTTTGGAATTTGTTTTTGGCTTTCTACTTCCTTCAGGTCTGCTTGAACTGCTGAGGGGACAGCTGCCAGGACATTATTTCTTAAGAAGTTTCTATAGAAGTATTGAACATAATCAACAACACTAGAATTGCAGTTGAAAGATAAAGCAGTGTATTACAGTGGAAAGAGCTTGGAATTTGGATTCCAAAGATCTGAATCTTGACTCTTCTACTAACTATCTGCAAGACCTTGGGCAAATCACTTAGATTCTTTCCAGGGGCAAGGAACTTGCAGCCTCAAGGCCACATATAGTCCTCTTGGTCCTCAAGGACAGTCCTTAGACTGAACCCAAACTTTATGAATTTTTAGACTGCTTTAGACTCTCTGGGCCTCAGTTTCCTCAACTATAAAATGGAAGGGGACTTGATGATCTCAAAAATCTATAAAGCCTTCTCTAAAATGGTTGGACTAAATGATCTCAAAAGTCTCTTCCAGCTCTAAATCTGTGATACTGTGGATCACAGGTTTAGGGATACAGGTTCAAGCATCATCTCTGCTATTTAATAATTGACCTATGGTAGTTCATTTAATTATCTTGGGTTTCTGCTTCCTTCTTTACAGAT
Organism: Bettongia penicillata ogilbyi; assembly: GCA_023548195.1. Classification (NCBI taxonomy): domain Eukaryota; kingdom Metazoa; phylum Chordata; class Mammalia; order Diprotodontia; family Potoroidae; genus Bettongia; species Bettongia penicillata. The sequence continues at coordinate 1,023,644 of JAJHZJ010000002.1, read as the reverse complement.
ATGAAGGAGTGGGCAAGATACCCTCTAATGCCCACCAGAAATCTTTAAATCTCCATGTTTCAACCTGGAATTGTCCCAAGAACACAATTCCAGAGTAAGGAGACCTGGATTTAAATCATTATCTCTGAACTTTAGGCTATGTGACCATAGACATGTTACTTAATATCTCAAATGTCATAGTTTCCTCAACTATGAAATCAGGGAACTAAACTAAGTGACTCCAGAGACCCCTTCCAATTTGATTATGATCCTATGATTCATGAACTAATTTCAGTCAAAGTAGATTAGAATTTAAATGGTCCTTGCAAAATTTTTCTCAGAAAAATGACCCTCCTCCCATAACCTCAAGTAGTAAATGTGAACATAGCTGACTTTTTGCAAAGGCATGTAACTCAGAAGTTCCTAAGTTATTTTGAATGATTTAAGCCCCATTTTAAACACTCTGTGGGAGTTTTCCATTGAAAGAAGCTCTTTCATAAAATGTGAGTTCTTTTAGAAGCCAAAGAATCCTTTTGCAATGAGAAAAATTCCCCTCCTTCTCATCTATTGAGCTTATGAATTCCTAGTTTTGTACAATCTTTGTTTTTCTTATATTATATCTCACCAGTTGGAAAGAATTTCTTATATTAAGTCATAATTTTCTGCAAGTCAATGATGATGGTGATGGTAGTGGTGGTTGTGATAATTATGATGATGATGAAGGAAGAAGAGGAAGAGGAAGAAAAAGGGAGGGGAGAAGTGGGAAATGACAGTGTTTATTTTGTGGCCAACAAAACAATTATAGAGTTAAAAACATTTCCATTTCCATCATATAGAACAAAATCTCTTTTCCACTCTGTCCTTGGTGCTAACCGTAGACAACTCATGCCTGAATCTTTATCATTTTCTTCCATATGGAGTCTTGGGTTCAATTCCAAGAGACATTTAGGATGGACAGTGATGATCTGTAGCATCTGAAGAAATATGACCAGAATGGAAAGGTAACTAGCAACCATTCCATGTGAAGTGCAATTGTGAGGCACTAGGTATATTTAGCCTAGTGAAGCAAAGATGGAGCTTGGGACTGTAGGGTGAGGGAGTGGGTAGAGCAGGTCACAGCTGACTTCAAGTATTTGAGCTGTTAGTGCATGAAAGGAGATTTACATTTATACTATTTGGTCCTCAAGGACAGAAGAGGGAGCAAAGGTGAAAATCGGCAGAGAGCCAAATCCAGTTCCATGAAAAAAAAAAAACCTAGTCATTCATTAAGCAATTATTATGCACCTAATATGTACCAATCACAGTATTAGCACTGGAAATCCAATAAAATGAAACAGCATACACTTAAGAACTAGATAAATCCAACAGAAGAATAGGTCTCTCAGAAGACAATGTGTTTCTTCTTCTGACTAGAGATCATCTATAGAGAGCAGAGACTATAGGACCATTTATTAGTTATGTGGTCAGGGAGACTCTTACTAGAGTGAATGGCTTTTTTTTTTCAAATACGTTTGTACTGGTAGTTTTTGTCTCACGTGATATGTATATCAATAAATCCCTCGCTCTTTCCTCTCCTGGAGAGCTATCCCTCCAGTAATAATAACAACGGCAATAAGAATAAAGATGATAAAGGAAAAAAGAAATAGTTGAGCAAGACTATCCAACATCACAAAAATATCTTATATCATATACAGTGTTCCACATCCATCTGGGCAGAGAAACCAGGGGGAGCACCTACTCCTATCTCTTCTTTGGAGTTCAGCCTGGTCATTATAACTGAACCACATTCAATTTCAGTTGTTGTAGTGGATTGTTCTTTCTGTTTCATTGTTTAGACATGCTTTTGTGAAGGATTAAAAATTCCAAACACAGTCAGTCAATTAACATATGATAAGTTCCTACTATGTGTCAGGCACTGTGCTAAGTTGAAAATATAACCCTCAAGAAGCTCTTAGTCTAACGGGGGGGAACGTGCCAACAACTATGCACAAAGAAATTATGGACAGGATAAATTGGAAATAATCCACAGAGGGAAGGCACTAGAATTAAGAGGGATCAGGAAAGGCTTCCTAGAGAAAATGTGTATTTATTTTAGGTCCTGGGAATAATAGGATGCTACTAGAGTTTACTGAGTAAGAAGATGACATGGTCATCTCTGGGCCTCCAGAAAAATCTCTTTGAGAGGTGGAGCCAAGATGGCAGAGTAAAAGTAGGAAATTTTTTGAGCTCTCCCTGCCAAAACCCCTCCAAATATCTGTAAAAAATTACTCTAAACAAATTCTAGAGCTGTAAAACCCCCAAAATGATGGAGTGAAACAAATCTCCAGTCCAGGACAGCCTGGAAGGTCAACAGGAAATATTTATCACATTGGGCTTGGAGTGGACCCAAGCAGAAGTCAGTCCAGTGTAGGTCACACCAGCATAGACAGGATCGGTGCAGGCCTCAGGGACTGAATCAGTGTTTGCAACCTTCTCAACCCACAAACACTGAAGACAGCATAGCAGGTCAGTGAGACATGGTCTGGCCCCAGTACTAGAGTGGAGGAGGAGGCAATGCTGGCAGCAATGGTGGTGGTAGCAGTGGTGGTGGCAGCAGTGGAGGCAGAGGTGGTAGAGCTTCTGCTTCTGGAGCTCTGGGACCATAGAAGGTGAGCAATAGAGTGACTGATATAAAACCTGAAACCTGGGACAAAACATTCACACCCACCCCCACATCCCCTGGAGGTAGAGTCCTACCTTGATAAAAAGTTAGAAAGTCAAGTATTTAGCTGGGAACATGAGCAAACAGCAAAAAATAAATAAATAAATGAAATAAACAAACAAAAAAAACAACTCAGACCATAGAATCTTACTTTGGTGACAAAGAGGATCAAAACAAACAACCAGAAGAACACTACAAAGTTCTTACATCAAAGGCTTCCAAGAAAAATATGAATAGGTCTCAAGCCACTGATGAGCTCAAAAAGGAGCTTGAAAATCAAGTAAGAGAAGTAGAGGAAAAATTGGGAAGAAAAATGAGAGTGATGCAAGAAAATCATGAAAAACTAGTCAACTGCTTGCTGAAGGGGACTCAACAAATGCTAAAGAAAATAACTCTTAAAAAAAAAAAAAAGACTAACCCAAATGGCAAAAGAGGGCCAAAAATCTAACGAGAAGAATTCTTTAAAAAGCAGAATTCACCAAATGGAAAAGGAGGTTCAAAAGTCCAGTGAAGAAAATAATCCTTTCAAAATTATAATGGAGCAAGTGGAAGCTAATGATTTTATGAGAAATCAAAAAATTATAAAACAAAAACAAAAGAATGAAAAAATAGAAGACAATGTGAAAGACCATGAAAATAGATCCAGGAGAGTCAATTTAAAAATTGGTCTATCTGAAACCCATGATGAAAAGAAAAAAGACCTAGACATCATCTTTCAAGAAATTATTAAGGAAAGGTTCCCTAATATTTTAGAACCAGAGGGTAAAATAGAAATTGTAAGAATCCTAGGAATGTTGCAGCCAAATTCTAGAGTTCCCAGGTCAAGGAGAATATATTGCAAGCAGAAAAAAAAAAAAAACAATTCCAGTATTGTAGAATTAAAATCAGGATAACATAAGATTTAACAGCTTCTATATTAAGGGATCAAAGGGCTTGGAATTCCAGAGGTCAGAGGATCTAGGATTAAAGCCAAGAATTCCCTATCCAGCAAAACTAAGTATAATACTTCAGGGAGGAAAATGGAATTTCAATGAAATAGAGGACTTTTAAGCATTCTTGCTGAAAAGATCAGAGCTGAATAGAAAATTTGACTTTCTTATACAAGAGAAGCATGAAAAGGTAAACAGGAAAGAGAAACCATAAGGGACTTAATAAAGTTGAACTGTTTACCTTCCTACATGGAAAATGATATTTATAACTCATGAGACCTTGCTTAGTATTAAGATAATTAGAGGAAATATATATGTAGGTAGATAGCTAGACAGACAGAGAGAGAGAGAGAGAGAGAGAGAGAGATAGATAGATAGATAGATAGATAGATAGATAGATAGATAGATAGATAGATAGATAGATAGATAGATAGATAGATGAAGGGATGATATCTATAAAATAAAATTAAGGGGTGATAGAGAAATATACTGGGAGGAGAAAGAGAGAGATAAAATGGGGTAAATTATCTCATATAAAAAGGCAGAAAAAGGTTTCACAATGGAAGGGAAGAGGAGGGAGGTGAGAGGGAATGAATGAACCTTACTCTCATCAGATTTGGCTTGAGGAAGGAATAACATACACATTCAATTGGATACCTTACCCTACAGGAAAGTAAGGGGGAATGGGATGGAGGCAGGAGGATAATCAAATGGAGTGCAAACTGGGGGAAGGGGTAATTAGAATTCATGCCACATCAGGGTAGGGGAGGAGAGAGATGAAGAGAAAATTTGGTCAAAATCTTGTGGAAATGTATGTTGAAAACTAAAAATAAGTTAATCAATAAAAAATAAAACAGAAAATCTCTGACAGTTTTTCGGAGGGTAGATTGGAGTACCATGAACTAGAGACAGAAAGAATGATTATGAGGTTTTATTTATTTAGGTGATGAGCAGTAAAGAGACTTTCCAAAGGTCACAGAGGAAGGAACCGAGCCAGGATTCAAACTCAGATCCTGAGACACCATGTTCAGTTTTCTTTCCATGTAACTACACAGACTCAGTCTGCTCTTGTCTCTGCTCTACCTTAATCCATTTCTCAGTCCCACTTCCCTGTCGCTGCTAAGACTATTAACTCTGAGAAGAAAATTATTTTATGAGGCACCAAACCACATCTCATTCCTTTCAATTACTCTTCCAGGGTCACTTTATGGTCATAGATGTGGAAGGAAACTCATGGACAATCAAGTACCAACTCTTTCATTTTGTAGATGAATAAACTGAAGCCCAGAGAGGCTAAGTGACTTGCTTACAGATACACAGGTTGTCAGTGGCAGAAACAGGATTAGAAGCCAGGCCTACTGAGTTCAGAGCCAGTGCCCTTTCCATTGTTCCAAGCTGTCTCTCCAGGGAGCTTTCCCCAGAAGAACTCGAGTACTTATGCTAACCTTGCCATCACAATCTAGAGATGCCTTCATTCTCCCAATGCACTCTTTTAATGATTATTTTTATTTTTTGCTATGGAGAGAAGTCCTGGAGGGGAGATTGTTTAAAGAGATACTAAGAGAACCATGGGTAGCCTAGATGGTACATGGGCAAAGAAGGTAGGCAGAACTGTAAAGGCTAGATTGTAGGCCCAGAGGTACAGTCATAGCTGCAGCAGGAAGGAAAAATAAGCAAACTCCTTGGTCTACATTACTAACTCACTCAGTAAGACTGGAAACACCATGAGCAGTGAGACTCTGCAGCTGAGCTGTGATCTCTTCCTCTAACCCACTTTTTTCCCAGATGCCAATTATCAGCCAGGCAAAGACAAACCAGTGAAAGAACTTTTTGTCCTTTTTGTCAGTGATCATGATTTAGACAGGCTGCTTCCACAGGCATGCCAAGGGAATTATTTTGCAGCGTAATAATTACATGTTCAACAGATTTAAGAATTTCTCAGAGCCATGGACCTAGGGCATATTTATTATACTCAGCGTCATGTAGAGGAGTATCTTTCCTTGTAAATCCTTGGGTGGGAGTTCTGGGTATTTCCCTTGAGTTTGTGCTACTGGTCATAGATTCAGAGCTCAAAGAGTTCTCATGGGTCCTCTAGGGCAGGGATTCAGGGTTTGGGGATCACTTTGGAAGTCTGGTGAAGTCCATGGATTCCTGCTCAGAATCCTATTTTTAAATTCGTAAAGCAAAAGAGGATTACAAAGAAAGTCAATAATATTGAAATACAGTTAACAAAATATTTTTCAAACAAAAGCAAGTTCACAGCCTAGTCTAAGTACCCTGGTCTGAACCAATCACTTCCTAGGAGTTAAGGTAGAGGTGGGGAGCCTGCAGTCTTGAGACCACATATGGCCTTCTAGGTCCTTAAGTGTGGCCCTTTGACTAAATTCAAATTCAATTGAGGACCTTGAGGTCCTCATTGCTGCATATGGCCTCTAAAGCAAGGGTTCCCCACCCCTGATTAAGGAGATAAGGCTACTGAGATTAAGACTAAATGAATACTTACCTGTGTGGTGCTAGCTTCTGGAACAAATGCCCTGCCAGGTGCTGAGGAGAATGGAATTCCTCTGTTTAAGGGTCTATGAAACCACGGTTATTGGGCAGGGGATGGGGAAAATTGCAGGGAATAGTTTCAATAATACAAATTCAAGGAACATTTATTAAGTACCTATTATATATAGTGTACTGAGCTGAGAGTTAAGCATAGATGGACCCTAGTCCCTGCCCTCTTGGACTTACAGGCTAGTAGGGAGATAGAATACCTACATGGAGATCTATAATACAAAGGAATACATAAGTGTCTTAGGTAATTACAAAACCAAGTGCTACATAAAGTCTGAAGGGAAAGTTGATTCTAATTGAAGAGGGCATATCAACAGACGCTTCATCAAGGAGGTAATTTTGGGATATATATAGTTATAGAAAAGGCTGGTTTGGAGAAGAGAGAGTAGACCTGTGATTGCAATGGAATAGGGAATTCCCAATGTGGAACCTCCTTCCACCAATACAGATTTGTAACTCATACTCTCAGAGAGTGGCCTGGGGCATCAAGAGGTTAAGTGACTTCCCAGGGAGACAAAGGCAAATGTGTCCGAGGTGAGACATAAACCCAGGTCATTCTGACTCCAAGACCAACTGTCTACACAACAGTACCTCTCAAGGACACATTTTGTTAGAGAAGACAAAGAATGCATGAAGAACAGAAACCACTGAATAACTTATCTAAGAATTCATGTTATGTTGTTCATTCTTCATTTTCTAAAAAAACTAATGACATCATTGGGTGATGTCTTGACTTGTGTGTGAATTGGATGTAGGCGAGGCAGAGTGGCACAAAGTCATCAGCCTCACTCTCTCTTCTAGTCCTGGAAGACCAGATTGAGAGTAATCTGAAAATTCAAGTGAGGTACTAAAGAGTAGACTTGCCTGGCTAACATGGAGAATGTAGTTGAAAAAACAATTCCAAAAACAATACAGCATTGAAATATCAGCACCACTGAAAGCACCAGGCTGAATGCCATAATATAACAACAGTTTATACTGGCACTTTTCAAATTAATAATCTAAATTCCAAGTCTTTCTCTAAGTGAGTGATGTTTATTTGTCAAGAACTATCTTGTCTGAATACCTCAAAGTAATAACCCGGTGCCACAGAGAAACAAGAATGAATCATTACTGAAGGATGCACTGGAACTGTATGAAATGAGCCAAATGTCACCCAAGCCCAAGATGTGGTTTCTGTTTTAGGATCCTCATCAAAGTAGGGCGGGCATCATGGAGAGGAACCAAGGGAAGTGAGTGGGAGAAGTTGCCCCAGGCACTGGTTGAAAGAGGTTGTAGAACTTGCTTTCTATTTCATCCCAGAATCTGCAGCCCTTTCCTTCTTACTTCTGGAAATCAAACTCAAGAGAAAATTTTAAAAAGTATAACTAAGAATCACATACCTGAGGCAGGTACTGAAAACAGCAAAAATCAGGATATATGCTTTCATTAGAGAAGAAGGGGAGAAAGTAGAGACCCTAAAAGTACTTTTTTTATCTGTAAAATGAGAAGGCTGGAACAAATGTTCTTTGAGGTCCTTTGGGTCCTGTTTCTATGATTCTCTGATCTCCTGACCATCACAGGACCTACTGAGGAGGCTGACTCATTAGGAGGAAGGAACAGGGGAGAGTTAAGGAGCATCATGCCCCCAGTCAACTCTCAGGTAACTTCCTAGCTTAATGTATCATTTTCACTAAGGTATACAGGTTCTGTGGTATCTATGTTATTGAAAAACTGAAAATTCTTCCACTAACTTGGTCTGAATTCAGCACCCACTAAATTCATTTCTCAGGATCAAAGCCCTCTTTGTGCCACTCCTATGGCAACTATGCAGAGAAAGGCCCAGAAAGTGTTCATTGTGCCAACAACAAAACTGAAAAGGGATAGGCAAAACAAAGTGTCAGGGACTACCCGGAAATACAGTTCCTTAGATAAATTTCCACTAAAGTCAAGATACAGAGCTCTATTGCTGAACTATTCAAGGAATCAAACAGCTGCCTGAAGGACAAGATGCCCTTACTATCAAAAAAAATTATATAAATATCTATTTCCATAAGGGTCACATGAGAAAATAAGTCAAATTAGTGAATAGTATTGAAAAGTTGTTTTTTTTAATATTCTACAGCCTTACATATATTGTACCCTTCCTGTCACACTGATAAAGCTTTTTGTTACCTGATAGAAGAGGAAAGTTGTTTTCTGTGACTGATTAAAGCTATATTTTATCTGGCTAACAAATTAGAGGTTCCCTCCAGTCAGCATAACTGATTGCCTTTGTCAACCTGATGATTCCAAGTGGACGCTCCAAATGGCACCTTCTGATTTTAAAAATCCTTCAGGAATGTATTTCCACTCCTTTTCCAGAGCCTCCTCTCTCAAATACCTTTGCTCTTCTCAACTCCTTGCTTCACACACTCCTGTTTTCCCCTTTTCTCTGTGAGCATCAGCTTTCCACAGCTGTTGAAGGAAGAAAACCATCCCCACAGGAGCCCCTAGAATTTGGTCCTTTTCTGACTCTCCCCAGATGCTTCATTTTTCCAGCCTAGTTCTCAGTGAAAGCAGCCTTTTCCCTTCCTTCTCATCATTCTTCATTTCTCCCTCGATCTGAAATTTGTTAGCTCTGTAAATGTATTATTTATAGAAATTATTCAGTTAGAAATGTCTTGGGAGACAGCTTGTGGGAGACAGTCTGCATGAAAGATGTTAAACACAATCATATTTTGCTATGTTCTTTGCTATATTTTTCCTTCCTTTCTTCTTTTCTTTTTGTTCCTTTCTTTTTTCCTTCTTTCTTTCCCTTTCAGTGAAACCAATTAGTCTGGAGTCTGGAAGCCACTGCTTCTTTCTTTTTCATTTTATTGTTTTCTCCATTAATAAGCATTAATTTTCTCTCTCCGTCCATCACCCCTTACCATTTATGAAAAAAATACAAATCCTTTGTAACAAATGTACACCATCAAACAGAAAACAATCCAATTATTTCCCTTCAGAATTGGATGTCTTATTCTGTTTGTTGAACCCATCACTTTTGGGTCAAGAGCTGGGCATCATAGATCATCAGGAGTCCTCTAGAACCATGGTTCATTAATGCATTTAAAGATAGACATGAAACCTTTCATTTTCAGATTGAAGACTTCTAGTTTAACTGTCTTTGGGTTATTGGGGTTTTGGGTAAATTACACATGTATCTCCTAATGGATAGGTAGGTAGTACAGTGAATTGAGCACCGGGTTTAGAATCAGGAAGACTCATCATCAAGAGTTCAAATCTGGCCTCAGACATTTACCAGCTGTGTGACCCTAGGCAAGTCATTTAACCCTGTTTGCCTCAGTTTCTGTAATTGTACAAACAAGCTAGAGAAGAAAATGGCAAATCACTCCAATATCTTTGAAAAGTAAACCCTGAATTGGGTCATAAATTGTCAGACATGACTGAAATGATTCAACAACCCCCTGTTTCTTTGCGGTTGTATTGAAATTGGGGGCAAGTTGGAAAAAAATTTATTTGATGCACATATTGCCTCTCTAAGTTCTAACTATGTTGGTATTAATTACATCTGACTCTTCATGACCTCATTTGGGGTTTTGTTGGCAAAGATACTGGAGTAACTTGCCATTTGCTTCTCCAGCTCATTTTACAGATGAGGAAACTAAGGCAAACAGGTAAGTGGGTGTCTGAGGCCAGATTTGAATTCAGAAAGATGAGTTTTCCTGACTCCAGGCCTAGTGCTTTATCCACTGTATCATCCAGCTGCCCTGTAAGTTCTAATTATAGAACTTACTTTTGTAAGCCTCAGTACTAGCACTTTGTAGGGAAAAAGAAGGCTGTGATTCCTTCGGAGTGGAGACAATCAGTGGCTCAGGAAGCACAAAGATTAGACAGTCCCTTACTGATTGCATTGGAACATGGCTTGAGTCTCTGCCAAAGTATCTCTGTAACCCTGTACCTTTCTGCCTGTATCCCTTCTCCTGCCAGAGTACTATCCTCCTCTCCTAGAGGGACTTCCACATTTGGGGTCACCAATACTTTATACAACTAAGCCAGTGTGCTGTTTGCATAATGCATGATGAAAGAGTAAAACACTAAATCTCAAGAATTAGCAGATGAGATCCTGGCTACACATCATTGAGAAATGTGGCCCTGGGAATGAACAAATGATATCTTAATTTTAACAAGGAGTAAAGAAAGAGAAGATCTTGGGAACAGCTTGTTGATAATCTGGATGTCAAGTCCTAGAAAAATACTAGAACAGATTACCAAGCAGATAGTTTGAAAGTATTTAGAAAAGAATGTGAGGTCCACCAACATAGGAATAGCAAACCAAAAGTAAGCTAACCTGGTTTCTTCTTCTGGGAAGCTTATTAGATTTGTAAATCAGAAGAATAATCATTATGATGTCTTATATTGGAAGCATTTATCATTTACAAGCGTATTTTCACATACAAAATATCATTTAATCTCCTTAATAACCCTGCTAACAAAAAATAACTAACGCCAATTTCAATTGCATTAATAGATATGTCCATATGTTCATAACAAGGGATTTTGCACTCAGTAAAATGTTGGACTCAGTCCTAGGTACCATGTTTTCAAGGGTCTTTGACAAACTTGAGAGAGTCTATCTTGCAAACAGAGGGGTTTACAATTCATCTCATATGAGCAATACAAAATAATTCAGGAGGTTAAAATAGAAAACTTAGGAGGAACATGACAGTGGTCTCCAAGTATTTGTGAGGCTATCACACAGAGGTATTAAACTTGCCCACTTGGATCCAGAGGTCAGAACTGTTCAGAATGCAAGTTCAGTATTAGTTTGTAATGGGATATGGCAGTCACAAAACCTAATGTAATCTCAGTCTGGGAGAACTAGGTGGAAGCTGCAAAGTTGATTTTGTTGAACATAAGGAAGAATTTCAATCAAAATGGCCTATGGCCTGCCTCTGGGTATAGCAGGTGTTGTTTCTGTCACTGGAGGCTTTAGACAGAGACTGCAGACCTACTTTGCAGGGACGTGGCAGAGGAAATTCTCATTCAGATGTGAATAGGACTAGATGACCTCTGATGTCCCTTTCAAATCTGAAAAGCTCTAAGTCCATTTTCAGCATAATCCTACCTGGCCAGGTTCTTAAGCCCCCTGAGTTCCCTGAGAAGAGAGGTGAGGTTAACTTCACATACAGAGAAGAGATTGGCCAAGAGCATTGGACCAAATATAATGAGTCAACACCTCACACTCTACAGATCGATGATCTTGACATCCAAAGAAACAGAGAAAGCCTCGTCTGAGCTCCTGGGAGTTTGCCTAGGGAAAATTAATTATACAGAAGCCTTGCAGCTCCAGTGAGAGAAAGGAACAATGCAGTCTCATCTGTTCATTTCTTAATATTTCAGTTTCACTCTCAAAGCTCTGTCACTCTGGTCATCCTATCCATATAACTGGCATTGTTAAAGAACAAGGAAAAATTCACTCCTTGCGATGGTATTCTGTAGATAAGCCTGACCAAATTAATTAAATAATATTCATAACTACTAACTGGACAATAGGGAACAAAACCCAGACTCAGGCAGGGCAACAGTGGCTTTGGGAGGCAACAACCTAAAACTGCCATGGAAGTAAGAGCAAAAAGGGAAGAAGCATCTATGTAGAATTACTATGCATCAGACCGTGTGCTAAGTGCTTTACAAATGTTATCTCATTTGATCCTCATGACAATCCTGTGAGCTATTATTATCTTCATTTGACAGTTCAGGAAACTGAGGCAAACAGAGGTTAGGTAACTTGCCCAGGATTCCACAGTTAATAAGTGTCTGAGGCCAGATTCCAGACTCTAAGCCATACACATATGCATACACACATATATATACACATATACATATATGCACATATACATACTTTTCCCCTAACTTTATAGAGTCAGTAGGCCCATCCCATGGATTTTTCCTCCCCTCCTCCCCACACCAGTACTGTTTCCAGAAGCAGTAATTGCTAGTTACAATAAAAGCCAGGTGCAAGCATGAAATTGCTTTTCAGTGGTGGTTAGAAACACCTGTGACTCCTTTTCGACTTCCATATTAGAGCACTGTTTCTCCAGCGGATGCATTTTCCTCCCTTTTTCATCAGCTGAGCCTGGCAGAGTAAAGCCAGAGTTAAGGATGACATTGGTCATTTAAGCCCAGGAAGATGCTTTCCAAGAGAGACCACTGAGTCTAGGACTGAAGTTAAAGTTTTAATTTCACAGTAGATTTCAGCTGAGAGATTTAATTTGACTAAATTAAAAAAGTATCTCTTGTAAAAACATCAGTGCCCAGAATGAGCAAACTCAGATAAAGAACATTTGATCAGAGGTCATACAGAAATAAGTCATTGATGTTGGAGGATGTCCCAATTCAGAGGCTTAGAATGGAGGTTAATAGAGAAATAACCTTCCTCAAAGATGCTGGCTTCATTATTGTTTATGTCTGCATTCCTCCATCAACAGACATTCATCTGCTCCCACCTTGCTCTTCTATCTGCCTTATGGCCCATTCCAAAATAAATATAGCACCAAGGGTGCTCAAGCAACTCTTCATTACTGACTATAGGAAGATGGTAACTAATTAGAAACAATGAACTATGTGCTGGGGCCACCGTACATATGAGATTGGAGGAGAGAGATTAATTGATTTGAAAAAGGCAGGAGAAAGCAGGATAGCAAACACACTGGTCAAATAGAGGAATGCCATCCCAGATCCCAATGTTCATTCAGCAGGGGAGAGTCAGCCCTCATCTATGTAGATCATTGATACATTCAAATCCATTCAATTCAATAAGTAGAACGCTGAGTCTCAAGTCTGGAAAACCTGAATTCAAACTCTCCCTCAGATACTAACTAGCTTTGTGACCTAGGGCAAGTCACTAGACTCCTCTAAGCATGTTTCCTCATCTACAAATAGGGATAATAAAAGCACCTACTTCCCAGGGTTGTGGTGAAGACCAAATGAGATAATATTTGTAAAAGACTTTGAAGAGCTTAAAGTGCTATGTAAATTGCTGTATGAAATTTTATTAATTCAGATCAGAAAGGATTAATTAAATGTGAACTATGTTCAAGGCACAGGATCTCCTACTAGGAGGACAAAAACAAAAATGAAACAATCCTTCATTTGAATTTTGCAAAGAGATTCACCTTCCACAGAGACAAGAAAATTCAAAGAAATTTGAAGTTGGAGGAAAATAATAGCTCTGGAGTAATCAAAGAAGTAGGTGGTTCCTGATCTAAGCTTTTAAGGAAGATAAAGATTGTAAGAGCCAGAGGTGAAGAGTGAGTGCATTCCAGGCAGGGAGACAGCCTGCCTGAATGGACAGAGACAGAATGTTGAGTTTGGGGAACACAAGTAATCCAGTTTCTCTAAAATATCAAGTGTTTGAGTTGGCCATGATACGGGAAGTTGTGAGATAAGAGACATAGAGTTGGGACCAGAGGTGGGGAACCTGTGGTGGTCACATGTGGCCTTCTAGGTCCCTGGGTATGACTTTTTGACCAAGTCCAAGTTTTACCGAACAAATCATTTTATTAAGGGAATTTCTTCTGTGAAATTTGGATTCTCTCAAAGGACCACACTTGAGGACCTCCAGAGCCACATGTGGCCTCAAGACCAAAGGTTCCCCACCCTTGGAATAGACCCTAGTGGCTAATGAGTGTAATCCCTTCATGATTCCAAGGTTGAGAACCTGGGGGCTAGGAGAGTATTCACCTATAATCTGGAAGGGAAGAATTTTAGTCAGTTGCAGAGTCAGAAGCCTGTTTGCAAGAGGTTAGAAATGAGTGGAAAATAATGAAATGAGGGAAATGAGAATAAATGATCCTTTTTTAGATGACCATTCTGACTGTAGAAGGAACAAGAGGTCAAGGAAAGCAACCAGAGGATGTTTGTTTGTTTGGTTTGGTTTGTGGTTTTTAAAGAGACTGGGGAGAAAGGTGTGTTTATATGGGGAAAACTCAGTAGATCAAGACAGATTGAAGATGAGAAAAAGAGAGAGAATGCTAAAGGGAACAAGGTACCAGAGGAGACAAGTGAAGTTCTATCTTAGCAAAGAGATAAGCCATCTCTTCATAGAATACTAGAGCAAAGGAAGAGGAAAGAGAAAGGGGTATCAATAGAAGACTGGAGGAGATATAGATTTTGGAATGAGACATCCAGGCAAGAATCAAAGACTTTCTGTATAGCAATAAGGGTCTTGGTGCAAATAGATAATATCAATTCTTAACGAACCCAGAAGGCATGCTTGCATGGCTTTCTCTAGCAGAGATGAACATGAGTAGACATAAATAAGATTTATCGTACAGATAACTCTGGATTGGAATTTTGGGAAAATATGGCTGAAGATAGGACAAGGTGGGCTAGAGATTTAAGTATACATGGTAGTGTATAATCAAACTGGTAAATTCCAGAGGTCAAGACTCTGAAGGGAGGGGAATAAGGCCAAAGCTCTGGTGCTATCCTGAAAGAATAGGGAGAAATTAAAGCCTGGAGGGGACAATGAAGATGAAAAATATGTTTAAAAGCTATCAGGTAGTGGGAAATAACAAAAGATCAGAGGACATTCCTGCCTACCATCCCTTTTTTTTTCATTTAACAGAAGACAATGTGGTACAAGGTGATGAACCTTTAATTTGGATTTGTGTTCAAAACTCAGCTTTGCTCTTTCCTACCTGCATGATCTTGAGCAAAGCACATGAACATCTCTGAATTGCTATCTCCTAAACTATGAAATGAGGGATTTGTACTGGATGGATCTAAGGTCCCCTCTACCCATAAATTGATGACCCTATAAGAATAGATCTTTTGGGTCTCTTTTCTAATCACACTTTAGTGTGATGTATTTTTAAGTATGGGAAACAAATTTGCTACTCTCAAATGGCTTTTCATTTGCTCAAATTAGAAATATGTAGCCAGGTTTATTAATGAGTCTGACTTTTCTTTCTCTGCCAGATCATGGGTGGTCTGAATTTTATCCAAAATGATGGCCTTATCTTTTTGTAAATCTTTTTTCCCTTGCAAATCAGAGATAATGACACTCAATTACCAGGAAGGCAGTAACAGAAAAAAGCAAACACACAATGTTAACCATGGGAGGTAACTAGAACAGGAGTGAAAAAGGAAAGCTGAATTTTTGTTTTTGGATGATAGATTTCCTAGTAGAAAAAGGAAAAAAAAGAATAGAAGGGGAGAAGGAAAAGAAGAGATGCTTTTAAAATGAAGGTACTTGCCTTCTCAATGAGGTGGGGTAGAGAGGGCAAAAGGGAGAGACTTTGGAACTCAGTTTTAAAAATGAATGTTAAAAAATTGTTTCTATGTGGAACTGGGGGAAAACAAAATGCTAAATGAATAAAAAGCAATAAAATAAAATAAAAAGAAAGTACTAACAATAGGAAGTACAACTGACAGTAGCTTCACTTATGATTCAAGAAAGCACCTAGATTATGGTCAATTACATAGAACATCTGCAAAATCCAGTATAATACCAATTGACATTAAAAAATAACCATCTTACTTCTTGAAGCTCCTAAGGGCCTATAACTTAAAGGAAAGGAGTAAGACCATTTGAAAGTCATATATCTGTTGATAGGATCACTCTATGTTAGAGCTGGAAGGTAGCTTCAAGATTGAATTGTGCAGTGCTTATACTTTACAGAACAGGATACTGGACCCCAGAAAAGTGACTGCTTCAAGATTTTACAGATACTAATTGACAGATCTGGGATTCCAACTCAGGTCTTCTGATTCTAAATCTAATCCCTTTAGACCATGCTTATCTCACCCAAGCATCCTTCACTCCAACTGTTTCTAGGTCAATTACTATGTTACTAATAGAATTCTGAGAGGAAGACAATGATAAAGTATTCAATGAGAGGTAGGATGTCGTAGTGTAAAGGACATTGGAGCTGGTGTCAGGGGACCTGGGTTCAAATCCAGACTCTGTCAATTACTGCCTGTGTGACCTTGGGCTGCTCACTGAGTTTCTCTGGGCTTCAGCTCCATAATCTGTAAAATAGGGGAATCAGATTAGATGACCTTTAAGATTCTTTCCAGCTTTCAATCTATGATTTACTATGAATCGATAGATGAAGTTACTGAAAAAATGAATACAAAATCATGCATCTTTCTGTCATCTTTCCAGACCTACTTTCTAAAATTCAAATAACACAGGTATAATCTATATCAGATTGCTTGCCATCATGGGAAGGGGGGAAGCAGAGGGAGGGAAAGAGAAAAATTTGGAACCCAAAATCCTATAAAAATGAATATTGAAAACTATCTTTGCATGTAATTGGAAAAAATAAAATACTATTAAAACAAAAAATGAAATAAAAGCAAAACACCCACTAACATGACTACTCCACCTAGCCCAGCTATAACCATACTTCAGATCTCATCCCTTGCAATCCATAAGCAAGAGCAAACTGAGTGTTATTAGATTGTGAGCTCCTGGAAGGTAGGAACTATTTTGGTCTTTTTTCATATCCACAGCAACAGCACAATGTATAACATATTGCTGTTCTTTAGCTGTTTTTCAGTCATGTCTGATATGTCATGACCCCATTGGGTTTTTTTCTTGACAAAGATACTCAAGTGGTTTGCAATTTCCTTCTCCAGCTCATTTTACAGATGAGGAAACTGAGGCAAACAGGAATATATAACTTGCCCAAAGTCACACAGCTAATAAATGTCTGGGGTTGGCTTTGAACTCAGGAAAATGTCTTCTTGACTTCAGGCCCAGCACTCTTATCTATTGTACATCTAGCTACTACAAAAGGTCTCAATAAATATTTGCTGATTTGAATTTTTTCCTAACTGAGGAGTCCAAATTTGGTGTAGAGAACAAGTGTTTAAGAAAATTCCACTGAGTGCTAATTTCCAATAGGGTAGACTTTAATTTATAATTTATCATAATTATATTATAATTATATAATCATATAATTTTATAATTATATATGTTATAATAATTAGATATAATATAATTACTATTACTATATTTAATATAATTATATAATTTATTATAATTATAATTTATATTTATAATATAATAATTTCCAAATAGGGTAGACTTTAGCTATCCTATTTATGAGAGTTTGGAAAGTTCTAAGGATCTCACTCATTATGTTCTGGGAGAACAAATAAATGATAACAATACTCTCAGAGCCCTTCTGTGTAGTGCATAAATTGGAATGGTCACAGAATTTTTAAATCTCTCTCTCCGTTCTATTAAAATACAATCATTATTTAAAAAGAAAAGAGAAATGGTAAGCAGCTTGAGAAACAGAAGTGTAGAACATGTGCTCGGTGCTCCTGGTTATGGGAGATTTGAAGGTTTGTAACAAAGGATCTGCAAAGAGAGACAATGGACATGCTCTTAAAATTCGAATGGGGTTCTTCAGTTCTCTCTCTCAAGCTCTTTCAACAGGATAAGTGACTCTGTGACAGAGGGATATCCCCAGCTCAGCCATTTGTGTTTTGCCATATGGGCAATAATGACTGAAGCCGTCTGTTCAAGATTCTCTGGCTAGGTTAAGTGGGCAGCATGCACACTTCTCACTATAAACTGCCTTCAGTGTGTTGTCAGTAAAATAATGAGCATCAGACCCAAGGAGCATAAATTTTTACTGGTATTTTTTGTTTTATAACACCTACCATTCCCATTGCATCCCTCACCCAATCCCTTCCCAGAGAGCCATCCCTTGTCCTTATAATAAAGAAGAAAAAAGAAAGCAGAAAAAATGTCAGCCAAAACTAATCAACAGACTGAAAATGTCTGATGATACATGCAATATTCTACCCCCAAGGACTAGCAGCTCTTTAAAAAATCAGTGGCATATATCAACTCAGATCTCTTCTCTGGGCCCAAGCTTAGTCATTATGATTTCAAAACATTAAGTTTTGATGGTTCGGCTGTTCTTTCCATTTATACTGTTTAGAGGGCGGAGCCAAGATGGCGGAGTAGAAGGACGCACATTAACGAGCTCCGAAACCAAAGCCCATGGAATTGGTGTAGAAAGAGTCCCCCATAGATTCTGGGTGAGCGCAAGGTGTGCAGAGGCAGAGTGGAGGAGATTTCCGTTCCAGGGAGCACTGAAGACCCGTCCCCAGGGTCCGGCGCGCCCCGGAGAGTAAACCCGACCCCCAGCGCTGCCCTGGCCGAGGCCTCAGAGAAGCGGATCCGAGCAGGCTTCAGAGACGGAAGCTGAAGCAGCCGGGAAAATCCCTCCGCCCACAGAAGCAGGTCAGTGAGAGAGGCCGGGCTGAAGGAGAGGGGAAGCGGGGCGTCTCCGTGACTCGGGCCCCCTCGGGAGGAAGTGGCGGTGGCAGGGACGGGGGCAGGAAGCGGCGGCGGCAGAGGCGTGGGCGGCGGCTGGGGCTGAGGCGGCAGCGGCCCAGGACTCAGGAATCCCCCAGCAGCAGGCAGGATCTTCATTACGGAAGATTCCCGCATAAAACCTGACGGAGCTGAGCCTGGGAGACGGCCCTGCCCCCACCCCGCTCTGTTGCTGAAGGCTTCTGCTCGGGACCCCCAGGGGAGCTGAGATTGGGAGGCGGGCCCCCCACCCCGCCCCCACCCGCTCCATTCTTGAGAGTCTCTGCATAAAGCCCCCCTGAGGGATCAGAGTCTCGGAGGCAGCCCAGGCCCCACCCCAGCACCTGAACTAAAGCTCACTGATTGACAGCCGGCAGGAGGAAAGCCCATTTAAATCTCAGAGGACAAGCACTAGCTGGGCGGATCCAGGCGGGGGTGGAAAGGAATCTCAGAAGACAAGTTAACTGGCTGGGAAAATGCCTAGAAAAGGGAAGAAAAATAAGACTTTAGAGAGTTTTTTCCAACAAATGCAAATGATCCCGACCTTCGGATCTGATGGCGAGGATGAGGACGTATTCTTACCATCAGGGAAAGACGTGGAGGGTGGGGCCTCAGTACCCCAGACACCCCAGGGGAGTGGTGGGTGGGCTCAGGCCCTGGAAGAGTTCAAAAAGGATTTTGAAAAGCAACTTAGACAGGTGGAGGAAAAACTGGGAAGAGAAATGTCAGAGATGCAACAAAAGTATGAAAAACAGGTCAATACCTTGGTAAAGGAGACCCAAAAAAATGCTGAGGAAATTAACACCCTGAAAAATAGGCTCACCCAATTGGCAAAGGAGGTTCAAAAAGCCAACGAGGAGAAGAATGCTTTCAAAAGCAGAATGAGCCAAATGGAAAAAGAGGTTCAAAAGCTCACTGAATTTAATAGCTCTCTCAAAATTAGAATGGAACAGATGGAGTCTAATGACTTTATGAGAAACCAAGAAATCACCAAACAAAACCAAAAGAATGAAAAAATGGAAGAGAATGTGAAATATCTCATGGGAAAAACAACTGACCTGGAAAATAGATCCAGGAGAGACAATTTAAAAATTATGGGACTACCTGAAAGTCATGATCAAAAAAAGAGCCTAGACATCATCTTCCATGAAATTATCAAGGAAAACTGCCCTGACATTCTACAACCAGAGGGCAAAATAAGTATTGAAAGAATCCATCAATCACCACCTGAAAGAGATCCAAAAAGAGAAACTCCTAGGAACATTGTGGCCAAATTCCAGAACTCCCAGCTCAAGGAAAAAATCTTACAAGCAGCTAGAAAGAAACAATTCCAGTACTGTGGAAATACAATCAGGATAACCCAAGATCTAGCAGCTTCTACATTAAGGGATCGAAGGGCGTGGAATAGGATATTCCAGAAGGCAAAGGAACTAGGACTGAAACCAAGAATCACCTACCCAGCTAAACTGAGTATAATACTTCAAGGGAAAATATGGTCTTTCAATGAAACAGAGGACTTTCAATCATTCTTGATGAAAAAACCAGAGCTGAAAAGAAAATTTGACTTTCATTTATACTGTTTAGCTGTGCGTATTGTTTGCCCGATTTCATTTACTTCACTTTGCATCAGTTCATATGGCTTCCCATGCTTCTCTTTATTCATATTCTTCCTCATTTCTTACAGAAAAATAATGTTCCATTATATACATGAGACACAATCTGTTACTCATCCTCTAATCCATGGGCATCTCTATTGCTTATAGTTGTTGCTATCATAAGTGCTACTATAAATATCTTGGTGTATATGGAATATTTCATCTTGCCACTGACCCCTTTAGGATATATTCTTTAAAGTAGAATCTCTGGATCTAAAACTATGTACATTTTAGTTGTTCTCTTTGTATAATTCCAAATTATTTTCCAGAAAGATAGGATCTAATGAAAACTCCACCTTAGAAATTAATGTGCTAATATTTCCCCAATGTTCCTGCCCTTTAATGTTAACTACACCAATCTTTGACATAAGCTGTTGGTATATGTGATTAAAGAAGATTGTTGAGCCTTCAAAAGCTTCTTTCCTTTTAGAAAAGCAGCTCTAAGAACCTGTGCTACCAGACCATCATGGATGTGTCAGGGTGCTTGATGCTACAGATGGTTGTAAAAATATGTATGGAAATACATTGTAAAGACTGTCAAGTGTGTGTAGACAAACCCGAACTGCTTCCAATATGCTAGCTGTATAATTAGTAGAAGTCTTATCAATTCACTAAATGACTAGAACTAGAAGCACTTTCAAAATCACTGCTTAGTCACCAGTGATCAGCCATTCTCCTCAACTCTCTCTTTATTGACTACTTCACTTACGACATTCATTGCACTTAGGATAAAGGACCTGAACCTTCTCCTATCCAAAGTCACATGAAATAAACTGCTGTACTTTGCCTGCATCAGTATTTGCTCTTATATATTTTAAGTAAATGGATTTTGAGTTTGCAAAGTTCCAGAAAACATGTGGATTTCTTGGTCTCTGGGAAGAGTAGGCTCACATTGAGGACATAGCATTGGTCCCATCAAGTTCACATCCAAATGCTGTATGACTGCCACAATTCATCAATTTATCCAAAACTTTCCCTTTACTCATTTACTGTAGTTCAGTTTCTTTAAGGAGTGTTTTTTTTTAATTTGTAGCTATGCAGGTATTGTACTTGCTTTGGTATATAAACTCCCACATAATTTATGCATTTTGCAGTTGTTTTATGTAATTTGACTGTCCCTTATTATTGTTGTTGATTTAAAATGCTGTAGATTCACCTATCAGGCTGGCTAATATGACAAAATAGGAAAATGATTAAGGTTGGAGATGTGGGAAAATAGGAACACTAATGCATTGTTGGTGGACTTGTAAACTGATTCAAACATACTGGAAGGCATTTGGAACTATGCCAATAGGGCTATAAAACTGTTCATACCCTTTGATCCAGCAATAGCACTTCTAATTCTGCATCCCAAAGAGATCACAAAATAGGGAAAGGGCCTACATGTACAAAAATGTTTATAGCAGCTCTTTCTGTGGTGGCAAAGTATTGGAAATTGAGGGGATGCCCATCAATTGGGGAATGACTGAACAAGTGGTATACGGATGTAATAGAATACTATTTTTCCATAAAAAATGATGAGCAGGTGTATTTCAGAAAAACCTGGAAAGACCTGCATGAACTGATGCTGGGTGAAATGAGCAGAACTAGGAGAACAATGTACATAGTAATGGCAACATTGTGCAACAACCAACTTTCTTAGACTTAACTCTTCTCAGCATTGCAATGATCTAAGACAATTCCAAAAGACTTATGACAGAAAATGCTCTCCACATCCAGAGAAACAACTATAGAGTCTGAATGTAGCTCGAAGCATACTATTTCCTCTTTTTTGTTTGTTTTTTGTTCTTTCTTTCTTATGGTTTTTTGTTTCTGTTCTGATTCTTCGCTAATAGCATGACTAATGTGGAAATAGGTTTAACATGATTATACATGTATAGTCTTCATCAGATTGCATGCCACAGGGGAGGAGAGGAGAAGGAAAATTTAGAACTCAAAATCTTATGAAACTGAAATGTTGAAAACTAAAAACAAATAAAAGATTTTTTAAAGATAAAGATATATTTAAAAAATAAAATGCTGTGGATTTCAGTGTTCACTTTATAGCCTACAACTTTACTGATGCTATTGTCTCAAATAGCTTCTTTTCTGATTCCTTTAGGATTTTCTAAATTAAATATAATGTCATCAATAAATCAGTGTAGTTTTATTTTCTCTTTGCCTGTTATTATATTAAAGGCAGCACTCTTAATCACCAGTCAGGACATTCATTTATCTTCATTGGGTCAAAGTCTAAAAATCATTAAGTTACAACTATTCTTCCATGGGATAGACACAAACTCCCACTATCTGCCCAACTTCCAAAAGCAATGGGCTTAGAATAAAAGTTTTCCAAAGTAAATACAGTGATGTATATACATTTATTGTCCTCTCTTCCACCATTATCACTAAAGAAAAATGAACTGAGTTAAAATGAGAAAGAATTTGGGACAGGCTTTGTTTTCATTTTGGTGTTTGGGGCTCATGTAATGGGTGAGTAGAATAATAAAAAGAGGAGGGGAAAGGGTGAGGAATAACCTAAAGAGGAGCATTTGTTCCTGTTTTGTGTGCTTTTGAAAACCAAAATCACTCAAAAGTGAATAGAAATGTATGACCACAATAAAAAGAAAGATGGATCAGTCACGTTACAAGAGTGAGAGATAATTGATGGGCTCCACTGGAATCCATGTAATGTCAAGAATATAAAGAAGGCCACCAACATATTAAGGGGACCCTCTGTGGTGGACTTTCAAGAATTAATTCAAGAATTAATTTTCAAGAACAAAAAGAAAACAGGATGGGTGGACAAGAGTGGGTTGACACCTACATCATTGTAGTTATCTCCTCATTAAAGTATTGGTTGGGAAACCAATCATGTATGAAGAAGCAAAATTTCATAAATAGAAAAGAAAGAACATGACTTGAACTCCCTGAGATGGAGAGAACAAATAAAACACTTCTAAAGAGAAGGAATTACTAGGATGGATATAATGAAACGGAAGAGATAAATACTTGCCTTAGTTTTCAATCCTCTGGTGCAAGAAGTCATAAACAGTGATTCCAACAAAAATGTATAAAAGGCAAAATTTACTGGAATCATTTTGACAAATTTTCTCTCCTTTCCCAACAAAATTATAAAATAAAATCCCCACAATACTGCTCTAAAATCTACAAGGGTTTTGGTATGGAAGTCACAAGGTTTCAGGTGGGGCATATTAAGAATAATAAAACGCTGATTCCTGGGAGAGAAAAAGAAAGAAATGCTGAGTGTGGTGATTTGGGGTCAGAGATACATAATATGTCAACCTGGAAAGCAGGTGTAATGAGTTTCACTAAATGTGAGCTTTTGTAGAGATTGTCCAAGAACTTCTCTATGCCTTGTGCCTGAATAATTATATCCCTTGACATTTCTGGAATTTCCAAAAATGGGGCAAAATGAGAGAGAGAGCATTTTTATGTTGGCCCAGTTCAGATTCCAAGATGAGGATAGTCAGCCAATAGGTTTGAAGACACCATCTCTGTTACTGCAACCTACTCCTAACAATTCTGGGAATTGGGCTTCATTTTACCTTGATTCTGCTCCCCTTAACCCTGAGAAAATCCTACTTGGCCCTGCAACCCCTTTCTTCTCTTCCTATTCTAAAGCCAAAATGATAGATGGATTTGGGCACCTGAGGTACTAGATCATGAGTCATTGGTTTCGAGAACTAAAAGAGACTTTGGTAACAAGAGTTTCTCTGACCTCCTTCCTGAAGTATCAAGTGTCTTACATTTCACACTTCACCCAAGATTCTCCATTGCCCTTGAAAGGCTGGGGTGGGGGGGAAATCTCTCTTCTTTTCCACTGGATGGATTTTCCTATTTTAGGGGATCCAAACATCCCAGCTCATTTAACCACTTAACAGTCAGCTTTTTCAAAGGAATATTTACTTCAAAGCTATAACAAAAGCAAACAAGCATTTCCCCCAACACCTCAGGGGCATAATCTCTCCTTATACCATCTCCATGGTGGGGAGGGTGGAGAGAATAATTAGTTTCACAATTTAGCTTAGTTCTTTCATAGCATTAGTCCCACCAAGTACCAAATACAAATTCCTCCCCTACCCACAACCCACTAATGTCCAAAGACCTAATTTCTTCTGCTGGGCTAGTTACAACATCTTCTACTGGAATCCCTGAGTTTAAGGTCCCCATGGCCTGAGCTTCCAGATTGGAGACTCCATTCCCTGTACCCAGGACTGAAGAGGATAAATGAAATATACAAGTTCTCAGGGCTACATGACCTAACAGAAAGAAGAGGTGATTCTCAGACCCTTTTCCTGATTACTGCATGGTGTCATCTGCTATAAGTGAATGATTCCTTTATCCCTGAATGCCTAGGAAAGAGAGATTGCTCTCCATCATGTAGTTCTGAACCCACAGCCAGTTCTGACCATAAAGCCACTGCAGAATGCCATCCATATAGCAGTTCTCTTGTCTTCCAGATACAGGTCCCTAGAGTTTCCCACATTGGTAGCTCCATTTTACGTCATCTGGCATGTACCAAACCCTCATGGATTCCTAGTACTATAGATTTACAGTTAGAAGGGACATCACATGTTATTTAGTCTACCTTTAAACCTCTTTAGAGGTGAAGAAACTAAAGCACTAATATGTGAACTGATTTGACCAGGTAGGGAATAGCAAAGCTGGTATTTGAACCAAAATCTATTGGCTCCATATTCAGCTCTTTCCACCGTAGCATGCAGAGTTGGTAGTAGGAGAGAGGAAAAGAAGAGTATTGTGTTTCATTTTTCTTTACCTACTATAAAGGGTTATATACAATCCTGTCACTAGAAAGTAAGCCCCTCCATGACAGAAATGGTCTTTTCTCTATGTATTTCCAGTCCTTAGCATAATGATTGACATATAGAACTTGATTAATAAGTGCCAAATGAGTCAAATTGAATTGATTTACAGACCATTAACCCTGGTTCCAAGAATAAAAAGTAATTACCATGATTAAATTTTACAGTTGGAACATTGAGCCTATAGCATATTTGATAATACCAGAGTTCCAGTATACTAATTTAGATGTAGAAGGGAAGAGAATAAGGAGGAAGGGTAGAAGGCTATGGAAAGGAAGATGAGAAAAAGAATAAGAGAGAAAACAAGGCAGAGAATGGAGGAAAGAGATAATGCTTTAGATCCAAAAGGAGCTCAGCAAATGACAAAAAGGGAAATTAATCACAGCAGTGAAGTCAACACAATAAAGTCCACCTCTCATCTTCTGTGATTCCAATATCAATGAATTACCTAACCAGACAGGAATTGATTTTCCTTATTTTCCCTTTCAAAAATATTCACTAAGTGATGAGGCATGAATTCAGTACTGTAATGTTTACCTTTAATGGCAGGGGCTTTTGGGGATTCAACTCACTAAATGATTACCAGGGATAGATCTCCAAGAAATCAACTCACTGGACTTGTATTTTGGCAGGTGTTTGTTCATACAAGGCCAGACTAGTCAGACAGCTCTCATCCTTAAATACTTTGCGAATTGGATTCCCATTTATCCAATTCCATCTGGGGCCATTGTGCACCTGTAAAAATGGCTACATCAAATCCAAATAATTTTCCTGATCAGTGACAAATCTTCTAGGGCATGAGCTCAGCATCATTCATTCATTCAACTAAAGAATCATTCCATTGTATTTCAATTAATTCACCAATTAATGAGCTTGTATTAAGCCCAAACTATGAGCCAGGACCTGTTCTAGATGCTGGCAAAGACAAGTATGAAGCAGTCTCCATCCTTACTCAGTCAATCAATCAGGAAGTATTTATTATACACTAGGTATTGTACCTGGCATACAAAAAAAGACAAAAACATATCTGCCCTCAAAGAAAACACATTCTAATGATGAAACAGCATGAAAATCACTATGCACATATAAGTCAGCTATAGAGTAAATGGGAGGTAATCTCAGACAGCAGGTGGTGGGGTGGAGGGAGGGGAGAGGTTTGGGATAGAGGGCAGAGATGAGGAGGGAAATAATTTCAAACATGGAAGAAAGTCACTGAAAAATACAGGAAGATAGGAAATGTAATGTCATATGTGGCAAAGAGGACATTATCTGAATCAGAGATTGTAGAATGGAATAAAGTTTAAGAAAAATATAAAGATAAGCAGGCTCCAGTTATAGAAAGTTTTAAATGCCAATCAGGACTTTTTATTTGAACTTGGAGGTAATAGGAAACTAATAGAGGTAAAATGGTCAAAGCTATGTTTGAGGAAAATCACTTGGACAGCTGAGTGCAGAGGAGAGAGAGAGACAGAGACAGAGAGAAAGAGAGATAGAAAGACAGAGACAAAGAAAGACTTGAAGCAGAGAGACTAGTGGATGTCTACTGCTATAGTACTGGCATGACATGATAAAACATGATATCAGCATGATGATGTGAGTGAAGACATATGTGAGAGATGTTGTGAAAGTAGAAACAATGACTTGTAAATACATGGGATGTATGGACTGAATGGAAAGATGGAGTTAATAAAACACCAAGCCTGTAAGTTTGGATAGTGTAACTCTCAAAAGTAAAAGAAAATTAATGAAGATTGAAGGATTGGGGGAAAAGATGTTGCGTTCTGTCTTGAACACAATGAGTTTGAGATGTCTATAGGAAAGTCAAATTGAGATGTCCAAATGACAGTTAGTGAAGCAAACCTGGAGCTCAGGAAAGAAGTTAGGATTTGATGTGCTCATGTCTGTGTCTATGTGTCTGTATCTGTGTGTGTGTGTCTGTGTAGAAATTGTCTGCTTAGAGCTCATTGAACCCCTGAGAGTTCATGGGATTACCAAGTGAGATATCATAGGAGAAGCAGCTTAGGTAACACCCATGGTTAATAGTCATGGCATGGATAAAGATCCAACAAAAGGAGACTGAGGAGGAGCAGGTGAATGATGGGTAGAAATAAAGGGTGTCCCAAAAAGTTAAAAAAGCAGACAATATATAGCAGAAGAGCCATGATCAACTGTATCAAAACTAGAGAAAGGTCAAGAAGGATGGAATTGAGAAAAGGTAACTCAGATTTGGCAATTCAGAGTTCATTGGAGACTTGGGAGAAGAGAGCAGTTTCAGTTAAATGATGAACAAAAGCTGAAGTGCAGAGAGTTTAGAACTGAGAGGAGAAAGTAAAGTCACTAACAGTAAACAAATCTCTCAAAGAATCCAGTTGAGAAGGAGGGGAAGAATATAGAGTGATAGCTACCAGGCGTGGTAGGATGAAGAAGCTCACATTCCATAGGAAGAAATAACATAAGCACAAAATAAATAGACAGTAATCTCAATGGGGCAGCTAGACCAGAAATCTAAGGCATATTATTAAATGCCAATGGGCAAAATGAATCCCTACTCCCTGACACCCCCTAAAGATGTTCTCCATGCCATAGTAATAGCACTTAAGAAATGTTCCATGAATGAATGAATGAAGACTTGTTCAACTTGGACCCAGAGGGCAGATTGAGGAAGTTGAGTGAGGCAGATTTAGGCATGAGGGAAGGAATAACTTCCTAACAGAACTGTCCCAAAATGAAACAGACATCCTCAAGAGGTAATGAACATTTGTCAGGGATGTTGAAGAAGATATTTTCTTTGAAATATGGGTTAGTTTAGATTCATGGGGTATTAAGCCCCTTCCAACTCTAAGCTCTTGTAATGCTCACAGAGGTTGAGTCAATGTTTTTTTCACTGTTGTTGGTTGGCCTTCATTCTCGAAGAGGACTATAACATCAGGGAGATGATGCCATGACATGTAAGTGAATTGGATTCAAGTAAGGGAGGGCTGTGCAAAGTCACCAGCCTCACTTTCTCTTCTAAAGTCATCTGAGTCCAGTGGCCAGATATGGATTGGGGCAACTGATGGTCCAGGATGCAATGGAAAACCTTGGCCTTTTTTAAGTTAAGGTCTTTAACAGGTCTCAGTTTGACTGGGGCAGCTCCTATTCAGTGATTAAGTCTAGGTAAGAAATGAGACAAAGGATGACCTCTTTACCCAGTAAGAAAAAAATGACAATCTGAGAAAGGATGATCCTCAGGGTTTCTGGCCAAAACAGAAGCAATTGCTATTTACGTTCACTCTGACCCAATCAGGGCCCAAACAATAACCAAGTGGGGCCTGACCTGGGAACTATTGTTGACTAATCAATAAAAGCCAGAGTGGTTTGAATTTAAGGCATGGAGTTACCTAGGGGAAGAATGGGACAGGGATAGAGAGAGAAACAGGCAACTGTCTAGGTATATAAAAAGATTGACATATCAAAGATATCGGTTCCTGTGACAATTTGCCTGATTTTCAGTGGGGGAAAAATAGATTTAAAGGCAAATTAAGCAAATACAATTGATAGTATTATTTTTCAATGTTAATTTTAATAAAACTTTTAAAATATATATTATATCTCATGATGATGAGAATGGTGTGGTACAGTGGAAAAAACACTGACTCTGTTGTCAGAGGGCCTGGGTTCAAATCTTGCCTCTAAAATTCACTTTTTCTGACATTTAGCAAGTGACTTGGCCTCCCCAAATCTCAGTTTCCTCAATGGTAAAAATGAGAGGATGGTACTAGTTGACTCAAAAGTCTCTTCTAACTCTAAGTCAGTGGTTACTATGTTGTTCTATCCTTGACTGGCAAATTGGAAGATGAGATAGTACCTGAAAGCCACTTGAAGTTTCCAAACTCATACTCGTCCCTGATTCCCCCAATTCAAGCAATCACAGGCAACAAAGACACCCTGGGAAGATGAAGACACACATGAATCTATAGTGTTCTCATTTCTACTCTTTATTACTGAGAATTGCACTTATTTCATTCCTTCTGTGTCTCAAGTGCCAGTGTTAATCCAAGGTGACTTTCTGAGGACGTGGTTGTTTTGGCCCAGAAGCTAGAATGAAAAGCAATCAGGCTGTGTTGCAAAGAGTAACATAGAGAAACTGTAAATATATGGTTCCTTTATCTTTTAATCATTCCTGCATCCCTACACAGTCTCCCCAGGCAATGTAAAGAATGAACTCAGGTACTTATCTGAATACTTTGGATGAGTAGCAAATAAAGGCTAACTCCAGGAACACTTTCACTCTTGACTTTCCATGTTAATAATGGGTTATGATAATCATAATAGCAGACCCTTACATTACCTGGGGGAAGAGTGTGGCAGGGATGGAGACAGAAACAGCAAACTGTCTAGGTATTGAGGAGACAGGCATATCAGAAATAGTGGTTCTTCTGAAAACTCTCTTGATTTTAGTGGGAAAAAATATTGTATTTTCTAGACATTATCTCCCTTGCTCCTAGCAACTCTGTCTGATAAATACTGCTAGCACTATGATTTCCATTTTACAGATAAAGAAATTGAGACTCAAAAAGGTTCAGTGATATGTTTATCAAGCTAATGTCAGAGGTGAGATTCTAATTCGGTTCTCTTTCTCCAAGCCCAGGATGAGCAATAAAAATAAATACTTATTACTAACATTTGTCAATTGAATTGAATTGAATTGAATCAGTTTAAAGGTTTATATTGGGAAAAGGACTGGACAGAATGCCTGCTTTAAGACACTTCTGGAGCTTATCATGAGTACAGTTGTTACTACAGAGATAACAGCTATACCTATGTAGGGTCTGCTAGTTCTTAACCCTTGCAACTGACTCATGACTTGAACCCGAGGGCTGGAGACCTCCCTTTTTCAGCATTTAAACCTCACTCAGTAAGTTTGTTCAAAGAGAATTGCTGTTATTTTTTAACCAGCTACCATATTACCTCCTCTCTCCCACTTCCAATGCATCACCTTAGCTCCACTGGTCTGGAAAATGAGAAAAATCCTGAGGTCTTCCCAAATGTCAGGTGTTGGACAATAACCCCTGGATAAGCTGCCAGAAGGATCTTGGCATTTTTGTCAGACATTAGATAGTTGCTGTTGAGAGCTTTTGCTCAGCATCCCCTTGAAATATTCATGAAATTCATGAAGATTTCTGCTAAGTCAGATCTGATATTTTGGCCAGGTGAATGGATAGCCTATCTATTCAGTGATTAATAAAAATGATCAAATCATAAGGATGTAGCATGGAATCATGGATAGAAGACCAGTCTCCAACTCAGGACAACCTGGCTTCAAGACTTGCCTCTGTCACCCAGTGGCTGTGTGACCCAAGACAAAATACTTAATTTCTCAGTGCTCCAGACAATGAACTAGGCCCCTGGGTGCACAGGAAGGAGAAAAGCTGTAGATGCACATTAATAGGGGGAGTTTTGTTCCTTTGTTCATCTTATACTGATGAAATCACAATTCCAAGCCAAAAGGTGGGGAGAAAAATCATGCAACCATTAAAATTATATGATGTATAGTTTAAAGAAATTTTAGAGATCATCAAGTCCAATCCGGCATGCATTTATTAAGCACCAACTATACTGAGCCCTAGGGATTCAAAGGGAGCAAAACAGTTTCAAGAAACTAAAATCCAACTGATAGAGGCAGGAAGAGAGATAAGGCAAGGACCATAACATGGAGTCCAAATATTTGACCTTAGAAATGAGGGAAAAGAAGGAAATGTGAAAGGAAGCAGCTAAGCATCTCATGGAATGGAATGGTAGACTCAGAGTCAAGAAAACCAGGGTTCAAACCCAACCTCACACACTACCTAGTTTGTGTGACCCTAGGAAAGTCATTTTATACCTGTTCTTCAACTGTAAAATGGGGATAATAAGAGCACCTCCCAAAGTAGTTGTGAGTTTGTAAAGTAAAGCACTTGGCTTGATTCCTGGAATAAGTAACCACTATGGAAAGACACTGATTACTGTTGTTTTTGTAATTTTGTTTGTTTTCCCAAGTTTCATTTCATTATTTTTCTAGTTGTTATAAATTTTAACATATTTTTAAAATAGTTTTATATATTTTCTGGGATTTTTTAGTATTTATTTTCTCTCTATCCTACCCTATCTCAACTGAACAAAGAAAAATTTTTTTAAAAAGACAACCTTCATCATAAATATAAGGAGTTTGCTTAGTAATAGAGGGAAACAATACATATATGATAGGGAGTAGGGAGTGGTAGCCGAAAACGGGAGTTCGAATTTGAGTCACAGTGATGGTGAGTGGATCCATAAGTCAGTCAGTCATCATAACCTTTCTAGTAACAATTGTAGCCTTGATCAAACAATAATCACTGTTCTCTGAGCAAGAGGTAAAAAGTATATATTTAGGGTGAGGGTGGGGAGAACAGTGGAGAGGGACAGAATAGGACATATGGTAAGATGCCAAAGTACTTTCTGGTTTTCTAGGGAATTGTGAGATGTGAACTCAAGGCTGATAACTAGAAAGGGGCCTAAGTTAGAAAGATGGCAAGTCAAGAAATTTTGGACGTGTTGGATCTGAGACATCCGCAGGATTCCCAATATTTGCTGAGAGGAAATTAATCTCTCTCTCTCTCTCTCTCTCTCTCTCTCTCTCTCTCTCTCTCTCTCTCTCTCTCTCTCTCTCTCTCTCTCCCCTCTCCCTCCCTCCCTCCCTTTCTCCCTCCCTCTCTCTTGCTTTCCTAGTCTAGCTAGGATGAAGGTGTATACATTTTTCCTCTTACAAACCCCAACTAAACAGAATCTATCCAAAATCCATGCTATTTTGGTGATAATGCAAATGGCCTGAGGTGTTGTTTTTTTCAGTAAGATGGATCCATTAAATAACTGAAAGTCAGGGATATGGTATTTGGAGAAGGGCAGAATGAGCAGCAGTGTGTATCTCTATAAAATGCCAAGCACAGAGGATACATATACAAAAGTAGGATAGTCCCTGCCCCACATTATATTGTGTTATATTGCATTATATTATATTATATTGTATTGTACTGTATTGTATTGTATCACATTATAATGGGGGAGATAATATGTATAGAAGAGTAACAGTCAAAGATTGGATTTGTGGTCACAAAGATGGTGGATACATCATTTCAGTAGGTAATAATAACATTGATTTTATTACAGTTATCACAAAAGGTCTAAGGGATGGAAATGGGTAAGGTACCTGTGGATGCAAGGAAGCAAATGGATCTGCTGTAGACCAGAGGTATCAAACCCACAGCCCTCAGTGTCCAGCAAAATTTCCAGTATAACTTAAACCAGATTAAAATAAATAAAAATACAACACAACATATATGAATGTTAATTCATGATTTTCTAAGTATGAGCCCACAGGGATTCATTTCCATATGAGTTTGACATGTATGACCCCAGAAAGTGCACAGCGGCATGTCTTTGTTCCTCTTACTCATGGTCTCTGTTGGCCTACTTTTATAGGGTATTGGATAACAGCACCATCCAATAGGAAGTCATATAAGCAAGCACAGGGCACAAAAAAAGTCTTAATAAATGTTTTTTTTCCACTCATAAGGAGGCAGCATAGCCCCCTGCATTTCAGTGCCCTGATCCAAAGTTCATTCAAACCCATGCCAGTGAGAGAAATTAATATTAAACTCTTATGTTAATAACTAAGCATTACTATGTAATCCACCCTTTTCCCTTCTGTTAAGGCCCAATTCCTAAAAAAGGTCAATCACCCTCAGAAAGGCATGGTCAATTACCCCTCACGGTAATCCTTAGTGAGACACCACTCAACTGGGAGACCTAATTTCTGGTTTAGATTATAAACAGAAACCAGTCTCAGTGAGACTCTACCTGGAAGAGGAACTCCATGTCCTGGATCCCCTCCATTAGAGTCTCAGGCAACTCAATTCATGAAGGAAAAAACTAGCTAGCGAGGTTCAAATACAGATGGCCTTCCCTTGACCAGATATCTTAAAGCTGCTGAGTTTTATAATCAAGCCATGTTCTCTGTAGGAGGGGCAGAAGACCTTTAGTATACTTTCTCAATAATTTAGTGATTGCCAATGAGCCTAATTAATAAATTGCTTATTAATTATACAAAAACTCCATTTCTCAGGGTTTTCCTCCCTCTCATTATGTATGACCCTGCTTCTCACTGAAGAATAAAGTTCCCCTATCTTCTGATTTGGCCCCTGGTAAAGTATTGTTTCTTGAAAGGCCTAATACCATTTTATTTTTCTCAAAACCACTTTTTTAAAAAAATGGAACATTTTAAATAGATGTATATAAGTTGGAAGTATGGAGCAGAGAGGGATCAGTTGCCCACAATCTTCCTTTGAAAAATGCATTAACTCCTTTGAGTTGCCACAAATCACAAAAACACAGATACTCAGAGTTGGCAGACCCCTTAGAAGCCATCTACTTCAATCCATTGATAAGGCTATGCCTGACACTTAGGAAATTGACTACTCCAGTCCATAAGTTGGCATCAAGGCACACCCAAAGTACAAAATTCTAACTCATTCCTTTAATCACAGAAAAAAAAAGGCATAATCATTATAATTTCTACATTACTCATCAAAAGTTCAGTAAAGATTATTGGTTTTCTGCTAAAATTTTATTTCCCAAAATGTCATCTATGCTCTATATGCTCCATATGCAATATGCTGTGAAGATTTGGTATTGTCTAGGATATGATCAATCAGCCAAAAAGCATGTGTTAAGCACTTGCTGGTAACACAATCATTGCTGAGCAGCACTTTTAGAAAGGACCTTGGTCAGTTGGACAGTGTCAGATGAGGGCTAACAGGATGTCAAAGTGCCCTGAATTCATAATCGTCAACACAAGAATGAGTTGAAAGAAATGGAGGTGCTTAGCCTAAAAAAGAGAATACTTGGGGGAGGGAGAGGTGGCTATGAAAGCTGGCAAGTATTTGAAAAGTTATTCTATGGAGAAGGATTAGACTTGTTCTTGGTGCTCAAGAATGTGGCATGTGAAAGATACAGAAGCTGAGGGGAAAGGAAAAGGTCCTAAGGGAGCTATTCAAAAGTGGAATGGGCAACTGAAAGGAGTTCTCCTCCAATGGAAGTCTTCAGGTAAAAGTGGGACAAACATCTGTCAGAGTAATAGATTCTTTTTCAGGTGTGGGTTGATCTAGATGGTCTGTGGGACCACTTCGAGTAATGAAATTGTATTATTCTGATTCTGAAAATTAGTGAGTTCTTTGGCCTCTATGAATTGAGAGGACATGGGCTATAGCTGTAATGTCACTGAATCTGGTATTAAAGACTCTGGATTCAAATTTTGTCTCTGTTCCTTAATTGCAAGGTGGCCTTCAGAAACTTGCTTGGCCTCTCTGCACTTTGTTTTCCTTATATATAGATTGGGAGTAGTAATTCTTATTTTTCTACCCAATAGAATTGTTTGGAAGAGTTTAACAAATGTTAAAGATCTTTAAAAACTCAAATTTTATTATTAGACCATAGTGATACAGCTTTCAAGTTGAGAATGATATGATTGCCTTACATTATCAATATAAACAAATCAAATATAATAATAGCTAACATGTAATAAGCATCTACTATCTGACAGGCATTGTACTTAGTTTTATAGTTCTTATCTCATTTGAGCCACAATAAGGTAGGTACTGATATTATCCCTATTTTACAGTTGAGAAAAAAAATGAACAGAGATTAGGTGACTTTCCCAGGGTCACACACCTAATAAGTACCCAAGGTTGGATTTGAACTCAGATCATCCTGACTCTAGGCCCTGAACTCTCTCCATGGTACCACCTAGCAACTTTTGATTTAATTAACTGGATTAGAACTGCACAACATATGGCCAGGC
Source organism: Bettongia penicillata ogilbyi (assembly GCA_023548195.1). Classification (NCBI taxonomy): domain Eukaryota; kingdom Metazoa; phylum Chordata; class Mammalia; order Diprotodontia; family Potoroidae; genus Bettongia; species Bettongia penicillata. The sequence continues at coordinate 988,832 of JAJHZJ010000002.1, read as the reverse complement.
TGTTTGAGGCCCACCAAAGGATTTAGGGTTGCAGGTTGAAAAATGTAGAGTTGCCACTGTGAACTCTCCTATTTGTCACATGACCTGTGGCAACCAACCATCATCAGTCTGTCTCTAATCTAACCTATCTTTTGCCAAAGAAGTTTACAACTTGTGTAAGTGTGGTCTAGATATATACCTCAGAACTGATTCTGCTAAGAAACTTTGAGTCAGCTTCAACAATAACCTGACTTATTTAATCACCTTCCTTAGCTCACCACATTAGCCATCATCTTTAGCTAACAATATAGCCCAATATATCCCTAAAGAAAATTCCCAAGAAAGGTTACCTTAGACAATGTTAATACCATCTATTCACCTGTTTATTTATACAAGTGACTTCCCCAAAGCCTGGGAAGATAATATTATCTCAAATTTACATACAAAAGAACATCTCTGAGTATTTATGCTAAAATAATGCAAAGTTTCCTTTTGTGTTAATTTCCATCAAATAATCTCTTATAAAATACAATCCTACAGGATTGCAGACATTTATTTATACAATTTCTAAACTTTACTCAGTATAGCTTTGGGGCAGTGGCTCTAAGCAGTGGTATAATTGAAATTCTGGGTCTTTTCTTCAAATAACACAAGAGGGACTGTAGGGAAAGAAGGTCTAAGTAGGAAAACTAATGAATCATGGAATATAATTTGGGAAGTATCTCAGAGGTCAGCTACCATAACCCATACCTGAAAAGTAATCCCCAATGCAAGTACTTGTTCTGTCTCCATTTATGGATCTGCAATAATGGGAAACTATGGTGACCCGGAGTAGTTGGTGTATAGAAGAATGTATAAAATTACAATGCTAAGTCCAGAACAGGCAATCTATAAATACTGGAATGGAAGAAAAGTAAAATGACAAAAATATGAGTTACAGAAAAATCGCATCTACAGATCACAAAGAGCAGTCTGTTTTTTTTGCAACTAGATTGACTATGGTACACCATCATTTCTACTTCTAGACTTTTGGTCTTGATAGAGATGAAGTTTTTATTAAGCACCTACTGCATCTCAGGCTCTGTGTGAAACATTGGCTATACAAATAAATTCCTTTTACTGTCAGTCACCCAGAGGCTGGCATATGGATATGAAATGGACATTGAGCCATTATGGAGAGGTGGCCAGAATGTGATGAGAGACTGGTTCTTTGCCTATTTGAGCTCAGTGACTAGGATCAGCACCTAAATTCATATGGGAGGAATATGACAATAATGGCCAAAGTGTAGGCATAGTATGGAGATGGTCTAGAAATCAAGCCCACAAGGAGTGATTTATTATGTTTCAGGTATTGTGCTAAATTCTGGGTATATCATGATAGTCAAAAAGATAATCCCTGACCTCAAGGAATTTATATACTAATTGGGGAGATTCCATGTAAACAACTATTTGGATATAAGATATGGAGGGAGTAGATGGAAAGTATTCCAAAAGTGAATATACTATCAGCAGAAGAGACCAGGAGTGGCCTCCCAGGTCCGTAGGTGGGATATGAGCTGAGTCTAAAAGTAAGTCAACTAAACTAAGATGTCAAGGTGAGGGAGCAAAACATGCCCAATGTGGAAGACTGCCAATATCAACGGGAGTGGGTTGTCCTAATTAAAGAACTTCCAAGAGGCTAATATAGCCAGGTCATGGAATGTGTGGAGGGGAGTAAAGTAGTAAGACTGGGCAGGTTGGAAGGGGTGACTCACAAAGATCTTTAAATAGCAGAGTAGTTTATATTTGATCCTGGTGGTATTAGGAAGACAGTGGAACTCATTGAGGAGGTAGCTGGCATGGTTAGATCTATCCTTTGGAAAAATCATCTTGGATGCAGCCCAGGAAATGCATGCAGCCCAGGAAACTCCAACGTGGCAGGGACAGGAACCTAAACAGACTTCAGGGAAGCACTGGCAGCAGCAGTTCCCAGATATCTCAACTCACAAACACCATAGACAACTTCAAAGGTCAGTGGGAGGGCTCTGTCACCCAGGAGAGCAGCTTCCATTTTTGGACACCTCCTTCTAGAGTCCCTGGAGGAATTGAGCAGCTAATCTGAATCTCAGCCCTGAGCTCTTCCCTGACAAAGAACTCAAAAGTCAAGTGACTGACAGGGAAAATGTTTAAAAAAGGGAAAAAGTATAAGACAATAGAAGGTTACTTTCTTGGTGAGCAATTATTTTCTTTCATCATTTCAGATGAGGAGGAACAATTAAGGTCTTCAGAAGAAGACCTAAAAGTCAAGGTTTCTGTATGCAGAATCTCCAAAATAAATATGCAGTGGTCTCAGGTCGTGGAAGAACTCAAAAAGGATTTTGAAAATCAAGTAAGAGAGGTGAAGGAAAAATTGGGAAGGGAAATGAGAGCAATGCAAGAAAACCACAAAAAGCAAGTCAACAGCTTGCTAAAGAACACTCAAAAAAATGCTGAAGAAATTAACACCTTAAAAAATAAACTAACTCAAATGACAAAAGAGGTCCAAAAAGCCCATGAGGAGAAGAATACTTTAAAGAGCAGAATTAGACAAATGGAAAGGGAGGTTCAAAAGCTCACTGAAGAAAATAGTTCTTTAAAAATTAGAATGGAGAAGATGGAAGATTATGACTTTATGAGAAACCAAGAAATTACAAAACAAAGCCAAAAGATTCCACACCCACTACTCTATCCATTGCACTGTCTAACTGCCCTTGAAACTATCACAGTGAGACTATCAACTCTTTATTCCTTGGAGCCATATTCCTCAAAGCATCCCATCACCACATCACCCTGGTGACTCATACTGAACTTGCAGTCCAGTAAATCCCCCAGATCTTTTTGCAAACAGCTGCTACCAACCATGCCTACCTTATCTTATGCTTCTGAAGTCAATTTTTGTAACCAAGTGTAAGATTATATTTCTCCATATTATATTCCCCCTTATATGATTTAGCCCAGCTCCTCAGCTTCTCAATAATTTATTGGAGCCTGATCCTGTTATCCACTCAGCTTTGCATAATCAACAAATTTGATGAATATGTTATCCATTTCTTTATCCAAGTAATTGCTTTTAAAAAATTCTATCACAATACCAGGCACAGATCCCTGGTACACACAACTGGACACCTCCTGCCACACTGCCATTTTGACACATTTGAAAGGACCACTGACTCTAATCAGTAATTCTTGATTAAACTTAGACCACTAACATTATCTGTGTGACCTTGATGAAGTTACTGAATATTTCTGGGTCTCAGTTTCCTCCTCTGTATAATGAAGGGACTGAAAAAGGTAGCTTCAGGTCCCATTCAGTTCTATATCTGTGATAAATGGGATCCTACGGCATTGAACATTAAAAAAAATTATTTATGGTCATCTATCCCTGACCCTACCTAATTATATTTTCATCCAGTCCACTTCTCTCCCACTTTTCCACAAAAATTATTAAATATGTTGCTAAAATCTAGATAAATGTCATTCCTCTCACTAACCAGTTGAGTAGCCCTATCAACAAAGAAAATGCAGTTTGTCTGACATTGCCATTTTTCTTGATAAAGTCATGCTGAAGCCCTTGGGTGTTAATCAACCATCCTTCCTAAGAGTTTCCTATCCCAAAGAAATCAAAAAAGAGAAAAGGACCTACTTGTACAAAATACTTAAAGCAGCTCTTTTGTGGTGGCAAAGAATTGGAAGTTGAGGGGATGCCCATCAATTGAATGACTGAACAAATTGTGGCATATGATTGCAATGGAGTACTACTCCATTGTGTTGTAAAAAAGAATGATCAGGACATATTCAGAAAAACCTGGAAAGACCTACCTGAACTGATGCAAAGTATAAAAAGGCAGAATCAGAAGAAAAGTGTACGCAGTAACAGCAATATAGTAAGATGATCACCTGTGAATGACTTAGTTACTCTGATCAAGAGAATGATCCAAGACAATTTCAAAGGACTCATGATTAAAAATACTCTACACATCCAGAGAGAAAATTGATAGAATATCAGTGCATATTGAGGTCAGGGTGGAGCCAAGATGGCGGAGTAGAAAGACTCACGTATGCTAGCTCTGAACTTACAGCCCATATATTTCCTGCAAGAAGAACTACCCACGAATTCTGGAGCACTGCAAGGAGCGGAGAAACACAGTGGAAAAGATTTCCATTCCAGAGAACCCTGGAAAGCCAACCCCAAAGGTCCGTCATGCCCCGGAAAGCGGAGCCTACACCTGAGGTACCCTGGCCATGGGGCCAAGAGGAGCAGATCTGAGCAGGCTTCAGGGACTGAACCTCCAGTGGCCGGAAAGGTTCCTCCACCCACAGACACTACAGGTCAGTGAGAGAGAGGTCTGGGCTGGCCGAGAGGGGAGCAGGGTGTCTCTGTGGCTTGGGCCCCCTTGGGAGGCAGCGGCAGAGGGAGGGGCAGAGGCAGCGGCAGAAGAAGTGGTGGCACCCCTGGGACTCCCCGAGCACTCAGGCAGAGTAATGACAGGGTCATTACCAAAGTCTCTGCATAAACCCCCTGAGGGAACTGAGCCTGGGAGACGACCCTGCCCCCACCCTCCCCATTACTGAAGGTCTCTGCATAAAGCCCCTGAGGGAACTGAGCCTGGGAGGTGGCCCTGCCCCCACCCGAGTGCCAGAACTTAAGTTCACACTGAATAGCAGCCACGCCTGCCGCAGAAAGCCCATTTGAATCTCAGACTCCAAGCACTAGCTGGGCGGATCCAGGCGGGGGTGGACAGGAATCTCAGAAGTCAAGTAACTGGCTGGGAAAAAGCCCAGAAAAGAGAAGAAAAATAAGACTATAGAGAGCTACTTTGAGGGGGTACAGATGTTCCTGTCTTTCAATTCTGATGACGAGCAACTATTCTTACCATCAGGGAAAGACGTGGAAGTCGGGGCCTCTGCATCCCAGACATCCCAGGTGGATGTCCGGTGGGCTCAGGCCATGGAAGAGCTCAAAAAGGATTTTGAAAATCAAGTTAGACAGGTGGAGGAAAAAACTGGGAACAGAAATGAGAGAGATGCAAGAAAAGCATGAAAAACAGGTCAATACCTTGCTAAAGGAGACCCAAAAAAATGCTGAAGAAAATAACACCTTGAAAAATAGGCTCACTCAATTCACAAAAGAGGTTCAAAAAGCCAATGAGGAGAAGAATGCTTTCAAAAGCAGAATTAGCCAAATGGAAAAAGAGGTTCAAAAGCTCACTGAAGAGAGATAGTTCTCTCAAAATTAGAATGGAACAGATGGAGGCTAATGACTTTCTGAGAAACCAACAAATCACAAAACAAAACCAAAAGAATGAAAAAAATGGAAGAGAATGTGAACTATCTCATGGGAAAAACAACTGACCTGGAAGAAATAGATCCAGGAGAGACAATTTAAAAATTATGGGACTACCTGAAAGCCATGACCAAAAAAAAGCCTAGACATCATCTTCCATGAAATTATCGAGGAAACCTGCCCTGATATTCTAGAACCAGAGGGCAAAATAAGTATTGAAGGAATCCATCAATCACCACCTGAAAGAGATCCAAAAAGAGAAACTCCCAGAAATGTGGCCAAATTCCAGAATTTCCAGGTCAAGGAGAAAATATTGCAAGCATCTAGAAAGAAACAATTCCAGTATTGTGGAAATACAATCAGGATAACTCAACATCTAGCAGCTTCTACATTAAGGGATCGAAGGGTGTGGAATAGGATATTCCAGAAGTCAAAGGAACTAGGACTCAAACCAAGAATCACCTACCCAGCAAACCTGAGTATAATACCTCAGGGGAAAATATGGTCTTTCAATGAAACAGAGGACTTTCAAGCATTCTTGATGAAAAGACCAGAGCTGAAAAGAAAATTTGACTTTCAAACACAAGAATGAGAAGAAGCATGAAAAAGTAAACAGCAAAGAGAAGTCAAAAGGGACTTACCAAAGGTGAACTGTTTACATTCCTACATGGAAAGACAATATTTGTAACTCTTAAAATTTTTCAGTATCTGGGTAGTTGGTGGGATTATAAACACACACATACACACAAACACACACACACATACGCACATACAGAGAAAGAGAGCACAGAGTGAATTGAATAAGATGAGACCATATCTTAAAAGAAATTAAGGTAAATGGTGAGAGAGAATTGTAGTGGGAGGGAAGAGGGTGAAATGGAATGGGGTAAATTATATCTCATTCAAGAGGCAAGCAGGAGACTTTTTAGTGGAGGGAAAAAGAGGAGAGCTGAGAAAAAAACAAGAAGTTTACCCTCATCACATTCGACTAAAGGAAGGAATAAAATGCACACTCATTTTGGTATGAAAACCTATCTTACAATACAGGAAAGTGGGGGAGAAGGAGATAAGCAAGGTTGGGGGATGATGGAAGGGAGGGCAATGGGAGGAGGCAGCAATTTGAAGTCAACACTTGGGGAGGGACAGGATCAAAAGACAGAATAGAAACAATGGGGGGCAGGATAGGATGGAGGGAAATACAGTTAGTCTTACACAACACGACTATCAGGGAAGTCATTTGCAAAACTACACAGATATGGCCTATATTGAATTGCCTGCCTTCCCAAAGGAAATGGGTGGGGAGGGAGGGATGGGGATAATTTGGAACTCAAAGTTTTAGAAACAACTGTTTAGTATTGCTGTTGCTACTAGGAAATAAGAAATACAATTAATGGGGAATAGAAAGTCATCTGGCCCTACAGGACAAAAAGGAAGATGGGGACAGGAGAAGGGAGGGATGATAGAAGAGAGGGCAGATTGGTGATAGGGAAAATTAGAATGCTCGATTTATTGGGGTTGGGGGAGGGGAGAAAAGGGGAGAAAATTTGGAACCCAAAATTTTGTGAAAATGAATGTAAAAAGTTAAATAAATAAAAAAGATATAAAAAAAAAAATGCATATTGAAGTATACTATTTTTCACTTTTTTTCCAGGTTGTTTTTTTGGGGGGTGGGGGGGTCTGTGTTTTCTTTCATAACATTGCTAATATGGAAATATGTTTTTACATGGTTGCACATGTATAACTTATATCAAATTGTTTGTTGCCCCAGAGGCGGGGAAGGAGAAAGAGGGAGAGAGAATTTGGAACTCAAAATTTTTTTTAAATGTTAAAAATATGCATGTAATTAGAAAAAATTAAAACATTACTTTAAAAAGATGTTTCCCAGAATTTTATTCCCTTTCTATGGAAATCAACAACAGGAGCAGCAGGCATATTTTTGCATTTATTATGTGTCATACAGAGACAATTAAGTGGCTGGGCCTGGATTTAGGATGATCTGAATTCAAATCCAGCCTCAGAAACTCAAAGACCGTGTAACCCTAAGCAAGTCACTTGACCTCTTGCTAATCATTTCGTATCATTTTTGGACATTAATAAGGGCCAGAACATGAGTTAATCAGAAGAAGAGCCTGAACCTAACAGTTTCTTTCCTCTCTGAGCCTGAACCTAACAGTTTCTTTGCTCTCTGAGTAACTCAGAGAATACTTCTTCCAAAATCAATAAGGCCAGATGGGTCTGACTTAAGAGCATTCTTTATAAGACCTTAATCTAAGACACTATCCTGAATAATGGGAATTTTTCCATATCTTTATATTTTGTGGACATATACTATGTTAAGGCACGTTAATGGTAAAGAAAACACAGATATCCTGGGTGGTAATTTCAACTGATGCTTTGTCAACTCTCTTATCTTATTGTATTTACCACTTATTCAATTATGAAAGTTCCTTTCTCGTGGTATAGTTAAAAACATATAGAGACCATAAATTTGAGTGACACAGACATGGTGAGTTGGGAATTGTTCTAAAACAGATTTAAGCCTGGTCATTCTTGTATCAGACAGTCAGAAGTTTCCTTCTGGCTCCATGATCATGCATCTGCTAGCTTTAAAGGAATAAACAATATCGATTTACATATCACCACCCTGTTTGCCTCCTTTAACCAAACTTCCAGGTCAATACTCTGTTTGCCTTAATCCACTGAAGAAGGAAATGACAAATGATTTCAGGATCTTTGCCAAGAAAACCCTATATGGGGTCATAAAGAGTCTGACACAACTGAACAACAAATGTGTCAGGCATTATGTAGATTCTAGGAATACTGAGCTAGAAATGGAATCATTAGCTGCTCTCAGAGAGCTTACATTATACTACATTGAAATCTTGTTGCTCTTTCCAGTTCCCATGAGGTCAAACAATCAAGAAATGTTTGTCAAGAACTTCCTATGTTTCAAGTACAGTGCTAAGTGTTGGAAATACAAACAAAAAGAAAAATCAGTCCTTGACCTCAAGAAATTTATATTCTAATGAAGGAGACAGCATCTACATAGACAAACAATGTACACCTAGAGAGGATACAACTTAACCTTAAGTAGGAAGGCACTAGAAGCTAGGAGGGCCAACAAATACCTCCTGTAGAAGACGTTTAATCTGAGTTAGGAAGGAACTCAGGGATTCTAGGAGGCAGAGGTATATGGGTAGAGCATTCCAGACATGGACGACAGTTAGTGTCAAAGCACAGATATTGGAGATGGACAGTCATGAATGAGAAACAGTAGCAGGTCAGTACAGCTACATCATACATGGAGTTTGCAGAATGGAATAATACATAAGAAGATTAGAAAACTAGAAAGAATGCAAGTGGCAAAAACCAGTAAGTCCTAGAAGTAGCTCTATTTGATCATTGGGGTAAAAGGGAGCCATTGAAGTTTATTGAGTAAAGGAGTGACATGATCAGACATTGCGCTTTTAAGAAAGCGTGTGAGGGATGGATTGGAATGATAAAAAATTGAGGGTACATTAGAAGACAATAGTCCTAGACAGAGGTCATGGGAAAATCACAGTGACAACTATGTGAGTGGAGAGAAACATACTCATGGGAGAAATGTTACAGAAATAGGAATTGCAGAATGACAACCTCCCTTTCTTGCCTTTTCCCACACCCACAGGGTTCTTCAGTGGGTCCCAAAGTACCATTCACTTGTCACCAGTGGCATCCCCCTGTCACTAACTTGAATTTACATAACAAAAATTCCCTTCTGTTGTTGTCTCCTTACCAGTATCTTGATTCTAAGTAAAGGCAGAATCTTTGTGAAGAAATTCAAGTCTAATAAAAATGCTCTACTTAAACTAAGTACTTATAAGTAACCTTAAGTATTGCACTCACCATAGTTTTTAGGAATAAGTACTCCCCAATCTGTTTCACAATCTCAAGTCAGATTCCCACTACATTTTCTCTCTCTCTCTCTCTCTCCATTCCATAACCAGTTATCAAGTCTTGTCACTTCTACTTCCAAAACATCTCATTTAATTCCTCTCTTGGCACCACCCTAGTTCAGGCCCTTATCACTTCTCTTAGTGAAGAACTAAGGGGTACGCATTTGTATGCCTCTGTGTCTATCTACCAATCTTCATTTTTACCAGTTTGAACACCTTGAACTAGACTCTACCCTGACCCCTGAAAAATTCTTCAAGAATTTTGTGAGATTGTAGACCCTTTGGAATCACTCCTTGGTAACCTCTGCTCCTCTGATTGGAGGGCTGGAGGGCAGAACAAAGAACTCTTGACAAACCTCTACTTAAAGAGATTAAAAGGTCAGGACTGTTCATTCACTTTTGGTGTCCACTTGGCACTCAGCTATGGCTCCAAGAAGTTATAACATTTGCGTCAGTCACATACTGGTAAAACTATCTGGGCTGACTGAATAAGACAGGCTAAGGGTAATTGACACCTCAAACCCATTGGTGAGTTAGGAAGATGAAAATCCCCAAGCATGTGAAGACTTCCCTGGTGGAATGGGCACAGGAGAACAATTTGATCCAATGGCCATGAAGGTGGCTGAAGATGCCAAGGTCACATGTTGTCTTGACTTTTGTCTTGCTACTGAACTATGACTCTGGAAGAGAGAATGAGGCTGTAAACTGTGCACAACTCTGCCTCCCTTAAATGCAATTCACTCTGGAGTCAAGATATCACCAATCGTGTAATTGGTCCACTTCAAAAATGAAGGATGACAATTTAAAAAGGGCTCCCAAGTCAGCCACCTCTTCATTTCTTACCAGCTTGGTCTTCTTTCACTAGACTCTACCATGTTCCCCTACTGGGTACCTTCTTCCTCTTTCTAACCCGACTTTCCAGCTTGATCTTCTATGTCATCATCCCCCATTAGACCGTAAGTTCCTTGAGGTCAGGTACTGTCTTCCTTTTTAATTATTTGTATTTATAATGCTTGGAAGAGAAGACCACCAAACTGAAGGTCTACAGAGACATTGTGCTTATCTCATTGTTCTATGCCTGTGAAACATGGACAGTCTACCAGCACCATGCCAGAAAACTGAATCATTTCCATTTGAACTGCCTTGGGAAGATTCTGAGGATCACCTGGCAGAATAAGGTACCAGACACTGAAGTCTTTGCTTGAGCTAAGCTGCCAAGCATTCAAACTATGCTTCAGAGGACACAACTCCAATGGACTGGTCACATTGTTCAAATGTAAAATGTACACTTGCCAAAAAGACTATTTTATGAAGGACTCACATGGAGCAGGCAATCACATGGTGGTCAGAAGAAGTGATACAAGGACACGCTAGAGGTCTCTCTCAAGAACTTTGGGTTTTACTGTGTAACATGGCAGACACTGGCACAGGACCACTCAGAAAGGATGCTGTGCTCTATGAGCAAAGCAGAATTGAGACAGCACAAGGTAAACATAGGAGTATCCATCCCAAATATTCACACGGACTACCCGTGCTCAATCTGTCATAGAGCATTCCAAGTTCATATTGGTCTGATCAGCCAGTCATATACACTGAAATTTCACTTTATCATGGTGATGTCATTTTGGTTCTCTCTGAGAACAAAGGACAATAACCAATCATTGATAATACTTGGCATCATGTTTATTTACCCATTGATTGCCTGAATAAAATAATAGCCCCCTAGTGGGATTCCTAGATTTCATTCTTTTGCAGCTCTAACACATCCCATTTATATCTTCTTTGTGTATGTGTACCTCTCTATCTACCTCTGATTTATAAATATTTAACTATAGAAGTTATTTGTGCATGTGTGTCCTTTGAAGGCACACACACACACACATGCACACACACACAAAATATCTTGGGACAAAATGCTTGATTTCTTTGCCCTGTTCTAGATTCAATTAGTCAAATACCATTTATTAAGTGCCCATTATGTTTCAGGAGCTGTGTTAAGATATACCCATAAAATCCAGCACACTCAATGGTCTAGACCATGAAGAGGTGGGGAACTTGCAGCCTCGAGGCCACATGGAACCTTCTAGGTCCTCAAGTGTCACCTTTTGAGTGCAAACTCTGACTAAATCCAAACAATACTGTGAAATTTGGATTTAGTCAAAGGGCCACACTTGAGGACCTAGAAGGCCACATGGGGCCTCAAAGGTGCAGGTTCCCCACCCTGATTCTAGAGTCATGAATAATTTTAATCTTTTTTCTGTATGTTTTCTCATTCCTCTATAAGCTAATAACATTTCTTCTCTTGGATCTTAACTCTCCTACACATCATAGTACCCTCTGTTCCTTGGTCAGTGTTTAACTCCCCTGGAAGAACTCATTTTTAAAAAATAATCAAAATAAAAGAGCAGGAGGCTGTCAGGGGGTTTCCTCTGCATTTACAGCAGCAGCCTAGATTTAAGGACAGTGTAATTGCCAGATACAATCCCCAAATAGAGCAGAATTGCTTCCCTACTACCAGGTTGTTAAAAAATGACCTTCAGAGGATGAAGGCACCACCTCAGCTATAAGGCCTCCTTGTGTGAGCAGTGTGGAAAACAGCATGCTTCTTTTAGGCATTAATGGCAGAAGGGGAAAAAACACTTGTTGCCTCAATCTAGTTGGCCTGGTAACTAAAATCTCGGCTTCCTATTGGTTCTCCTGAAATGATCTCATTCAGTGCTCAGCTCTGAAAGATTAAAGAAGTTTCTGACTCTGAAAATGAGGACAAGTAGCCCTTTGTAGTTTTTTATTTTATATTCGAATACTAAAATTTAAATACATAAGACATAATATAAGCTTAAATATCAAATAAGAAAAGAAAAATATGTCATGTTCATAGCAGAATATAGAAGAGGATTCAAAATATATAACAATAACTTACCATTTCCACAAGGCTTATTAAATATTGCTCTTATGTTAAGAGCTGTCCATCTTTTCTTTTCTTCCTTATAGGTTGTCTTTTGTTATCTGCTGTACACTTTTTATTTTGTTCTTTTTCCCCCTTCTTCCCCCACCCCAGATTACAATTCTACAATCTGTATATAGATACTGATATGTGCATACACATATACATATATGTACATACATATATAAACATATACTTTCCCTAAGAGAGTCTACTCCTAATCTTTGTTTTTATGTTTGTGCATATCTCTTTTCTCCTGTCTCTCCTAACTCCTCTACTTTACTTCTACCCACTACTTTGCAATCCTGTTACTTAACCTACCCCACCATAACAATCCCTGCCTCATCCTCCCCTCTCAAGATCCCTCCTTTATTCTCTCTACCCTCTTTATCCCCTTAAAGTTTTATTTCTTTCTAAATTTAGGAGACTTTTATACTCTTCTAGACATACATGTATTTTCCCCTCCTAAACCCATTTCCAATGGAAGCAGGTTTCCATAAGTGACAGCCACCCTCCCCCATCTAAATCCTCTGTATTTGTTCTTTCTCTTGTACCTCATTTCTGCAAGATAATTACTCTTTCAACTATTCTGGAATGATTTTACTTTTTGAAGTCATATCACACTCAAGTCTACACCAATCTTTCTTGTACATTACCCAATTACTGGTAACAATTTTAGATGTAGGTTTTTACATTTTACATACATAAAAGGTAAAGAGTCTATCCTTACTGAGTCCCTTGTAATTGGTCTTTTGTATGAACCTTATATTTCTCTTGAGTCTTGTATGTCAAATCTTCTATTAAGTTCAGGTTGTTTTATTTTTTTAACTAAGTCCTGAAAGTCTGACAATTCATTAAAAATCCATTTTTTTTATTCAGAATTATGCTTAACTATGCTGGCTATGATATTTTTGACCAGAAGCCCAGTTCTTTTGCTCTTCGATATATAGTGTTCCAAGACCTAGGTCTTGTGTGACTCTAATTGTGGTACCACCATATGTAAATTATTTTCTTGTTGCTTATAATATTTTGTCCTTGAGTGGGGGATTTCAAAATTTGACTGTAATATTGCTGTGAGCTTTCCTCATAGGATCTCTTACTGACTGGTAGATTTTTTTCTATTTCTACTTTCTACTCTTGTTCTAATGTTTAAGAACAATTTTATAAAGTTATTTCTTGTATTATCATATCAAAATTCTTTTTCAGATCATAGCTTTCAGGTAGTACTATTATTCTATTTTCTTTTCTTGATCTATTCTCCAGGTAAGTTGTTTTCCTTATGAGATGTTTCACGTTCCCTTCGCTTTCTCGTTCTTTATATTTTACATTTTTATTTCTTGACCTCTTATAACCTCACTGGCTTCCCCTTGCCCTGTTCTGATTTTCAAGGAGTCATTTTATTCCTTAAGATCCTGAATTTCCTATTCTTTTTGCTTGACTTTTTTCATAATCTTCTTTTCTTTTTTAGTTTTTCCTTAATTGCTCTCATTTGATTTTTAAAGTCATTTTTAACTTTTTCAATGAATTCCATTTGGGCAGGTGACCATTTGACATTACTCTTTGGGGTAGAAGAGGGTTATTTTTTGCTTCAGTATCATCCTCTGAAGATGAACCCGGGTCTTCTCTATTCCCATAGTAGCTCTCTATGGTGGGAATCTTTCTCCTTTGCTTGTGCATTTTTTAATAGCTTAGTTCTTATAATCACTTCTAGTCCTGTGGTATGGGAGATGGTGCCTCTGGCCTCAGGTCCTCCTCAGTTCTCCCCTCTGACCTTTAACTCAAACCAACACTTCCATCCTCCTGTAAGTATCCACAGCCAGTGGCATCCCACCCCAATGGGTTCCTTCTCACCCATACCATGTCTCCATAGCACAGCTGGGTCTGGTATTCCTTGTCAGCAGAGGTTCCTTTTACCTTTCTCAGCTCAGAAGCCCAACTCCCCTCACTGGCTTGGGGGTAAATGTTCCTGTGACTGGCACCAAGTCAGCCTCCTGACCCAGCTAACCCCAAGGCTTGCCACTTGTTCAGGTGGTCCAACTCTTCACAGGGACAATACCTCATCCTGGCATTTTTCCTCAGATCTTCTGACGAATTGTTCCTGAGGACAAGAGAATCCCTGTTCTGCCCCTACTTATTTATTTTCACTGATCTATGTCCACCCTTAGGTTCTATGTGTCTACTTTGTGGAGAAAAATCTTGAGAGCCTGAAATTTTCTGACCTACTCTACCATCTTCCCAGCTACCTGAAGTGATAATTCAATTCATGGAAGTTTTTGAGTGGCTCCAATGGGTCTGGTGCTATATCAGTACTAGGAACACAAGAGCAAAAGTACAACAGTCTCTATCCTCAATAAGTTTCCATTCTTCTCAGAACTTAATAATAGCACAACTCATGTTATGTATATGTAGGTCCTTGAAGTTTTTGACATTACAAAGGGATGATCCTAATATTATAGTTATTCCTTTCACATTGAGACTTTCCCCCTTGTGGTTTTGATATGTCATGGGTAGGTATAAGAAATTAAATGAGTTTTTTAGGGGGAGTTTTGCAGAAGCTGCAGATGACAGGTGAAAGCCAGCAGGTGACACAGAAAAATTTAGAAACACATAAAATATCATCATAGAATTGTATGATATCAACATATTTTATCTTTTAATAACAAATAATTCAGATTTCTTCTCTGGTACAAAGACAGTGTCAAAAAAATTTTATGTGGATTTTCTAAATCACCAGGACACTTCACTCCTAACCTCTGAGATGTAGAAGTGATTAACTGTATACCACTGACCTAATTAAAAAGGAGGATGATATAACTGGTCATGAGGCAACATGACAAGCTCTTACCATAGAGGACCACGAAATGGGCAATCAATCTCAGCTGGCATTTTATGTATATGAGAGGGCTTCCTCTTCCCAAGTAAACTTTTTTCCTCTTACCATAGTTATTTGTGAAAATATCATCTCCATTCAGTAGGTTATAAGCTCCTGGAGGATGGGAGCATTTAATTTTTGTCTCTGTAACCCCACAGCCTAAGCGTCAAATGCATAGGATTTGTAAGACACATAGTAAGACAGTTGGGTGGCATGGGAGACATATACCAGGACAGCTAGGTGGGAGCGTGGATATATTGCTGCCTTGGGAGTCCAGAGGATTTGAATTCAAATCCTACCTCAGATATTTGCTAGTTATGTATCAGCAAGTCATTCAAACTCTATCAGCCTCAGTTTTGTCACCTGTAAAATGAGTATAACTATAGCACCTACCTTAGAGGATCTAATGAGGTAATATATAAATAAATAAAAATATATAATAATAATAATATAATATAAATATATAATATAATATATAAAATAAATGTAAATATATAATAATATAATAAAATATATAATATATATAAATAAATATACTATATATAATATTCCATATAAATATGGAATATAAATAAATGAAATTTAAATAAAATAAAACTAAATATAAATATATAAATAAACTTATAAATAAAAATATATAAGTAAATAAATAAAAACTATGTTTAAACAACATATAAATAAATCTCAAAGGGCTATATAAAGGCTCTGTTGTTATTGGACGCTTAATATATAATGGTTGAACTGGATTTATGACCCTACATCACCCACTTCCCCCCAGGAGAATGTACAGCAGGCATTCTTATTCTTTTCTGTATTACAGTTCCCTTTGACAGTCTGGTAGAGCCTATAGATTCTTCCTCAGAATCATGTTTTTAAATAATTGAAGAAAATACTAAAATTCAGTTAGAGATTATTGAAAATAAAGATGTATTTTTTCCCATCCAACTTCATGAACCTTTTGAAATCTATTCATAGATGATCCCTTGGGGGTTTTTGAACCCCAGGTTAAAACCCCCTGATAAAAAATCCCCTTTGTCCATCAGCTCACAACCGTATTTCCATCATCCCTCCCTTTATAGTTATGGTTTTATGAGACACGTGAAACAAAGCAGTTGAATAAGACATGAGGTCTCTTAATATCCCGATTTCTAATACATTTTCTGAGGTACAATTGAAAGCTTGCAGAGTAAACACACCATAGAGGTGGCAATTAGAAGTGAGCCTGCCAATTTCATTTGCTCTCAATCCCCACCTTCCTTCCCCACCTCCTCCCATCCCACCTTCGTGACAGGCACCACATGAGCTTAATGAAAATTATGAGCCTTGTCTTTTATGAAGAATCGCAGTCCTTTCTTTAAATACCACACACACACACACATGCACACACACACGCATACATACACAAGCAGTTGACTTTTTAAAAAATAGTGCCAATACTCAGGCTTGACAAAAAGGAAGGCATGCCTGGTAAGATGGCAGCCACCTGGAACGACAGTTCTTAAGCAGATGGTGCAGCAACAATTAGCCCAAACGTAAGACTCATAGTCTAGTCCTGGAAGAACGTGCACAGATGTTTCCTAGGATAATCCAAATGACCCTAACTACTCATGCTGTTCACATTTGGCTTCCATTATAAATGAAAGAGGTATTTTTTTTTTGAAGATGCCTCTTTGCCTATTATGAACCAAATTGAAAGAATGAAAGATAGCTCTCTAGATACCACAGAAGTCTCCTCTAGGCTGGAATAACCAAAGACCTTTCATACATGTTGCTCTCTCTTCCTTAAGAGTAGGAGAGTTGATCTACTTTGGGAAATAGATTAGGTTGTGAGACAAGTGGTGGATACAGTGTCACTTGGCATATTATGACATGATATGGTGGGAGAAGGATGTGAACA
Organism: Bettongia penicillata ogilbyi; assembly: GCA_023548195.1. Lineage (NCBI taxonomy): Eukaryota > Metazoa > Chordata > Mammalia > Diprotodontia > Potoroidae > Bettongia > Bettongia penicillata. The sequence goes on along the minus strand of JAJHZJ010000002.1, from coordinate 971,903 downwards.
CTTGTCATAGCACCTGGATTTTCATGACTACTCTGCAATTAACTTGCTTCAAAATTTGGACCATCAATTTACTCTTTCTTCATTCCCCTAATGAATGATTCCAGTGCTGGGGTATCACAACGTGGGCCTGGTGAAAGGGTGGGAGAGATGTGGACAACTGCCACACATGGTAGATTCTTGAGTAATGTTAGTTGACTGCATAACTTCTTGAAATGTGGTTTTTATCTACATCATTTTGTTGAAGCTGCCATTTCTATGGCTTCATTATTGGCAAATTCAGTGACTAATATATTCTTTCCCCACCTTGACTTCTCTGTAGTATTTGATACTGTTAACAAATCCCACCTTTCTAATGATGTCTTCAATAAATCAATAAACATTTATTCAGTACCTACTACATATATATATGTGTGTGTGTGTATACATATATAACCAGACACTGTGCTAAGTGATAGAGATACAAAGACAAAAGATAATCCCTGCCTTCAAGGAGATTATGATCAATGAGGCTTCTTACTTGGCTCTGTGACGTAAGAGTCATGATTTTCCTCTTACCTCTCTGCACTCCTATCTATTGTTGATTCCTAATCTTTTGGAAAGTACTTAACACCATGCCTGGCACCTAGTAGGTTCCTTTATAAATATGTGTTTCTTTCGTCTTACTCCTTCAGTTCTCTTCTCTATACATATACTGTCTCCCTTGGAAGTAACATTCACTCCTATAGTTAATTATCTCTATGCAGAAGCCTCCCAAATATATATCTAGCCCCCTAATCTCTACCAAAAGCTTCAGATCTATGTTTTTAGCTTCCTGCTTACTATCCCCATTGATCTGGCCCACATGTTGACATATTGAAACTTAAATTTATCATCTTCCTTCATCCAAAAAAAAATGGCTCTCCTGATTTTTGTTCATTCACTTCTCTGAATACATCCACTCAAGCTCATCTTTCATCACAGGCTCATCTTTGAATCTCCCTTGTCCCTCACTCCCAAATCCAATCAACTGACAGTTATTGTCATTTTACTTACCAAGATTATTCCTCTTACCCTTGACCCTTCCATTTTAATCCTTCTTCAATCACTTACCTCAGGTGTAAAACACCTTCTGCCTAGGTCCTAGGCTATCATAAGAGCCCCTTCATTGGGTCCCTTGCCTCCAACTCTACTGTTTCTTCTCTTCCATCTGCAAATATGATCTGGCCTCCAACTCATCTTTACCATGGCCATCTGAGTGATCTTCCTGCATTGCTCACCTTACATCAATCACCTCACCCAAAGTCTTCTGTGGCTCCCTAGTATCTACTAAATAAGTCATAAAGTGGCAATCATGATGTTGATGGTCCAGTCTACCTTTCCAGGATTGTTACATCTATTCCACTTCAGATTGTCCACTCCATAGAAATTCAGCTACTCTGCATCACTTTCCTTCACTGTCTTCTCCTTCTCCATTCCTTTCCATGATGCAGCTAGAAGGTGCAATGGATAGTGTTGGAACTGGAGTCAGAAGAATGGAGTTCAAATCCTGCCTCAGATACTTCCTAGCTGTGTGACCTTGGCAAAACACTTAAACTTTCTGTGCCTTGGTTTCCCCATAAATAAGAAGGAGATATTATTAGCACCTACCTCCCAAGATTATTGAGATAAAATTAGATAATATTTATAAAATACTTTGCAAATCTTAAAGTGCTATATTAATACTAGTTGTTACTTTTACATATGCCCGAAATGGACTGCTTCCCATTCCATCATCAATTCTGATCTGATTAAATCCTTCAAAGTCAAAGACAACCACTTTCTCCTTATAAGCCTTCATTTATTCTCCTAAATCTCTACCTTGGAAAGGGATCTTTTCTTCAATTTCTCCCCTTTTCTCCTGGATGTTCCTTTTGTATATATTACTTTAATTCTTATATCACAATGATTTACACAAATGTCATTTCTCTTCTGTTAGAATGTATGTCCAACCAGAAAAGGGTCTGTGATTTGTCCTTCTGTATCCCCAATACCATGCCCATCATATTACAGGTGTTTAATGAATGAGGAAGAGGTTGGGGTCAGAGATTCGATGCTCGGCTCTCCTCAGAAACAGACTGTGCTAGATTAGAATTAGATCTTCTCCAGTAAATGTTGTTTGTCTAAGAGAAATAATTTTTAGAATCAAGCTATATTTCTGACTGCTATCGCTTCATGGGGAAAGAGTGCCTCAAGCTATATATCCAAGGCTTGACTCCCTTCCCACTAGATGCCTGTTCCACAAGAATACACATAGCAAACAGCAAATAAACTCATTTATCCAAGTTGATAGCAAAACAGAAATCAGAGAAAATAGACATGGCAGATATATACCAGACAATACAGAGTGAATGTACTCTCCTACTGGGAGTTTGAACAAGAGTCTCCAATCTCACTCAAGGGGAAATTCCCTGAGAATAAGAACATGATCAAAGTGCACTCTCTTCTACATGCTGGCTTCTTCTCAATCTTTCTCCCTTAAAGAGAGAGTCTGGAATGGCATGATTTTTCCCTAGCAAAGAGAAGACCAAAGTTCAGACTTGCTCTTCAATCTAGCCCTCACCAACTTGTCCCCTGATGCTGACATGGAGCTTTGACTAATTAATCTCCACCAATGAGAAGAGTTTCATACAAAAAGACTGAGAGAAGGGTTACATTCATATCCATCAGCCCTTAGGGAAGGGAGAAAGGAAAGAAATAAGTATTTAGACAAGACCTACTACGAGTGAGGTGTTGTGCTAAATATTATCTCATTTGATTCTCATAACAGCCCTGGGAGGTAGACACTGTTTTTATCTCTATTTCTCAGTGGAGCAAACCGAGGCAAACAGAAATTAAGTGACTTGCAAAAGGTCACATAACTAGTATCTGAGGATGGATCTAAACTTAGATCTTCCTGACTCAAAGTCCAGCATGCCATCCACAGCACCACCTAACTGCCAGTGTCTGATATTAGGTGCTTAATGAATGCTTGCTTATTGGCTTTCTGATAGACTATATTCCCCACTCTTGACCCATTTTTTTGCATCTGAGGCTGGAGATCTTGACTAAGGCACTAGGATTTAGAGCAAGCTGTCTACAATCAACAATGAGCTCATGGTTTTAGCCAGGCCTGCACAGCCTGAGGCCAGTGGATAGTTGACAGTCGTTGGGGTGTCTGAGCATGCCAAAGGATTTCTTCTACATATAAAAAATGTTTTCCTCTACATTTTTCCCCTGTGCTTGAAGTCCTTTGGCCCACTGCAAGTAGCCTGAGGGTCAAAAGGGTTGCAGGTTGTGCAGACCTGGTTTTAGCCTATAGATCCACATGAATGTTCTCTCTCATATTTTAGGGAATTTTTTAAAACTTCATTTTATTAATAAAACCATCATAGCTTAGAGCTCTAAATCAAAATACAGATCAGATCACTAAGAGGAGTAGATCAGAGCTTATTTTTTGTCTTTCTTTGTGTCCCCAGCAGTTCACTCCGCACATAGTAGGCACTTAATAAATGTCAATTGCTGACAATGTAAATTCTGTAGATTAGAGCATCCTCAAATTTTTGCTCTGCATGCAATTAAAGGTACCTTACTCAAAAACAATTAAGATTGATCTTATTTTTAAAGAAAGCTGACTTTAAATTACTGTGAAAAACAGCAAATGCACAACTTAAAAGAGAAAACTTTGCACTGAGACTTCTGCCACTCAATCACACCTGAATTCCCTCTCCTTCTCCTCCTACATTGCCACAATGGAGGGCCTTCTGCCTTGAAGCCTCCTTCTTCAGATTATCACTCTACCTTCCTGCTCACTACCCCCCAGAACCATTATTTTGGGAAGGGCTCCACCATAGTTCATTTCACTCACACCTAGATTCTTTTTGGATTCCTCATCTTTCTCTCTGCTACATTAGCAACCTCTTCTCTCTCTCCCCTCCCGCTTTCCATTTGTTGTCTTCCCCACTTTAAAATATAAGCTTCTTAAGGATAAAGATTGTCTTGTTTGCTTTTATATGTGTCCCAGGCACATAGCACAGTACTTGGTTCATATTAAATCCTTAATAAATGATCTATGTACTATATAGAAAGGGAAGGATGTAACATTTTGCCAGTCACTAGAACACTCAGGGCAGATGAACTGTGTCATCTCTCAAAAAGCGTTTTTCAATGTACAAGGTGGTTCCAGTTACTCAACACTCACCCCCTGGCTCCATTCATTGCTGTTGTTGGGGATTCAGGTCTCTCAGGATTGTGTTTGGCCCCTCTGTCTGTCATGGAGTGATTTAAAATGCTGCTGCTGAGATGGTAACTCCGCATTCCAGCCCAGTGTCTACAATGGTTTGATCTCTCCCTGGCCTGCAAAGACTAGAAACCCTAGGATTCTGCAATGACTTCAGTCCCTCTTGCAAGGCAACCAGTTCAATCCTTTGTTATAATAATAGGATAGAAAACAAGGAAATAAGCTTTACTTAAGTACCTTGTGCCAGGTACTGATCTAAGTGCTTTACAATTATCTCTTGTAATCCTCACAGCAAGCCTAGGAGGTAAGTTCTATTATCATCCTCATTTTACAGTTGAGGAAACTGAGGCAGACAAAAATTAATTGATTTCCCCTGGGTCCCATAAATGTCTGAGATGGATTTAAACTCAGATCTTCCTGACTCTGGGTGGGGAGGTAGGTGGTACTGTGGATAAAGTGCTGGGTCTAGAGTCAGGAAGACTCATTTTCCTGAGTTCAAATCCATTCTCAAATACCCCTATGCATGTCACTTAGCCCTATTTGCTCAGTTTCCTCATCTATAAAATGAGCTGGAGAAGGAAATGGTAAACCACTAGTATTTTTCCAAAAATCCCCGGTGGGGTAACAAAGAATTGCACATGACTGAAAAATGAACAAGTTCTCGACTCTATCCCCTGTGCCATCTAGCTACCTATAGATTTAAAGATGGAAGTCACTTTCAAATTCTAGTCCCAGGTTTGTACTTAGAAATGAGGGATAAAAAGTCCAGAGAATCCAATAGACTTAGCTTGATGACCACTTAAAACTAGTACTAAGTAAAAGAGTCATAATTTGAAACTTGATTTAAATCTGAGACTTTGCACAAGGCTTTTAATTACTCTGGACTTTAGTTTCCTCACCTACAAATTGAGGGACTTATACTAGATGAAGCCTTCCAGTCCTTAACCTTGAATTCTTTGATTCCAACTCCATCATTCTCTCTCCCTCCCCCACCACACTACCTCTCTTACTATGATTCTAATTTAACTAATTCCAGATATACTTGAGGTTACTAACTGAACAATTAATTCTTAGGAAAGATCTAGTCTAAACTATGTTATATTATTAATGGACACAGGAATATCAGTTAGCAGATTTAATTATTCATAAGCTCATCTTGGCATCTGCCCAGTGAGCTGTCAGTGGCATCATTTTGACAAATGAGGTATGTTTTTATGCACTAGCCAGGGTGTACATTAGTGCTCAAGAAAGCAAAACTCATAAATTATGATTATAGACTTCTACTCCAATAACTGTAATGAAGTGCCTACTATGGGCAAGGCTCTGTACTGGCACTGGAAGTTTAAAGCAAAATCAAAACGAGTCCTACTTTACACAGCTACTAAGAGTCTGGAACTGACTTACAGCTAAGGAATTTCTTGATAGCATCAGGAGGAAGATAGAAATCATGACAAAGACAGTCAGGAGAGACTCCCCATATGGGGTGGCATCTGAACTGAGTCTTGAAGGAACCTAGTGATTCTAATGGACAGAGAGGAGAAGGAAATACTGTTACCCAGATAAGCAACAGTCTGTACATGGTGGAGGGGGGTGGAATGTGGGATTCAGGAATTGGAAAGTAGTCCAGTTTGGCTGAAACTTGGAATGTGGGAAGAGGACCATTATGGAATAAACCCAGAAAGGTGGGCTGGAGCCAGAATATTAAGGGTCTTAAATATCAAGCTGAGGGGGTTTTATTTTATCCCAGTGGCAATAAGGAGCCTACTGAGTAGAGGACTTCACAACTTGAGATCAGAGATTCAGAACTGGAAGGTATCTTTAAGGTCACCCAGTTGAACCCATTCATTTTGTAATTGAGGAAACCGAGGCTCAGAGAGGTTAAATGACTTACCACAGGAAGTGGCTGAACCAGATTGGAACACATGATCTCCAAATGCAGCCCTCTTTCCACTTCAATTCTATTCAATCTTATCTCCTTGGCCACAATCTTTTGACTATGCTAATATCCAGAGTCATTTTAATCAGGAGGCATTTATTAAGTGTTTATTGGGTGCTAAAGATTAGGGATACAAAGAAAGGCAAAAATCAGTATTTATCCTTATGTGGCATACATTCTAATGGAGGAGGAAATATGCAAATAACTAGATGCATAGGGTAGATGAAAGGGAATCAGAAAGCAAAAGGCATTGGCAGCAAGGGAAACAGGGAGAGGCTTCCCAGAGAAGGCAGATTTGAGATGAGACATGAAGAAAAGAAGGGGAGCTAAGAGACAGAGGCTAGGGACAAGAGCAGTACAGGCAAGGGTGAACAGCCCATGTTATAAGGTACCAGAATGGAATGAAATATGGAATGCCATGTTTCAGGAACCACCAGTGATCCAGGATGGTTGGATTATAGAGGATATAGAGGGGATTACAGCATAAGAAGATTTGAAAGGAAGAAAGGACCAGGTTGTAAAATCCTGTAAATGCTTGAAGATTTTTTTTAATTGATCCTGAAGGTAATAGGGTGATATGGTTAGACCAATAATAAAAGTTAGTTTGGCAGCTGAGGGGATAATGAGTTGGAATACTGAGAGATATGAGGAAAGGAGGCCAGTTAGAAGGCCATCACAATAATTAAAGTGAGAAATAATAAAGACTTGAACTTGGATTACGGATGTATGAGTGGAAATAAAAGAGTATATACAAGTGATGTTATGTTGTAGAAATGACAAGACCTGGCAATAAGTTGAAAATGTAGGGTGAATGAGAGGAAGGAGCCAAGGATGATAACGAGATTGTGCCCTTGACAATAATATTGGGTCTCAGAATGAGGATGATTTGGGGGAAAAGATAGTAAGTTGAGTTTGAAATACTTTAGGGAACAACAGTTTGAGGTGTCTGAGGCAGCTAGAAATACATGACTATAGGTCCAGAGACTACTAGAGCTGAATATACAGATCTGGGACTCATTTGCATAAAGATGATAATTAAACTCATGGGATCCCATGCTATCATTAAGTGAAAGAGTATAAAGTAAAAAAAGAGGCATGATGTGGATGAAGAATCAGCAAAGGGGCCATTGGAATGTAGTAATAGAGCCAAGAGAGAGTAGTGTCATGAAAATCCAAAGAGGACAGAGCATCTAAAAGGAAAAGGTGATCAACAGTATCAAATGCTGCAGAAAGGTCAAGGAAGAACAGGATTTAGAAAATTCCAATGGATTTGGTAACTGTGAGACCATTGGTAACTTTGAAGAGGGCAATCTCACTTAAATGATGAGGTCAGAAACCAGACTACAGAGGCTTTAGACTGAGCATACAGGAAGTAGAGGCACTGATTGTGGATGGCCTTTTCAAGTTTGGTCATGAAAGGAGGAAAATTGTACTATAATAGCAGTTAAATAGGATCAAGTGAGAGGTTTTGTTAAGGATGAGATTAACATGGACACATTTATAGACATTGGAGAAAAGATAGAATAGATGGGGAGAAATTGACAATAAGAGAAAGAATGGGGAAGATAGAGGGAACAATTTGATAACAGAAATCAGGAGGAGATAAGTTCAAGAGAACATATAGAGAGACTTGGCTTGGCAGGGCAAAAGAAAATCTCATCATCTGAAAGCGGAGTGAAAGAGGAGACAGTAGAGAAAGAGAAAGATGATTCAATGAAGAGGAGAGAAGAGGGCAAAGTGTTCCACATTTCTCAGTGAACTATGAAGCAAGATCCTCAGCTCAGAGGATGAGAGGTCAGGGTACCATGGAAAGTTAGAGAAGAGACAAGAAGATATGGAAGTCACGGTGAAAAGTGAGACAGTGAATCAGAGGAAAAGGAAACCTTAGCATTGCTTTAGCAGGGGTCCAGTTGAGATAAGTTAACATTAGTTTAAACTGGATCATATGTTCTTTTTCTTTTTAATATAAATTTATTTATTTAACTTCTTACATTCATTTTCACAAAATTTTGGGTTCCAAATTTTCTCCCCATTTATCCCCTCCCCCCAACCCAATATACTGAGCATTCTAATTTTCTCTATCATCAATCTGCGCTCTCTTCTATCATCCCTCCCTTCTCTTGTCCCCATCTTCTCTTTTATCCTGTAGGGCCAGATGACTTTCTATTCCCCATTAACTGTATTTCTTGTTTTCTAGTAGCAACAACAATACTAACCAGTTGTTCCTAAAACTTTGAGTTCCAAATTCTCCCCATCCCTCCCTCCCCACCCATTTCCTTTGGGAAGGCAGGCAGTTCAATATAGGCCATATCTGTGTAGTTTTGCAAATGACTTCGATAATAATCGTGTTGTGTAAGACTAACTGTATATCTCTCCATCCTATCCTGCCCCCATTGTTTCTATTCTGTCTTTTGATCCTGTCCCTCCCCAAGAGTGTTGACTTCAAATTGCTCCCTCCTCCCATTACCCGCCCTTCCATCATCCCCCCCATCCTGCTTATCTCCTCCCCCACTTTCCTGTATTGTAAGATAGGTTTTCATACCAAAATGAGTGTGCATTTTATTCCTTCCTTTAGTCGAATGTGATGAGGGTAAACTTCATGTTTTTTCTCAGCTCTCCTCTTTTTCCCTCCACTAACAAGTCTCCTGCTTGCCTTTTTAATGAGAGATAATTTCCCCCATTCCATTTCACCCTCTCTCCTCCCACTACATTTCTCTCTCACCATTTACCTTAATTTCTTTTAAGATATGGTACCATCCTATTCAATTAACTCTGTGCTCTCTGTCTCTGTATGTGCATGCATGTGTGTATGTGTGTGTGTGCACACATGTACGTGTGTGTGTGTGTGTATGTGTGTGTGGTCTCACCAACTACCCAGATACTGAAAAGTTTTAAGAGTTACAAATATTGTCTTTCCATGTAGGAATGTAAACAGTTCACCTTTGGTAAGTCCCTTATGTTCTCTTTGCTGTTTACTTTTTCATGCTTCTTCTCATTCTTGTCAAATATTCTTTTCAGCTCTGGTCTTTTCATCAAGAATGCTTGAAAGTCCTCTGATTCATCAAAAGACCACATTTTCCCCTGAAGTATTATAATCAGTTTTGCTGGGTAGGTGATTCTTGGTTTGAGTCCTAGTTCCTTTGACTTCTGGAATATTCTATTCCACGCCCTTCGATCCCTTAATGTAGAAGCTGCTAGATCTTGTGTTATCCTGATTGTATTTCCACAATACTGGAATTGTTTCTTTCTAGCTGCTTGCAATATTTTCTCCTTGACCTAGGAATTCTGGAATTTGGCCACGTTTCTGAGAGTTTCTCTTTTTGGATCTCTTTCAGGTGCTGATAGATGGATTCCTTCAATACTTATTTTGCCCTCTGGTTCTAGAATCTCAGGGCAGGTTTCCTCGACAATTTCATGGAAGATGATGTCTAGGCTCTTTTTTTGATCATGACTTTCAGGTAGTCCCATAATTTTTAAATTGTCTCTCCTGGATCTATTTTCCAGGTCAGTTGTTTTTCCCATGAGATATTTCACATTCTCTTCCATTTTTTCATTCTTTCAGTTTTGTTTTGTGATTTCTTGGTTTCTCAGAAAGTCATTAGCCTCCATCTGTTCCATTCTAATTTTGAGAGAACTATTCTCTTCAGTGAGCTTTTGAACCTCTTTTTCCATTTGGCTAATTCTGCTTTTGAAAGCATTCTTCTCCTCATTGGCTTTTTGAACCTCTTTTGTGAATTGAGTGAGCCTATTTTTCAAGGTGTTATTTTCTTCAGCATTTTTTTGGGTCTCCTTTAGCAAGGTATTGACCCGTTTTTCATGCTTTTCTTGCATCTCTCTCATTTCTCTTCCCAGTTTTTCCTCCACCTGTCTAACTTGATTTTCAAAATCCTTTTTGAGCTCTTCCATGGCCTGAGCCCACCGGACATCCACCTGGGATGTCTGGGATATGGAGGCCCCAACCTCCACATCTTTCCCTGATGGTAAGAATTGTTCCTTGTCATCAGAATTGAAAGGTGGGAACATCTGTACCCCATCAAAGTAGCTTTCTATAGTCTTATTTTTCTTCCCTTTTCTGGGCATTTTCCCAGCCAGTTACCTGACTTCTGAGATTTCTCTCCACCCCCGCCTAGACCCACCCAGCTAGTGCTTGGGGTCTGAGATTCAAATGCTGCTCCCCAGCCTCAGGGCTTTCCGTGGTGGGTGTGGCTGCTATTCAATGTGAGCTTAAGTTCTGGTGCTCAGGTGGGGGCAGGGTCATCTCCCAGGCTCAGTTCCCTCAGGGAGTTTATGCAGAGACCTTCAACAATGGAGGTCCTGCCTGCTTGGGGAGTCCCAGGCCATGCTGCTGCCTCTGCTGCTCCCTCTGCTGCTGCTTCCCAAGGGGGCCCGAGTCACAGAGACACCCCGCTCCCCTCTCGGCCAGCCCAGAAGTCTCTCTCACTGACCTGTAGCTCCTGTGGGTGGAGGGACCTTCGTGGCCACTGGAGGTTCTGTCCCTGAAGCCTGCTCGGATCTGCTCCTCTCAGGCCACACGGCCAGAGCAGCGCAGAGGTGGGCTCCGCTGTCCAGAGTGCAACGGACCTCTGGTGATGGCCTTCCAGGGCTCTCTGGAACAGAAATCTCTTCCACAGTGTTTCTGCATGGCTTGCTCTGCTCCAGAATTTGTGGGGAGTTCTTTTTACAGAAAATTTATAGGCAGTGGGTTCAGAGTTAGCATACGTGAGTCTTTCTACTCCGACATCTTCGTTCCTCCCCCCTGGATCATATATTCTTTAAAGATCATATAGTCTCATCACCTCATTTTACATAAGGGGAATGTGAAGTCAGAGAGGTAAAGTGATTCGTCCAAGGTCATGCATATAGTAATTACTTTGAGCTCAAAACCCAGGTACTTAACTCTAAATCTAACCTAACTGCCACTATGTCACATTGCCCATCATTTTTACCCTTTTTAATAATGAACCTTTCCTTCAAGTTCCCTTAAGGTCTTTGTATGCTATCATATAAACATTTGCAATAATAATAATAATAATAATAGCTAGCATTTATGTAGCACTTAAAGTTTTGCCAAGCATTTTACAGATATCTCATTTTCCCAACAATCCCTGGTACCATTGTTATTACTTACCTTTTACAGATGACGAAACTAAAGTACAAAGAGGTTAAGGGTCACACAGCTAGGAAATTTCTGTAGCAAGATGTTAGAACTAAAATCTTCCTGATTCCAGGTACAGCATGCTATCAACTGTGAGACTATTTGAAATGATGCTTCCTTTTATATAATGTAGGAAATAAGTCTTGGGCAGTTTGTGATCAAATGATCAAAATAGCTTACATAAAATGGACCACAGTAGAATTTCACAGTCATATGTAAACAGCCTACCCAGAAAGGTGGTGCTCAGTCTTCTTGTGATTCTTCCTAAGCACTTTGCCATATAAATTCTCTTTAATCTTCCTTAGATTGACTAATTAACAGGCACTTAACTGTTCAAAGGATGATTTCAACCCTGAATGCCTGTGACTTTCAGCCTTTGATGGATGCATGATAATCTCATTGAAGTGGGATGAAGCCCAGACATGCCTACCCATGGTGAACCTCCCAAGCCATCTGCATGTTCTCCTTCAAAGGCATCACAAAGGGCACACAAATTTCTTTCTCTTCAGCTCTTAGTGCAGGAAAACTATTGGAGCACAATAATTGTCCATCTGTTCTGCCTTGCTCATACCAAGCAATACTGGTATTGCTATACCACATCTCCCCTTATTCAGGTTGTACCTCTTTCTGACTTACTTGACAGTGTTTCCCTTGTGTAATGCTCATGTATTAATGAGTTGCCATATACTCACACATACACCCCCATGTCCTCTACCTTGTCTTTAAACCTTTAAAGGTTGCTTTTCCATAACTTGGGGGATTGGATAACTCTGGAAGAGTATTTTTGCAGAAACAAAACAAAACCATAAACCTTTGTTTCAGGTAGAACTTCAGGATCATCAATGTGACAACTGTAAAGGTTCAAGAGACATAGTTTCTGAATAATTTAATCATCTTATTAATAAGGTCAGCAGGTTATTGATTTAAAAAAATGGTCATTTGGCTATCTCTGCTAGACCAAAGACTCATTATGGTGTTGGGCTCAGTTTATATGCCTTTCTAAGAGTAATTGTTCCTGAGGGGTGCCTAATAAGTTCTGATTGGTTAACATAATGGAAAGTGGGATATATTGGGCTACCATGACTTAGGTAACTCAAATCTTGGTCAAAGAGACATCAATTTCCATATTACCTGTATTGGTAATGGGAATAATCAACATTTTCCCAGACCTGTCTGAGCAAACACAATGAACAGGAATATATTTATTAGAAAAAAAAATTTTAGGGGGGCGGAGCCAAGATGGCGGAGTAGAAGGACGCACATTCACGAGCTCCGAGCCCACAACCCATGGAATTGAGGTAAAAGGAGAGCCCCATAAATTCTGAATCTCTGCAGGGGGTGCACAAACGTAGGGGAAGAGATTTCCGTTCCACTGAACCCTGGAGAGCCGTCCCCGGGGTCCAGCGCACCCCGGAAAGCGGACCCCACCCACACCCCTGGCCGCGACCCAGAGAAGCTGACCTGAGCAGACTTCAGAGAGGAAAGCTCTGGGAGAATCTCCGGCAGCCGGGAAAGTCCCTCTGCCCACAGAAGCTAAAGGTCAGTTAAAAAGAAGCCTGCGCTAGGGGAGGGGAGCGGGCCCCCTCGGGAGGAAGCGGCGGCGGCGGCAGAGACGGGGGCAGGAAGCGGCGGAGGCAGAGGCGTGGGCGGGCGGCTGAGGCGGCAACAGCCCGAGACTCAGGAATCCCCCAGCAGCAGGCAGGATCTTCAATACTGAAGGTCTTTCCAACCTGAGGGAGCCGAGCAGGGGAGACGGCCCTGCCCCCACCCTGCTCTACTGCTGAACGCCTCTGAATAAAACCCCCAAGGGAGCTGAGCACAGCAGGCGGGGCCCCCCACCCCGCCCCCACCCGCTCTGTTCCTGAAAGTCTCTTCAGAAAGCCCCTGAGGGCCCAAGCTAGGAAGCGGCCCTGCCCCCACCCTGCGCCAGAACTAAAGCTTGCCGCGGGAAAGCGCATTTGAATCTCAGAGGCCAAGTACTAGCTGGGCGGATCCAGGCGGAGGTGGAAAGGAATCTCAGAAGTCAAGTAACTGGCTGGGAAAATGCCTAGAAAGGGAAAGAAAAATAAGACTTTAGAGAGTTTTTTCCAACAAATGCAAATGATCCCAACCTTCGGATCTGATGGGGAGGACGAGGACGTATTTTTCCCATCAGGGAAAGATTTGGAGGGCGGGGCCTCAGTACCCCAGACACCCCAGGGGGGTGTTGGGTGGGCTCAGGCCTTGGAAGAGCTTAAAAAGGATTTTGAAAAGCAAGTTAGACAGGTGGAGGAAAGACTGGGAAGAGAAATGACAAAGATGCAAGAAGAGTATGAAAAAAAGGTCAATATCTTGGTAAAGGAGTCCCAAAAAAATGCTGAGGAAATTAACACCTTGAAAAATAGGCTCACTCAATTGGCAAAAGAGGTTCAAAAAGCCAATGAGGAGAAGAATGCATTCAAAAGCAGAATGAGCCAAATGGAAAAAGAGGCTCAAAAGCTCACTGAATTTAATAGTTCTCTCAAAATTAGAATGGAACAGATGGAGTCTAATGACTTTATGAGAAACCAAGAAATCACCAAACAAAACCAAAAGAACGATAAAATGGAAGAGAATGTGAAATATCTCATGGGAAAAACAACTGACCTGGAAAATAGATCAAGGAGAGACAACTTAAAAATTATGGGACTACTTGAAAGCCATGATCAAAAAAAGAGCCTAGACATCGTCTTGCATGAAATTATCAAGGAAAACTGCCCTGACATTCTAGGACCAGAGGGCAAAATAAGTATTGAAAGAATCCATCGATCACCACCTGAAAGAGATCCAAAAAGAGAAACTCCTAGGAACATTGTGGCCAAATTCCAGAACTCCCAGCTCAAGGAAAACATCTTGCAAGCAGCCAGAAACAAACAATTCCAGTACTGTGGAAATACAATCAGGATAACCCAAGATCTAGCAGCTTCTACATTAAGGGATCGAAGGGCGTGGAATAGGATATTCCAGAAGGCAAAGGAACTAGGACTGAAACCAAGAATCACCTACCCAGCTAAACTGAGTATAATACTTCAAGGGAAAATATGGTCTTTCAATGAAACAGAGGACTTTCAATCATTCTTAATGAAAAGACCAGAGCTGAAAAGAAAATTTGACTTTCAAACACAAGAATGAGAGGAAGCATGCAAAAGTAAACAGCAAGGAGAAGTATTAAGGGACTTACCAGAAATGAACTGTTTGCATTCATACAGGGAAGGACAATATTTCTAACTCTTAAAACTTTTCAGTATCTGGGTGGTTGGTGGGATCACACATACACATGTACACGCATGCACACACATACACACATGCATTCACATGCAGAGACAGAGAGCACAGATTGAACTGAATAGGATGGGACCATACCTTAAAAGAAATTAAGGTAAATGGTGAGAGAGAAATGTAGTGAGAGGAAAGAGGGGGAAATGGAAGGGGGTAACTATATGTCATTTAAGAGGCAAGTAGGAGATGTTTTTAGTGGAGGGAAAAAGAGGAGAGCTGAGGGAAAAAAAAAACAAAACAAACAAACAAACAAAAGTTTACCCTCATCACATTTGACTAAACGAAGGAGTGAAATGCACACTCATTTTGGTATGAAAACCTATCTTACAGTATAAGAAAGCGGGGGAGAAGGAGATATTGGGGGGGGGGGATGATGGAAGGGAGGGCAAAGAGAGGAGGGAGTAATTGAAAGTCAACACTTGGGGAGGGACAGGATCAAAGGACAGAA
Organism: Bettongia penicillata ogilbyi; assembly: GCA_023548195.1. Taxonomy (NCBI): domain Eukaryota; kingdom Metazoa; phylum Chordata; class Mammalia; order Diprotodontia; family Potoroidae; genus Bettongia; species Bettongia penicillata. The sequence continues at coordinate 956,833 of JAJHZJ010000002.1, read as the reverse complement.
GAGAAACAATGAGGGGCAGGTTAAGAGGGATGGCAATTCAGTTAGTCTTACACAACACGACTATCAGGAAGGTCACTTGCAAAGCTACACAGATATGGCCTATAATGAATTGCCTGCCGCACCAAAGGGAATGGATGGGGAGGGAGGGATGGGGAGAATTTGGAACTCAAAGTTTCAGGAACAATTGTTTAGTATTGTTGTTGCAACTAGGAAAGAAGACATACAATTAATGAGGAATAGAAAGTCATCTGGCCCTACAGGAGAAAAGAGAAGATAGAGACAAGGGAAGGGAGGGATGACAGAAGAGAGGACAGATTGAAGATAGGGAAAATTAGATTGCTTGGGGTATTGGGGTGGGGGGAGGGGAGAAAAGGGGAGAAAATTTGGAACCCAAAAATCTGTGAAAATGAATGTAAAAAGCTAAATAAATAAATTTAAAAAAAAAAAAAAAAGAAAGAAAAAAAAATTTTAGAATTTTTTACTGCCTGATTAGATCTTGACCTGGGTAAATCTCAAAGAGAGATTCCCACACTGGTTGGTTTCTGGGAGAGGAACTAGAAAAGGGGGAAAAAACTTGGTCCAAATTTAATAATTAGCTATTAAATATAAAAGATAAATATTCATTTGTCATACTAAACTCATAGAGAAGTGTCTCAAGCGCTGTCCAGACCATTATAGTTCTAGTTAATCCTGGATGCAACTCATCATCCATCTATCTCCCTGACTCACTGATATCAATGCACTGATAGACCAACCATATGAATAACCCACCCAAATGCTAGCCTAACATCAATAGGCTATCTTGTATATCGTACGTAGGATAGTAGGAAAGGAACAAGCTATAAATACTAGCTATTATTATTTAGTGTTCTTGAACATCAAAAAACAGTTACTGACTTGAGAGGGCTTATAACCTTCTCAACAATTCAAAAAATATGTCTGCCCTTCCATCAAAAATACCTTAGAATTGGCCTCCATTACTTCCTAGCTATCTTGTCTTAAAAGCCAATTTAACTTCTTACTGTCCTTTGAAGCTGATACAAAAGTCATTATGTAGAGATCAGCTTTATTAGTATTGAATTTCCATGATGCATTTCTGTTTGGGAAAAAGTCTATTCAAGTCTACCCTGAACCATACTTTCTATTACTGTTAGAAAAGTTGCAGGGTCTTTTTAGTCTTATTGAATGGTAGCTCTAAGACTATGAACAATCCAAATATCTCAAGGAAAGAGCTCTTAATCTGAGATAGGAGGGGGGAAACAGAAGAAATACAAAGATCAGCCTGGCTAATGCTTTCCAAAACTAAGAAATTTATTTTATCTTAGTTATCAACTGAGTATCTTTTACAGCTCTATTTGAAGCTTTTCATTTTGTGGAGATAACTTTTGGTTATCAAGGGCTTTGCCAGTGTATCTAAGCCTCTAGCATTGATGACCAAGCTGAAAGGCTTTGAATATGTGCATAATCATGGGTTTGTCATGAAAGAACCTGACTTTCTAATTATGCAAAAACTTATCTCTCAATAGCTGGACATGGAGTGATGGAATTTCACTTCACAGAAATTTACAATTTAGTCCATTTGCCAAGTCCTAGAGGAGCTACAATCTGATTCAATGGAAGGAGTATCCATACTGATAAAGGTTACAAATACTTGAAGCATGAATTAGATCCATTCCCATGAAAGATTCCTAAGGTTAACCTCTCCTAGCCATTCTCAACTTCCCCTAATGTTTTCTCTTTAAGTAAGTACATCTAGCAGCACATAGCACTGACTCTGGAAAGAGAGAACCTGAGTTAAAATCTCATCTCTGAGGCTTACTAGCTGGATGACCTTGGGCAAATAATTTCATCTTTCAGAGCCTCCTTCATCCATAATATTAAGGGAGCGGGACCAGATGGCCTCTTTGGTCCCATCTAGATTTAGAGGAAAGATTCTTAACTTGGGATCTGTGAATTTGTTTTTCTTTAAATATGCATATTTTGATCACTATATCTCAGTATAATTGGTTTCCTTTGCGATGCTATGTATTATATTTTATACATTTAAAAACATGATTCTGAGAAAGTGTCCGTAGGGTTCATCAAAGTGACTTCCAAAGGCATCCATGACTCAAAAAAAGGTTAACAATGCTCGTCGAAGATTTATGATCCTATAATCTTCTCTCTGCCAATAAATTCATTATTTCCCCAGAAACTTACTTTCTCATGGAGATCAAAGTAAAATGAATTTCTTTTTTGAGTCCTCTCTCAAAACCTTATAACACTCTCCTATACACCAAGTACACATGTATCAGGGTCATTTCAATAGTGCAACAGATGTTAGATGTGGAACCAACATTGATACCTTGAATTTTCGTTGTTTTCAATAAAATTCTTGCCAATGTTCATATCTCAACCAGAGTCACTGCAGTGATCTCCTCAGTCTGATGACATTTGGGAAAGGAACTGATGCCATCTATCATCTGGTCTCAGACAGAAAGGTGGTATCAATGTTAAAGCAGAGGAAAGAAGGTAAGTACAGTTCAGAAAATAGCTAAGCATGAAATGAACCTAATGAGAGCCAAATGTAGGGAGAAGTAAAGCCAAATGTTAAAGGAAAACACATGACAAAATTTAAATTTCTCTTCCAATTTTTCACAGATGGCATTTCCAATCACCTCCATCCCTATGAAGATAGCTAAATATATCATCCAGGATAGCAAGTGGCTTCATTGAATTTGGCTGATTTTATTGTCTGTATTATAAACCAGTCAATAATAAACTACTTTTATCATGGTAATGCAATAAATACTAGTGGATCAACTCTATCCAAATGAAATGTCCAAATCAAAGGAGTTCTTATATATTAAAATATTGCACTGATTGCTAAGCAGCCACTAAAAATATCACTGTTACACTAATACCAAAATATTAATGGGTCAGCCCAGTCAAAATGTCCAAAACAGTTCAGTATATGGCAACAAGCTAAATTTTGGTTTAATTAGACACATATTTCTGAAGTGATTTCTCTGGTTAAGTTACTGAAGATACAAAGATGAAATAAGAAACAATTCCTGTGCTCAGGTAGCTTACTATCTGACAGAGGCATAAAGCAGACAAATTGACCATAACACAAAGCAAGATATATCAGAGATGGGACTTCAAACCAGGTCTTCCTGGCTCTGAGACTTACTCTTAAAGGATATAAATAACAATACAAAAGAAAAGAAAACAGTAGTGGGATACAATAATACAACAGCCATAACAATGAAGAATACAATTTTCTAATAAATGATATAATATGATGATTAATATCATTATGCCTATCAACAAGCATGCATTAAGTAGCTACTATGTTCCAGGCACTCTACTAAGTGTTAAGGATACAAAGAAAGGGAAAAGAAAGATTGTCCCTGTCCTCAAAATTTTCAGTCTAATGAAGGAGATAACATACAAAGCATTATATAGATACAAGAGAAATATAATGTAAATGGGAGATAAATCTTAGAAGGAAGACACTGACAGTAGTGGATCCCAGAATAGTTTTTACAGAAGGTAGAATTTGAGCTAAGTTTAAGGAAGTCAGAAAAGCCAGGAGATAATGAATGGGAGCATTCCAGGCAGAGGGAATGGCCAGTAAAAAAAGCATGGAGTGAGGAGGTTGAGTGACAACTTTGTGAAAATAAGTGACTTTGAATTGTACATGATGCAATTTAGTATAGATTACATGGATGGAGTAAAGCATAAAAAGGCTAGAAAAAAGACTAGGAAGAGACCAGGCTATGGAGGGTTTTAAAAGCCAAAGAGAGGATTTTATTTTAATTTTATCTTCTAGGTGATCATGAGTCACTGGATTTTATTGAGAATGATGATGATGATGATGATGATGATGATGATGATTAATAATTAAACAGTGTTTTAAGATTTGAAAATCATGATATTAATAATAAATTAATGAAATAGATATTATCCCCATTTTTTCCTAGACTTGCAATTTCATTTATGAAAATTTTTGGAGAAAAATTCTCTCCATCTAGACAGATGAGTAGCTATTACCAAGCTATTCATCAATTTCTCATATCAGGGAGTTGCCAAGAGCATGGAGACATTGATGGACTGGTCCAGGGTCACAGAGCCAATATGTGTCCAAGGTAGTACCTTCTAGGTCTTCCTGCCTCCTCTTTGTGCTTTACATCATGATGCCTCTCATCATCAGTAAAAAAGTAAATTTTTACCTTCATACAATGAGAATAATAAGAGTATCCACCTCCCAGGGTTGTTGTTAGGATCAAATGAGATAATATATGTAAAGCACTTTGTAAATCTTAAATCACTATAGAAGCACTAGCCAACATCATTATCGCTATTTGGGAAAGACTATGTAAACTATCCTTTTGTATTAACATGGCTAATACACTCTTTCTGGGAAAACTTGGACTAGCTGCCTTACAAGGGGAACTATGGTACTAAAGACCCTAGGAAGAAACACAACTTCTAGGGTCCGTAGTGACTTGAGCATAAGCCTGTTTCCTCCCTTAGGATTACAACAGTCTGCCAAGATAGTTCCACTATTGAAATCTAGGAAGGCCACAGTTCGTCCTTAGTTCTATCCATACGCATATTCAATGCTCAAAAAAATTATGCATTTCATTTTTATTTCCTTTCAGCACAAAAAAAATGAAGCATGACCATTTGAGTCTCTCAGAGAAGAGCATTTGCATGATAAAGCCAGCTCCCTGTCATTCACTTTGCTGACTTACCATCTTTCCTTACCACCCCAGGATTTTAATTGTACCTCACTTTCATCCACAATGAAAATTGGCTAGGAATCAACCAGTGGTTGTTAGGATTTGCCATTAAGTTGGACCTCCTTGAATAAATGTATCTTCCTTAGAAGTTAGTGGCAGGTGACCCTTTATTTTAGCAGTTGGCAGAATTAGGAGGAGAGGATACCCAATTAATTAGTCTTTGAAAACTCCTGAAAGAGAAAATGAAAAAAAGAGCTGCCAAGTATTTCTTCCTGGGTATTTTTCTAGTTTGAGAGGCATCAGAATGCAAAACATCAAGCGCAGCCATTGGAAACAAAAGAAACTAGGTTGCAGTCCCATTTCTAACACACTCTGGTTGTGTGACTATGGACAGTTAGCGAAGTACATGAGACATCATGCAATACAACGGAAAGAACTCTAGTTTGGAATTCAGAGTACCTGGATTTAAATTCTGCTTGAGTAAACTATCCATTTGACCTTAAACAAATCATTCAATATCTCAGAGACTCAGTTTCGTCTTCTGAAAAATGAGGGAGGTTGTAAAGAAAACATACGTGGCATAGGAGATAGAGCACTGAATTTGGAGTCAGAAAGATTTCCTCAGACCCTTACTGTGTGTGACCTTGAATAACTCACTTAACTTCCATGTGTCTCAGTTCCTTTATTTGTAAAATGAGATTAAACTGGGTGACCTTTAATGTCTAAGATCCTATGACCAAATGACTTTGGAGTTTCCTTCTAGCTTGAATTTATGTTCCTGTGATTTGAGAGGAAACATGGAATAGTGGCTAAAGAGCTGGACTGGGTTTAAGCGCCACCTCAGATACATACTTAGATGTGTGATCCAGGACAAGTCACTCAATCTCTCTATGCTCTAGGCAGCTCTCTAAAGCCAACTTGTGCTGGTAAAGGAAGTTTATTCATCTAGGACTTCCCTAAAGCAGTGAAATCCCAGATACAGTCCCTAGCCTATGTTGTTGTCATTGCTGTTGAGTTGTTTTAGCTGTATCTGGTTCTTCAAGACCTCATTTGGAGTTTTCTTGATAAAGATATTGGGGAGGTTTGCCATTTCCTTCTCCAGTTCATTTTACAGATGTGGAAACTGAGGCAAACAGGATTAAGTGACTTGCCCAGGGTCACGCAGCTAGAAAGCGTCTGAGGTCAAATTTGAACTCAGTCTTCCTGACTCCAGTCCACTGCACCAGCTTGCAGTAGTCCCCAGTCTATGACCTTGCTGAGTCCATATACTCGCTGAAAAGATAAGTCAAACAACTCATTAGTGCAAAAAGTGGGACAAATTAATATTTCCCCTTTCTGTGGACATGTGCCTACCACATAGACATAATCTATCTAATTGGGAATGGCAGTGGGATGGCCTATACGTGACAAAGCTGAGTGTTCAGATATCATTACCCTCCAAGTGATACCATTACCACTGTTAAAAACCAAGTGAAAGAATCTCACTGGGCGGGGAACAAAGAGGTTAAGAATCCCAAGAGAAATAACAAAAAAAGTAATAAGAAAAGGATCATAGCAGTGCTGGTCCTCAAACTATACTACAAGGCAGTAATTAGCAAAACAATTAGTACTGCTTCAAAAATAAGAGTTTGATCAACAGACCAGATTAGTTACACAATATACTAGTGCAAACATGCCAGCTTGGAGTTACCCAAAGACCCCAGCTACTGGGGTCTGATTTCACAGTTTAACCAAGTGACTCACCCAGGCTCATTCAATTAATAAGTAAGGTAAAAATAAAGTAATAATCTGAGGTAAGATTCAAATTCAAGTCTTTCTGATTACAAATTAAGTTCTCTAATCCCCAAGGAGGTTCATTTTCTCAATTCTCTTTTTAAAAATATTTTTGTTTTGTTAAATATTTCCAAATTATACCTAATTTTTAGCAATCAATTTTTTTTAAATTGTGGATTCCAAGTTTTCTCCTCTTCCACCCCTTCCCCTCTTTGAGAAGGTAATCAATTTGACAATAATTACATATACAGTCATGCAAAACATATATTCTCTTAGCCATGTTGCATAAGGAAGCACAAAAAAAACCAAAAAATTTTTACCAAGTATATTTCCATCTGCATTCAGAGTTCATCAGTTCTCTCCTTTCAACTCTTCTTCAAGATCAAGATTTTTGGTTACTCTAATGACACACTGTCCAGTTATGAGCTTTGTTCTTCCCATTTATACTGTTAAAATATATATTGTTTATTTATTTTTACAAACATTTATTATCCCACCCTCCAATTGCCTCCCTCCACTAAACAACTTCAAAAAAATAAAATTCTCATAAAAAATATGAATACACCAAAAAAAGTAAATTCCCACATTGGTCATGTCCAAAAATTTATGTATACCTCATTCTTCATTTTAAATCCCTCCCCTCTCTGGTAGGAAGTGGGTGAATTGAATCAATTTTTAATTTTTTTAATGAAACCACCAGAAATATGCAGAGAAGACATTTCTGCTTTTGGATTCTTATAGTTTTATTTTGGTTGCAGGAGTCAGTAACCTGATTAAATTGTAGATCACACATCAAGTTTATGAGATCCTATGAGGCATTAAGAGAAACAAGTATCCACTAATAAGAAGGTTGTAGTCCCATGGAACCCTGCCCTGGTCAAATCATATCTGGACTATTGGGTTCAGTCTGGTACAGTAATTTAGAACAGACATTTATAAGATGTACTGGGAGCAGAGGAGGTCAACCAGGTTGCTGAAAGGTCTCCATTTCATTCCAGATGATGATCAGCTGAAGGAACTGAGGTTGTTTAGAAATGAGGCAAAAATAGTCTTAAGTAGCATAAAATTGCTGCTTTTCTCAAGTAATTGAGAGGCAGTCACATGAAAGAGGGATTAGACTAGTCCTTTTCTGCCCCAAAGCACATAACTAGAAGTAGTAGATGGAGGCCATGGAGAAATAGACTCAAAATCTGACATGAGGAAAAACCATTCATAGCAACATAACAATTACAATAATTAAAGCTCCTTATCACAATCACAGATCTCCAACGTGGAACGGGCAGCCCTGGGAGGTGATACCCTACTGTTGTTGGAGATTTTGCAGATGAAACAAAATTCATGGGAAGACTGGGAAGGGGAATGTAATCCAGGTTAGGGATCAGACAAGATGGAAGCCTCAGGTATCTCTCTTTGTCATTTAAAGTGGTGAAGTAAAGGCTATTCCCCAGAATGTGCAGTTTAATATAGGATTCCACTGTCCATTTTTAAGCAAAAAATGTACTTTGAGAATGAAAATACTGCCCTTCTCTATATGACAACACCTGAAAATGCATCACTCAAATAATTTCATTAATCTTCACAGCATCCTCATTAAGACACAAGCCTTATTACTCTCACAAGAAGCCGAGGCACCGGGAAGCCCAACATTCCATAACTTTGTATAGGATGTCCCCCATTCCTGCAATGTTTTCCCTCCTCACCTCTGCCTCTTAGAACTACTGGTTTTCCCCAAAGACTCAGCTCATGTTTTATAAGTGACCTTTTCTGGATTGCCCAGTTGTTAGTACCCCACAAAATTCCTTTCCATCTACTTTATTTACATTTTTACATTTAAATACTTTTTGTATTTATTTACTGTTTGTAAATATTGACTCTATATATTTGCTTTTTGTAATATATTTATGTTGCATACATTACATTGTATATATTTATTGTTATCTAGTGTTATTTGCCCTAGTAGAATATAAGTACTTTGACTACAGGCATCATTGTTTTCTTCCTCTTTTTATCCTTAATAAATTCTTATTAAATTGAATTTAATTAAATTATGAGTGATCACATAGGTAGAAAAAAGACAATGGAATATTTTTATTGCCTGTTGTAAGCTTGAATTTCATACTTCTAAAATTCATTTCAACTCACAAATATTTAGCAAGGTCATTCTAAGGATGAGACACATTCCACTGAAATGGTTCTACAAAGAATAGGACTAAGGTTCTAAAACCGTAATCATTCACGAGGCCAAAAAAGCCATGAAAAATTTAAATAAGCCATTCTCTGGGTCTTATTGAATCTATATTTAAGGAACCAGCCTTAGTCTTATTCTTTAATCCCAAGAGGCTGTCAGGACCAAGGGAGGTTTATTAACTGTAGACAATGTGACCAGAAGAAGCCTGGGCAATCAAAGAAGATTAAAGGACGAAACCTTTGTCTGAATATTGAAGATATTTCCCTGTAAAAGGAAGACATTCTCACTGACACCATGTTGGAGACATTCATAATATCTTCTCCACAGATATAGACATTCCCCTTTGACAACACATTGAAACTACATCTGACAGCTCCTATGCAGAGATTAGAACTCGAGCTGAAATTTAAGAGTCCCCATAGTCTTACTGCCATACTATTATAGAGGAAGAAATTGAGAGTCAGAGAGGTTAAAAGATTTATCCAACATTGTATAGTCAGTGAATGAAAGAGCCAGGATTCAAATTCTGTTCCATAGGTGACGACAATTTCAGAACTCATTCTATTTTACTACGGAGTCTCAAATTCTTTGATGAGCATGTAGAATACCCTGGTTCTGAATACTCTTTGATGAATTGACATAATAGTTCTGTTCTCCCCTCCCAAAGAATAGTGTTGCCAAGTCTCGGCCCCAATATAAGTTAGAATCCCTCGGTCTATCCACCAAGGGGTCAGGTGTCACCAGGTCCATGGTTTCTTCCTAAGTTCTTTCTGAACCTTTCAACTGACTTTGCCCCAGTAGCAGGTAGCTGCTTTGGTAGCCCCATTCAGGTGAGAGAATTGTCAGTCACCGCTCTCTTTTTAAGGTCCCCAGGTCATTTCTTGGCCACAGTGAGAAAGGAAGACTTTAATAGAGGATCTGGAATGTTATATTCTGGAAATATTTATAGATTTCTTTGTGATTATGCTAAATGACTTTGAAGTGACAACTTTGCAAAGAAGAAATTAAAGCAATCCATTAACCTCGGTAACCTTCTTAAATGTAGCATTTACTTTCAACATGCATAATAAATCTGTGCATTAAAATACTGGTAAAGAATTTTAAAATCTTAAGTGTATCAATGGAAAAATGATTCCATACAGGATTGATTCTACATATATTTCATCTGACAAGTTGTTAATTCTTGCCCATATCTATGATGCCTTTCACGCCCCACTCCTTCATCTCCATTCACAGAACTGTCATCCTCATACAGGTCATCATCACTTCTCACCTAGACAATTGTAACAGTGATTTTAATTGGTCTTCCCCCTCACCAAACCAGTCTCCACAAAGTGTTCCATGTCACTGCTATATCCAAGTATCTTCAGTGGCTCACTATTACCTCTGGATAAATGCAAAGCCCTTTACAATCACCTAACCACTGAATTTCAGAGTTGACAAGGACTTCATCAGCCTCTAGTTCAACTCATACCACACGCGCGTGTGCACGCGCACACACACACACACACACACACACACTTACTGCAACATACTGGCCCAATAAATCATCTAGCCCCGATAAGGAGAACTCTATTATCTGCAGTGGAAGATCATTCCCTATTTTAAAATCTTTAGCAGTTAGGGTATTTCCCTTACCATATATCAAGTGTAGATTTGCTTTTTTTTTTTTTCAAGCTTCCCCATCACTTTATTCTGTCCACTGAGGCAAAGCAGAGTCAGCCTAATCCTTTAGGCAGCTAAACTATACAACCCCCACAGACATACCCAGTCTTCTTTCCTCTAGTTCACATATCCCCTATTCCTACAATCAGTTCCCATATGACATTAACCAAAGAACCTTCATCATCTTGGCTGTCCTCCTCTGGTCTCTCCCCAGCTTATCTATGTCTTTCTTAAACTGTGGTACCTGGAACTGACCACAACTGACTCATACTGTCTGACTAGGGCAGACTATTACCTCTCATCTCACTATTCCTGGAAGATATACAATACATACAAAACAATAAACATTTGTTAAGCACCTACTATGTGCCAGGGCAACTAGGTCGTACAGAGGATGGAGCACTGGGCCTGAAGTCTGGAAGATTCACATTCAAATCCGGCTTCAAACACTAGCTGTGTAAGCCTGGGCACATCACTTAATCCTTATTTGCCTCAGTTCATCATCCGTAAAATGGGGACACATTGGAGAAGGAAATGGCAAACTTCTCCAGTGTCTTTAAGAAAATCCTATGGATAATAAGTCTGTGGGATAACAAAGAGTCAGACGTAACTGAATGACTGACCAAAAAAAATGTTCCAGGCACTGTGCTGAGCTCTCATCTGTTCAGTTCATTTACACATTATATCACTATTTAGTTTGGAGTTGGGCTAGCGCCCTTTTTACTGTTAGCTCATACATAATGAGGCAGCAGGACACTAAAACCTGGGGCCTTTTTCATCACCCAACCAGCCAACTGTGTCTCTCAACTCATGTTTGTTATTTTGATTTTTTTTAACCCAAGCACAAGACTTTATATTTATCTCTACTAAACTTCATCTTGTCTGAAATGGTTCAATGTTCTAACCAGTCAAGATGATCCCCTTCCTCTGTTTAGTCATTATTTCCAGCTTTATGGGATCATACAAAGACTTTCTCTATGCCTTTACCTGGGTCAATGAGAAAACATGAAAGAAGGCATGCAGAGTCCTGAGGCGCTCTACTAAAGACTGCCTTCCAACTTAACATCAAACCATTAATAACTACTCTTTGGTCCAACCATCTAGCCAGGTCTAACTCCATTTACTTAAGACATCAGGGTGTAAAACATAATAAATACTTAACAATTGCTGGTTAATTAGACCTGACAATCTATTTTGCTATCCTTAGCTCTGCTAACAGTCTCAGATCCTTCTGTAGTTTGCCCTCCTGATTTTTTGAAACCATTATATTGAGTTCTTTATAATCATCTTCTATTCCCTGACCTTGCTTCTATCCTATGAAGATGATAGATAGATGGATGGATAGACAGACAGATAGATGAATGGATAGGATTGTGAGTCCCCTATGCATTCACACTGGTCATTAGACAACTCCTATTTTTACCTCTTCAAAAGAATTGCTCATCTTTGTGATTAAGAGTTTAATTATTGAGAGCTTCCAAGGCTGACTTCTGTAAAATTTCCATCCTTTTTTATCCTGACATCAGGCTGAATTCCATATTTATTCCGTATTATTCCCCTCTGTCCTTTATATAATTCACTCAAGTTCCCCAAACTTGGCAGTAATTTTCCCACCTCCATGTCTTTATACAAGCCTTTTGTCATACACTCCTTCCTTATCTCTTGGCTTTGGATATTTTACATCCTTTAAGGCTCACTGCAAATCTCACTTTCAATATGGAATCTTTCCTGATCCTCTTAGTTTTTCACGTTCTCCCAGTTATTTTGTATTTACTTATCAGTGTACTTGTAACCCATAGCCTTGGGAGAATATTTGTACTCCCCTTTCAGCTGAGTTTGGTCTCCAGATATTTATAAAGAGCTAGCACAGTGCCTGGCACTTTTCTTCCCCTCCCTTCTCTTCCCAGATCATAAAAATCAATCACTTCTCCTTGGGGGTTTAGAGGTAGCCCTAAGGGAACAAAGCTCAGAAGTCCCCAGTGGTATGTTTCTCATCATGATTACCAATTATATCAATTACTCAGCCAGACCTGATTAGTTTTTAGAAAGGATCTAGGTTGTTTTTTTTTTTTTGGTTTTTTTTTTGGTGGGGGGAGCAGGGATTGAGCTGATAATATAATTACAAGGGATACAAATATCCCCTCCTCAGCAGTCTGGGGCATATTCTGACAAATGTCGATTCGGAGCCTAGAGGAAAGTGGACTTAGACATAGAAAGCAACTGTGGCAAAGAGGTAACTCACAGTTCTGTGAATTCCTTTTGTTTGAGCCTCCAAGGTGGTCCACTTACATCTGGGATAGCTTTTGCTGCTGTCAACTTTGTAGAGCCCTGAATCTACATCCAGTCTTTCCATGACTCTCAATATAGACACTGTCCTCAGATGTTCCAGAGATGTTTCTAGAGGAAGTAGGAAGATGGGAAGATAGTAGGAAGATAAGAAATCCAAAATCCTTCAACATTCTGAAGTTGTTAAGGCACAAACAGGAGTAGGAGACCTAGACCAAGGCACTCTTCAAGCTCCCCCTAAGATATTCCTTCCCAAGTGGTCTCCCTCCAGACATTAGAATTGCTTTGATTCTCAACTAGCTCCCTAGTTTTATACAAGGCCCATGTGGCATTACCAAGTCCCCTACCCACTCATATCTGACTTCCTGTCCCATTTAGTAAAGCATCCAAGTCATCTTCACACCTAATAATAATTTGTTGTTTCCATTAAGAAACATTCTCACCAGATGAAGGTAATTACTTCTAAGTAGGGTGGGATAATCAATAGACTTCTACACTCATGCACATCACATCTCCCTAGTAGATAGTAAGCTCTTCCAAGGACCATACTATGCTTCCCTTTGTGAATCTATTCTTAGCACTTGACAGTGTTAGGCACATAATACATTCTCATCCAAGGCTTATTCAATTGAACTTGTAATTAAAGAATCACAAACTGTAGTACATTGAAAAATCAGAGAATATGACTTTGACATCCAGTGCTGACATTTTCTACCTTCATGAACTTGGGCAAGTCATGTGACCTCCCTGGACCTCAGTTTCATGACCTCTGATCTCCCCTGCAGCTCTATATTTGGGATATCATGATAAAGAATGACAGAGAAAAGAGAGTTAATTATAACTGATCATTTTCAGGTCAGGGTCATTTTTAGATTCTAAAAGTTCTGTTTTAGTTAAAGGAACTAAAAACCTAAAAACCCCTTATTAAAATAATTAGCTATTATCAACAGAGAGCATTCAGTCTCACAGTTCCATTGTTGAATAATGAGGAAGCATAAACCTCCCAAATGTACAAGCTTTAATTTGTGGAATCATTTTCCCCCAAAGGCCTCAGCAGGGTCTCCAACAGAGATTCTCTCCCTTTTCTCTGTATTTATGCTTGTTACATCCATCAATTAAGAGGTAGAATAGCGAAAACAAGGATGGCAGTAATCCCAGTGTAATCTGCACGATCAGGCCACCCGAGGACTCTTGTGTTCATTCCTGGGCACTGAATTTTAGAAAGGACTTTAATATGCTAAGCAGGTCTGGGGAACCTGCAGCCTTGGGCCCCCGTATGACCTTCTAGATCTTTGAGTGTGGCCTTTTGATTGAGTCCAAGTTTTACAGAACAAATCCTTTTATTAATGGGATCTGTTCTGTGAATTTGGATTCACTTGAGGACCTAGAGGGCCACATGTGGCCTCAAGACCACAGGTTCCCCACCCTGAGAGAAGGATAAGCTAAAGGAGAGAGGTGGCCAAGGATGCTGAAGGGACTAAAGATCCTGGCATAACGGAGTTGAAAGACATAGGGTGGTTTACCCAGGAAAAAAGACTTAAAAGTGACAGGATTGTTATGTTTCAGTATTTAAACGGTTGCTTTATAGACAAATAATTGAACTTACTCTGTCTTGCCCAAAGACAAAACCAGGAGAAATGGAGTTTCAGAGAAGTACGTTTTGGTTTAAGATAAAGCAATACTTTGTAATCACTAGAACTGTCCAAAACAAAACGAAATGTAGTGGAAGGAGGTCTTCATGTACTCTCTGGCTGAGCACTTATTGGATATACTGAAGAGGAGAGTCATATTCAAGTCTGAGTTGGATTAGATGAAATCCCTTCAATTCTGATATTATAGGAAATGATGTCATGAGTTTCTGCAAGCTCATATCTCTGATCTAGGTGCTCTGCATTAAGTCAAACAGATATGACAAGTCAACACAAAGCCAAAACCTCTGGATGAAAGGTCATTAATTTTACCCATCATCCAAATGTTTTACCACACCAAAAAAATATGAATCCTTCCAAATTACTAGATTTCTACCATGGAGACAAGATATTCTATTCGTGTCTATCTGATTTTTTTTCATATTTCAGTCACATTCTAGCTTTATATGATAGACACAGCCATGGGTTCTGTCTACTGCCTACTTTTACTCTAATATTGAATAATGAAAAGTCTAGACCCAATGAAAATGAATAAATTGTACTTAAACAAGATGTACCAATACTCCCTTACTCCTTCCCCCCAAGATATACACATCCTCCTTGAATACCTCAAGTATGCAAATGGACCCTTACTTCTGGTTCATGTCTCTCAGTCACCACCCACTTTGTCCATTTAGAAAGACCCCAGTCAGCATGAATGCAGGGCAGCATGAAGAGCACTGGGTTCTACAGTCAGAGGACCCAGAGTTCAAATCCTTCCTCTGATGTTTACTATATGATCTTTGCCAAGTCTTGTCACTACCTGAGCCTTTGTTTCCCCATCTGTAAAACGATGGGGTGGGATTAGATGACTTCCGTGGTCTCTTCCAGTCCTATATCTGGGATCTTAAGAGCTGATGATACATGCCTTGCTTTGACTTGAGTGAAGAAACAAAAAGGTTTATTACTGTCATCTACTGGCCAGCCTTGGTGATAGCAGCTGTGCTGTTATTCTAGAAAAAGTCAAAGAATTTATAAAACTAGAAGGGACCTTAATGATCATCAATCCCAATCTTCATGTTTTTTAATGAAAAAACTGAGACCCAGGGATACTGTTTGGGGCTTAAATTGAAGGGGATCATGGCAAGTACAAAAGAACCTTTTTTTAGATATTCCTCATCAAATTTATTTTACCATCCAAATTATCATTATTAATAATAACTAGCAAAAAGTCAGTCAAATATCATTTACCTACAAAGGATTTTTGATCCTTCAGGAGGGATACTGAGGTCCCCAGATCTTAATCTCCTCCATCTTACATATAGCTAACTACATGTACTGTGTAGGGGCATAAGAGAAAGAGACGCTATGGAGATGGAGGTCAGACCCCTGGGAAGTACTTTAGTAGTCAGCTGAGTTTTGAACGGAATGAGAAAGTTGACCCTCCCTTCCTCTGATAAAATCTATAACAGCAGCAACAGTAGTAACTAGCACTTCTATCTCACCGTAAGGTTCCTGATGCTTTTTGCTCAGAAACTCCCTGGAACACAGGTTCTTGTTTCATGAACAGAGAAACAAAGGCTAAGGATCGATAACTTGGTCAGGATCTGACCCATACAGAAGTAGAATACTACATCAGGTTTGCTAAGTCTAACCCACTGCTTCTAAGAAATTTCACCAAAGGAAAGTCTTCTATACTACCAACGCTTCATCTAAAAGAGCCTCTTCCATTCCTTTTCTAGCAATTTTAAGGTATTGAATAATGAAAGGAAAATAGATTTGTCAGTCATTGACCAATAGACTAGCCAAATAACCCAGGATCATGCTCATGGTTATATGTAATCTAGTGGGATGAAATATTAGCATAATGCCTGGTATATAGTAGATGTTTAATAAATGCTTGTTTCCTTCCTTCATGGCATATATTACACTGTTTTGGTATATTATGTTACATGATTTTTACATTATACTCCATTGTTATATCTCATCAAATTTCTTTCTCGTATTGTTTTATCATGCAATATAACATTGTTATCTTAAAGAATAAGACCAGCAGCTGATTCAAAAAGGAATATCTGAGTAAGAAGTAAGAACATGAGCAAAGAAAAGTCATTCAAACAGGCAACAGGCATTTATTAAATCCTTACTAAGTGCTAGCAATAAGTGAGAGCCAAAGTGGGATAAAAGGGAACTCTCCTTGCAAGGTTGTTGGCATTGTTCTTAGGGGTCTAAAGTCAATCAATTGCATTTGACCCCATCTCACCAATTATAAAAATTCTATCAGGGTAATTTTTTTTTCCTTCTTGTGGTTCAAATCACTGTATTGCTGGGACCTCAACTAGGGAAGACTTGATGATAATAGTTCCATTAGTAAAAAACAAACCAAAAACATAAATAGATAAATATTTTTTAAAAAAATAAGTTCATATTACATCCTACAAAATTTGGCATTCCACATAATAGAAACAGAATATTAGTGCTAGTAGAAAAGCATAGGTTTTGTCTCATTTCAGTTCAGACTATCCGTGACTTTTTTGAAAGCTTAATATAAAGTGATATTTGGAGAAAGTGAGTGTAGGGGAGGGAGGTGAGGAAAATAGAGTGGAGAGATCACTGTGACATTCTGAAACCCACCATCACTGGAAAATGATGCCCCCCAACACATACACAGGCAATCAAGAGTTAATTCTAGAAAGCCTTTAAATCTGATATGAGAAATTTCTCTCTATAAAAAGAACAATATCCCCAGGCATGTAATTATCTACTGAAATGAAAACAGAAAGACAATCCATAGGATAACAGTCTGAAACAAGCAAGAACAGAAATATTTATCAGCAGTAATTTAAAAATGAAATACATAAAATTAATCTCCAAGTCCTTCAGGATTCACTTTCAATTCATTTCATGTTTTTGCCAGAATAACACAAAGTCCGTCTACCCAAATTGTGGGCAATTTGACTAGTGATGGTGAGAGCAAGGACTTGCTTCTACCACCCCGTTATAAGAGGAAAATTGAGAGATGTTGTTTATTGCAGATGGAGATATGTTTATCATAATGCAACCTGACTTTCTGGAATCACTGTTCCTTTTGAATGCTAAAATCCAAACCACAAAGAAAAAAGCACGTGATGACTAATAGCATGTAATTGCCATAAATTAGGACTTCACGTGGATAGTGGAAATAATTGTTTCTGTGCAGTTTATCAGCAATGACTAGAAATCATACAGGTCACTGGAAAAATCAGTTACTCCTATATGGCCCCCTACTCAGCACCAGAGAACTGGTGAAAACCAGAAACCTTAGTTTGATTCAGAATATCACCAAATCTCAGAGACAGGAGGAACCTCAGGAACCACCTTGTCCAACCTGGACCAGGTCAATAATACTCTCACTACCATATGCAATGTCTGCTTGAAAAGCTTAAGTGACTTCCTTCTGCTACCTGCCAAAACAGCCCATTCAACTTTTGAGGGGTTCCAATTGCTTATTTTTCCTGATATCAAATCTATATTTTTCATTTGCATTTCAATCAAACAGGCAATAAATATTCTTTAGGTACCAACTATGTGCCAGACATTGTACTAAGTTCTGAAGATACAAAGACAAAAGAGAAATAGCCCCTAGGCTGCATATAAATTCCATCAATTTCTTCCAGGGTGAAGGAAAACAAGTCTAACCTCTCTTCCATGTAACACCCCTTCAAACCCTTCAAGATCACTTTCATGTCCCCACTAAAACTTTCCATATGCCTCAATTTCCTCAATTGTAAAAGGGGACAATAGTAGCACCTACTCCATAGGAGTGTTGTGAGGATATGTATGAGCATATAAGCAAATGAGATGGTATTTGCAAAGTACTTAAGACATCATCTCTCCTGTAGTAGGTGCTCAATAAATTCCTAATTTTTAAAGGATGGAGTATATTCTAGATATGAGGCCAAGTCAAGGAATCAGGACATGGGGATGCCCGTATTAAGAAAAAAAAGAAAGCCAGCTAAATTGAGCATATCATATGTGGATATATATAAAGACACATATAAGTACATATGTGTGTCTATATAATAGATATAATGAGGATAGGAAGTAAATTGGAGTCAGGTTGTTAGGTTGAGGGCTTTAAATGAAAGAAGATTTTAGGTCACTCCTGGAGGCAATAGGGCACCAGTGGAGTTTATTAAGTCGAGGAGTTTCATGGTGAGAGCTACATTTTAGGACAAATCACATTGACAGCTGAGTGGAGAGGGATTTGAGACAGGGAAACCAATAGAAATTCATTGTAATAGTCAAGGCCAGAGATCTGCAATAGGACAGTGGCAGTATGAGATGAAAAGAAAGGGATGGATACAACAGATGTCGTGGAGGTAGAATAAATGAACTGATTGGTTATTGGGATAAGGGAGACTGAAAATTTAAGGATAATGATGAAGTTGGGAGCTTTTCTGACTGGATAGATAGAGATAGCCTTGACTCTAAGAGGGACATCTCAGAGAGAAGATGATGAGCTCTGTCTGGGCTCATTGGGTCTGAGATGCCTCCTGGCTCTCTAGTGGGAAATACCCAAATGGCAATTAATGAGGTGGAATTAAAGCTCAGGAGACATGGGTTGGTTGGGGGTGTATCTAAAAATCATTTAAAGAAGCCAGGACAGAGCCAGAGAGTACAGTCCCAGCTAAGGGGAGTAATATGAATTATGATTCAGCAAAGGAGAGAGCATGGTCAGATAGGAAGGGGGAGAATCAAGAGAAATCAGTATCACAAAAACCAAGTACTAAAAGGGTATCTAAGTGCAGAGGATGGATAACAGTATCAACTATTGCAAAAAGGTCAAGAAAAATCTATTCAATTTGGAAATGAATAAATCACTGGCAACTTTGGACAAACTGATGAGATGAGAAGCCTGAGTGCAAAGGGTTGAGTAGTGACTAAGTGAAAGAAATAACTATGGAGCATAAACATCTTTGGCTAGGAGTTTGGCTATGAAAGGGAGGAGAGAGATAGGACAATAGCTAAAGGTGATGATTGAGAGGAACTTGTGTGATGGGTGAGTTTTTTTTTAAAAATTGAAGAAGACTTGGGCCTTTTTGCTTTTAACAGAGGAAGAATTAGGGGAGGGGAGAGAGGGAGTGAAGGAGAGAGGGAGAGAGAGAGCACAAAGATCAGAGAAAGTAGGGCAACGGTCGTGGTGCAATCTGCCCGAGGAGATAGGAGAAAATTGACATTGATGTTCACTTAATGATGCAAGACCTTAAATAGTTATCCAAAAGCAGCCTATTTCAGAGAAACTATCTGGAACATAGCCACGGAGATGGAAAGTCTCTTCTTCACCCCAGACTCTGCATCAGTGATTCCAAAAGAGAAAGGTGCCATTTGCCAGGCCATGGCAATTCTCAAAGTCTGGAAGGAAACCCAAATGGCTTTCATTAGCACTTAAATTAATTGCATAAATTTAATGTCATTCCTTTACAATCCATTGTCTTCACAGGTTTCAGTTCTGGCTGTCTGCTTAATAAGTTAAACTATTATAGCAATAGGGCACATATCTTTGTCATTTGTAGAAATATTGAAAAAAAAACTAAGTGGTTAATTTGTTACTATTTTGTCGAATCAATTAGCTCAAAAAGACTCCATTGTCAAGGAGAGACCTGTTTGCAGAATTAAAGGTCTCCTTGTACTTCAGGGTGAGAGCTCCGCTGCCAGTACAAATGTGAGGGTCAGGCTATATATAGTGCACTAATTGGCTTTTCTTTTTTTTCCAGTGATAAATTGTAGGAAATTTGGGATTATTAAACCTACTGACTACCCAAGCTGGTTCCATAGATCAGAAACTCCTTCGGGAAAATGAAAATATATCTTCCTCAAGTCCATTCTCATTACTCCTAAGTTCAGCCTTCCACGTAGGCAATGGTCATGTAATTGGAGGGATCACAGGAAAGTCACTCTTCTGTCTTTGTCTTCTTCCATCCAAATATTTAATTGGTCAATATCACCAAGAAGAAAGTGAAGAATGGGTCACTATTACCGTGCATACATTATGGTCCTAAGCCTCAATGTGAAATGACATGCTGTCTGGTTGTCTATGGACCCAAGGATGAAAGTACTGAATCAAAAGCATTTGAAGGCATCCAGCTGCAGAAAAAAAACACTTTAAAGGATAAGGAAACATTTCTTTAAATGGACCCAGTTATGTACTTTTTAAACACTTCATACCTCATATCTTATCTGATCCTTGCAACAACAGAGAAAGGCAGATGCTATTATTATCTTCATTTTATAGAGAGAAATTGATACAAATAGAGATAACAGGACTTACCTTGGGTCACATAACTAATAAGTATATGAGGAAGGATTTGAACTCAGGGCTTCCTGACTAAATCCAGCACTCTGCCCATTCCCCCACCTAACTGCCCCCAAATTTATGAACTGAGAATGTTGAAGTTAGTGAACTCAACTCCCTAGGTAGTGATCAGGGTAGCTCAAATTGCATGCCGATGAACTAACTGGAGCTTTGCCACTATAATTACATACCCACTGGTCCTGTTTATCAAGTGTTGCCCTCTTCCACTTGGCAGCCCCACCAAGGAGCTGGCTGTTACTTCTTGCTAGTGTCTGGTCAGGGGGCAGGAAGGGAAAGAGAAGAATCTAGCGTAGCCAACTTGGATTCACAAAAATGATTGAATTCTCCATTCTCAATGAAAATATTTGGGGAAACTTAATCAGCCAATCAACAACACTTATTAAGTGCTTACTGTATGCCAGGCACAGAGGATACAAAAAGAAAAGTGAGACAGCCCCTACTTTCAAGGAGTTTGTATTCTACTTGGAGAAGAGCAGACAACATTTACATAAACATGTAAATTTTACATATATTTATGTATATATACATATATACACATAGATATAATATGTTACACATTACAGATATGTATTCATACATATTACATGTGTGTATTACTATTTTGTCTATATTACATGCTATGTATATGTATATATCTCTATGTATACTTATATATGCATATATATGTATTATATATATATGCATATGTCAAATATAAACTCATTTTGTCAGGGCATCAATACTTGGAGGAATCAAAAAAGTCCTATTGATGGAAGAGGAATTTTAACTATAATTTGAAGGAAGTATGAGGTACTAAGAGGTGGGTATGAAGAAATAGAATATTTGAGGCATGGAGGGGGACTATATATGCAAAGGTATGTAGATGGGAGATTATCACCACATTTCTAACTCCACACTTTTTGTTTCACAAACTCAGTAGATATTTAAGAGACTAGAATGATCTTCATGGTCTGCTACTAAGGAAGAAAACAGGTTTTCTACAGAAGGGTCACTTCTCTTTTACCTGTCAGTTAATCAGTTGTTTTTACATAGGAACAATAGGTCACATCAGTCATGGTACCCAGTGGAATCTCAAATGTTCTGTCCACTCAATGAATCACAGTCCAAGTTACAGCATCTGTCCCGTGTCAGTGACCAAACTGATGAATTTACCCTTGGCTTGAGCTACTTTATCCCACTCCCTACCTAGCAGGCTACCATTAGCTGGGATAATTTAGTTGGGGTCAGTCCTCTCAGTTAGACCCCTGTTTGAGATTATAATAAACACTATCAATTTGGAAGAAATTTGAGAATTCCAGAGGTCTTGTTTGGAAATCCTCTTTTGACTTATTTTCATTTGATTCTTTTTGAAAAATGAAATTCAACATAAAAGCAAATTCCACTCACAGTAATCTAACAGAACTACCTGAACTCAGGCTGATTATTTTATTTTATTCCTGAAATATACATATACATATTTCATAAATATGAAAATGACATGAAATGTCCTCAAACATTATGTCAGAGGTCTTGAGTTCCAACCCATGATGTTGGACATGTCACTTCACCTCCCTAGGCCTTAGTTTCATCTCTTGAATGAGGTGTTTGGCCTAGAATGACCTCTTAGGTTCTTTGTAGCTTTATATGTATGAACCTATGAAATCTGTCACTTCCCCACCTCCTATAACCTGATAATAGTTTGATGGGAAGCATGGTGAAATCCTGATGTTAATATCATCCAGATCAATGCCATCCTAACAGAAAAGATTGGGCCAATGGCAAAGGCACAACTGATTGAGTGCATTTCATTATTTTTTCAGAAGAAACTTAATTGATCTGAATATGACTCAAATTCATTTGATCTTTTTTTGCCTATACCAAAAGAAAAATCGAGCACCACTTAATTAGTGATTCAGATATGACTTTATGGCCAGTCAAGCTCAAAGGCCAACAGAAATTTGAAAACTTAAAGCACAGAGGATACAATATGGCCTTGTAGTCATGAAGACAGAAGCATCCTAAATGTGTGACCCAGGGCCTCGTTACAATTTTTATGACTACAAATTACAGAGCAGATTCAAATTGTTATTAACAAGGACTTCCACACCAGGCATCCTGCATGCCAGTGAAATCAAAGGTCTGGACCAGAACCCAAACCAAAGTAACATTAAAACGCTTGAATGAGGTGACTTTTAAACATATAAGAAAGCAATCCAAATCAGTAGAAAGTCAAGAGAAGACATTAGAATATTTCAAAAATTTTCTATCCTAGATTCACAGCACTGTCCTGTTTTCCACGAGAATAGTTCTAAACTGACACCATGCATCAATGCATTAGGGAATAGCCATAACAGGACCTGCTGCTTCCCTTTTGACTGGACCAAGAAATTGTGGTAGACCAGCTCATTATCCAGGGAGGAATGTCATCCACTGGAAGCCACTAAATTCATTCAAGATCATGGAGAACCTCATTTTTTACTTTGTCTCAACAGACCTAAGTGCATTTCATAACAGACCAAATCTTTAGGCCTCCAGAAAAAAAGTGATTTATTTTAAAGTAAACTGAGTTTTTTGGTCTCACTTTTAGTGACACCAAAAGGTGAATGACAAGGAAGGAAGGAAGGAAGGAAGGAAGGAAGGAAGGAAGGAAGGAAGGAAGGAAGGAAGGAAGGAAGGAAGGAAGGAAGGAAGGAAGGAAGGAAGGAAGGAAGGAACATTTATTAAACACTTACTATGTGTCAGACACTACACTAAGCACTAGGGATACAAATACAAGGAAAAAGAAAGACAGTCCCTGTTAGTACCAAATGTGGGACATGATTTTGAAGTCCAAAAGTCAGGTGCAGGAGCAGCAGGGGAATGAAGGCCAGTCTGGGCCTCAGTACATAATAGAGGCTTCTATCCTGCCTCCCTCCCTCCCTCCCATCCTTCCTTCCTTTCTTCGTTTGCTCCAGGCCACTCACCACTCAGAGAAAGGGGCCAGCCTTCTAGAGGGCAATCTCAGAGTGAGAAGACCAAAGGGATGGTTAGATGTGAGGAAGTGATAAAGCCCCAGGAACTGTGGGAAGTTTTAGGAAGAGACAGTAGAGTTTTGTCACCTGAGGACTCTTCTGGGCTAAAGCCTAAGGTTACAATACATAAGTGATAACTTCTCCTGATCTAAAGGAACTTAAATTCTACTGAGGGGAAATGATGTACACAAATTGAGAAAAATACATGCAAAATATATTCAAAGTCATTTGAGTGGAGCACAGTAACCAGTAGGGAAAAGGGCAAGCAGAAAAAGGTGTCATGAGGGAGGTGGAACCTAAGTAGAGTCTCTACAGGTGCCAAGAGTTTCATGAGGTGGAAGTGAGGAAGGAATGCACACCAGGCATCAGAAACTGCTGGTGCAAAAGCATAGAGGCAGGAGATGGAATGACAGGCAGGATGCCAACAACTGGAGCTTTATGAAGAGCACCAGTGTCAGTGTTAGTGCTTTGAGTGTTGTTTTTTTTTTTTTATTTCAGTGTTAAATTGCAATAGAGTGTAAGCTCCTTCTGGCCCAAGACTGTTTTCTCTTGTGGTTTTCTCTCTGCACCTCCTTGCACCTAACACGGTGCTTGGCACATAGAGAGGACTTCCTAAATATGTGCTACATTAGATTGAATTGGGTATTACAAATATAGCACTCATTGATCGGCCTCTCTGTTTTTGAAGATTGCTTGCCATACTTTATCATCTGGAACAAACAATTCCAGAGAAACTCAGAAAGTATGCTATTCGCCTCCTGACAGGTGATGGGCTCATGACTGAATTAAACATTAAAAATCTGAGATTTGGAAGAAGTCATACATATTTGGACTTGCCCAATATGGGGATTTGTTTTGCATAATAAGGCATATTTGTTATAAGGATTTTCTTTTTTAATGAGAAGGAGAGACATAAAAGGAGAGAAAATCAATGCTTATATTTTTTAAATTTAATTAAAACATCATAAAAGAACAAATATGGTATATCTATCTCTGGTCCAGCATCTCTTCCTGCTGAAATACTCAGTCTATAGCTTTTTCTAATCATCCATGCCCTTAATGGGGTCTCTTACATCTCTTAGGTTTTATTCTTCACAAGATGACTGAGAATAACTTATTTAAATTCTAATCATTCCTGCTGAATTCTTTTCAAATTCTCTTGGTGTTTGAACTAGGCATTTTTTTATTTCAATGCTTTTCTTTTTCATACAATGAAAAAATTAACTCACCAGTGGTATTCATTGCTCTTTTCCCCCAGAAGGCAGAGTTTCTTTGTAAATAATAAAGCTTACTACATTTCTTTTCTAAGACTTTCCAAGTGAAAATGTCCCACTTTCAAAGACTTTAAGTTGTGATGCAAAATATATTCAGAAGCATGTGTATAGTCATTCTAAATGAAGATGCTTCTTTGCCTATGTCTTCTCTAATAGAAAGAAATAATATCCTGTGGTTAATGGAACTGAGGAGTGTGTTATGAATAGTGTGGTACTCTGGAGAGAGCTCTGGATTTGGAGGCATAAGATTCAAGTCCCCAGACCCGTTATTTACCGTGTTATCTTAGGCAAGCCACTTAACTGTTCTGAGACTCAATTTCCTATCCTGAAAAAAGGAAGGGAGAGACATTAGATCATCTTTTAGGTGTGTTCCAGTCCTAAATCTAGGATCCTAGTGGAAATAAGGATGAACTTGGAAGGATAAAAGACCTGAATGCAAATCCTGCCTCTGACACTAGTAGTGGGGCCATGTTTGCCAATCTCACTCATCAGCAGATTTCTTATCTATAAAACTAAAAAGGGAATCAAGTGAAAATAAATGCATACAAAAGTTCTGGCAAACATAACAGTACCATAAAATGGCAGCTGTTGTAATTATCATTGCTGCTCTGGAAAAATGCTCAGTACAATGGTGTGCATGCCTCAACATTCATTGTTATCTGAAATCATGAGGTAGGTAGTAGAGGGGTCTATCGAGTTGTCACAATTATTTTTTTTCTGAATTTGGCACACAGTTGGTGCTCAAAAATACCTTTTCAGGTATTTTTCTTTTAAAGTAATATTTTTGTGCATTTCTTACAGCACATCTGCTCAAAGAGCAGGCAGCTTTCTCTCAGCATTACAGGATCTATGATTTGGAAGGGACCTCATGGTCATCTAGACCAGCAGAAATGGAACCTTGTACATAGCAGATTAGCTTAGAAAACATCAATTTAACATTATCTTTATTGTTTTATATTTTTACTTATTTTATTAAATATTTCCTAATTGCATTTTAAGCTGGTTGAGGCAGTCAACTGACAAGCAGAAAGTCTTTACCTGGAGTTTGTTAATTTTTTTTAAAATTAGTAACTATATCTTAATATAAATAGTTTCTTTTATAATCCTATGTATGTATTTCTGTAGATTTTAAATAAACTTTAAAAATGCTATTCTGAAAAGGGATCCATAGGTTGCATCACACTGCCAAGGGAGTCCAAGACACACACACACACACACACACACACACACACACACATTAAAAAAAGATTAATATCCCCTGTACTAAAGAAAACCTATAACATATTTGATAAGCAACTGGTCAGTCTCTACTTGAAGACTTCCAATGAGGAGAAATCTACTGTCTTTTGAAGCAGCATAGTCTATTTGGGGAATATTTGCTTGCAGAGCAAATATATTTTGACTAATGCCGTAGTCCCATGGGTTCACCATATGTGTGGTGAACCTAGCTAAGTCCTGCAGGGAGATTCAGCTCTCCCAGAGCACAATAATTCCTGAGACACTCCTTCCTTCCTTTGGAAAGGGCTTACTTAGCAAGTCCCTGGGGGTGGAATGAATGAAGGAATAACACTCTCTATCGGGGCTTGTCCAGAGGTTAACAACTGTATCAAGCATCATACCCTCTAGAGTTCTAGAATTTTAGCCTTGGTCATGAATCTGAAATGAGACAGAACCTTGAACCACTTCCTTCCTTACTAATGTCCAATTAAAGTGTCCATTTAAAGTGTCTTCATGACCTGCAGACAATATAGAGGAAAGGCAGAAAAAAATCATCCTTTCACTGAAGTCCTTGAACAGATATTACCTTTGTTTTCAGTTTAGTCATTTTAAAGTCTTCTTTTTTAACGTATGCAATCCATCCCAGAATTTCTAGCAGTAAAAGTTTTTTTCTCTAGTGCTGTCCCCACACTGGGTCAAGCTTTAAAGTGTCAGTCTCTGAGTTTCCTTGACATCCACTCTAGCAGCTGGAAATGAGATTCGCTGCTGTTCAAAGCCTTGAACCAAAATGGAAAGATTGATTCTCAGAGCACATTATAGGCTATGGGAGGACTTGACTTAATCTACATTTTGTAAAAGTAAATGACTGTCTCTTTTATGTTTGAATCCACAGTGGCTGGGCACAGTTCCTAAGTGTTATTACTTTCTTTCCTTCTCATCTGCCTGCATATAGTGCCGGGGGTGAGAATAGAAGGTGGCTTTCAAGGGTGTCACAATTTCTTAGTCAACCATTAAAATGAGAAAGTGCAATGCCTCAGTTACTAATCCAATGAAAAGATTTGAAGTGAAGGGTTTAATGAACCCACTTCAAGTTCACCCAAATGTTGATGGATCCCTATCAACATGTTACTTGGGAAGCTGAATTATGGGTATTGAGTTCCCCAAATCATTGATCTAGACCTGGAAAAATATTCTAATGGTATCTAGTCCAATGCATCTTATTTTCCAGATGAATTGAGCAACATAAAGATTAAGTGACTTGCCCAAGGTCATGTGAGTTTTAAAGATCAGAGGTAGAATTTGAAAATATATCCTCTGACTTAAGAGTCACTGTTCTTTCATTGTTGAGAACAAATTCATAATTACAATCACATATGTGAGGTATTGTAAAACTCCAGGAATATTGAGAGAATGAGGCTCACTCAAAAGTCAGATCAGTCATGTAGGATTCAAATAGGACAATGTACTTGATCCCAACATTTATCCAGCTTATGATGCTGCTGAGTTCTTCACTTCTGATGACTTCACTTCTGACGACTGCTTTATGAGGATCATTCCTCCTTAGCCCCAGACAGGCAGTTCCTGTGACATGACTTTTGATGTACTGAGGCTGAGTAGGCTCAGTGGTGTAATAACTGCCTGACAAAGAGCTCAGTGAGGGTCTCTTAGGGTCATAGAATCGTTGACGGGGAAGAGACCTAAGATTGTTTCATGAAATCTCCTCCGAAATATTAACAGGTGGCCATGCCGGAGCCTCTAAACAAAGACGTGTAGTAATGGAGAGGGGCAGATAGGTGACACAGTGGTTAGAGTGCCAGGCCTGGAGTCAGGAAGACCTGAGTTCAAATCTGGCTTCAGATATTTATTAGCTGCGTGACCCTGGGCATGTCATATAACACTGTTTGCCTCAGTGTCTTTATCTACAAAATGAGCTCAAGAAAGAAATGGCCAACCACTCTGGTATGTTTGTCAAGAAAAACTCAAATGGGGTCATAAAGAGTCAGACATGACTGAAAATGACTAAACAATCATAAAAGTAAGGGGAAAGTCATTGATTCCTGTGGCATGTAGTCCACAGTGGAGTAGTCTTAATTGTTGAAAAGTTTATGTTTAAATAAGATCATAATTTGCTTTCCTTTAATCCTCCCCTTAACTGTAACATAATTTAGTGTTAGTATAAAATATTTAGAGGCAGAGTACGAAGATTTTGAAGAAATTTGACTGTGAAAGGAAAGGAAGATACAGAACAAAAGTAAGGGTAAGTAATTATTTTTAAAGGATGAAGTAAAACTGGTCATGTTTGTAAGTGGTATAGACCATACATGATCTGAGGATCCTTATCCCAACTCCTACTCTCACAGATGAGTCTTGAGCCTAGGACACATTTTGGGCATAATCAACAACAGAATTTGTTTTCTGAGACTATGCATATTTTTATGAAGAGTTTGCAGGGTTTGTTTTCTTTTTGCTCCCAAAATGAGGATGGGTAAGGAGGTAAAAGGGAAAGAAAATAAGTGATCACTAATAGGGAAAAAATAATTTTTGGAAAAAAAGGTGGCATAGTATTAATAATATTAATTATAATATAATATTAAAAATATTATGTTCATGATAATAAATAAATATAGCTGATATTTGTATAGTGCTTTAAGTTTTGCAATGTGCTACACAAATATTATCTCATTTTATCATCTCAACAACCCTGGGAAGTAGGTGCCATTGTTATCTCCAGTTTATGAATATGGAAACTAAAGCAGATGGAGACCAAGCTACTTACTCAGTATCTCAAAGCTGGTAAGTGTTTGAGGCCAGATCTTAACTGGATCTCTCTTGAATCCTTGTCCAATTGATTATAGCACCTTAATGGAAAAGTTATTGGAATTAGAGCTAGAAAACCTGAGCATGAATCCTGGCTCTACTATGCATTGGCCACATGACCTTGGACAAGTCATTCCACCTCTTTCCATGTCTGTAAAATGAGAGAGAAGAATTTGATCATATCTGAGATATCTCCCAGCTCAGATCTAAAATCCTGTGATCTTAAATGACCTCTGAGTTCCTTTTAGCTCTAGAATTATGATCTTAGATGTCCATTTCTCAAAGTTCTCATGAGCTGCTATGCTAGAACCTTCCTCTAACACTACATATGTGACTGTCACTTAAACTTTCTAGGCCAGAGTTTCACTATCTATAGAATGAAGGTAATAATATTAACGTTGATTACTTCATAGTGTTTTTATAAGATAAAAGGATTTTAATTATTTGATGTTTTAGAGTGATTTCTTGTAATTGCTGTGCCTGTCAAGTGTTTATCATTTACAGATAGCTGAAGATACCTTTCTACCACACACATTATCCACCCCATATGCACATACATACAAAATAATAGTTTGAGACTCTTCATCTCTTTTGATTGGTGAAATAAAACATCTTCAAAAGTATCTCTTCTAGGCCAGCGAGGTCCAAAGGTGAACTTGTTCTGTGCCTGTCTATGTGAACAGCATGTACTGACTAGATTGCAACAAGAATGAGGAAATGGTAGTCATGTTTCCTCATTAGTTTAATGAAAAGACAGTCTCCCTTTCTCCAAGATAAAAAAGCTGACCTCTGGATCATTCTTCAGAGAGCAACCTGGGAATATTGATATGCAGAGAGAATTAAAAGAAGTTGAAGTTGGCAGGCACAAGGAACGGAGCTACAGATACTTCACAGTGGGGGAAAATATGTAAAACATCCATTATGACTTGGCATTTCTGCCCTCCCTTAATTAGGATACTGAAAGGCAGTGTGGTCCAATCTGCTTGTCAACTGTCCCTCTCAGAATCCAAATATTGGCTTTGTTGGCCATGTATTACTTACAACATACTTGTGAGTCTCTGTTGCCCTTTGGCCAGAGGCAATTTTGGTTCTTCGGGCCCATGGCTTTCATACTTTATAGGCATTTAGTATTATCAGCCAAATGCTGATGTTGAAAAAAATGGAGTCTTGATCTGGGATCAATGAGAGACCTTCACGTTTTCCCAAATTCATACAAGTCTATTCTCCAATTGCTATCTAACTTTTGGTGCAGATCACTTTCCAGAAACATCAATATCATCCAAGATCAATGCATTTTACCAATACACTGTCACTCCTCTATGAAAACTGTCCTCTCAATTGTAAACATGACTATTGTTAAATCCAAAAGTCTTTCTCATTCCCTACCCTATCTGACTTTTATTTTAATTTTTTTATGTGTGTGAGGCAATTGGGGTTAAGAGACTTTCCTAGCTGGTAATTCTCAAGTGTCTGAGACTGAAATTGAATTCAGGTCCTCCTGACTCCAGGCCTGGTGTTCTATCCACTGCACCACCTACCTTCTTCTCTTATCTGACTTTTCTGATGCATTCAACACCAACTGCACAATCCCGCCTCTTGACTATTGCTCTCTCCTCATTCTCCTCTTGTATATCTGACTTTTTCTCACTTTTTCAGGATCATCTTCCTCCTCCTTCCCCCAAATGTGGACCTTTTCTAAGGGTCTGCCCTTCTGTACTTCCTCCTTTGAAGATTTCATTAATTGTCATGGGTTTGAGTCTCACCTCTGTTCAGAGGACTCCTAGATTACAAAGGTAGCCAATTACAGTAGAAATCATGTCTCTGCCTCTTTATACTTGTATAACCTAGATTGACCAAGTCTTTCATATCTCTGGGCCTCAGTTTACTAATCTACAAAATGAGAGTATTAGACTACATGCTTCTAAGGTCTCTTCTAGTTCTAAAACTATGGCTCTACCATTTTATGACCTGTATATCCATTCCTATCCATTTTTCATCTCCAGTTGCTAGCAAGATATCTCTATCTCAAACTCAACATGTCTAAAATGAAATTCACCAACTCCTAAATTATATCCTTCCCAACTTCTTTATTTCCACTGATGGCACCAGTCACCTCATCCTGAAATGCTGGCATTGCCACTGATTCTTCCCTCTTCTTTATTCCTGTTCCATGTCAAGTCAATGCTAAGTCCTATCCTTTAGGAATATCATCTTAATAGCTAGGCAGAAAATGGGTAGGAGACCAGACTTACAATTATAAGCAAAGAGGCCAATACAAAAGTTACAGAAATAATCTCTGATCAAAGTATTGAAGGTAGTATCTATAAGAGTAGAGAGATGAAGATATGTAGAGCAAAATGATGTGAAAATTGAAGTGACAGGACTTGAAAAGTGAGTGGATATGGAAGAGACAAAGGAAGGGGAGGAGGAGTTCTGAAGGACTCCAGGTTGCAAACTTTGGTGAAGAGAAGGATGATGATGCCCTGCTCATAAAAAGGGAACCTAGGAGAAGACATTGGTACATAGGAGGAAATATTTTGAGTTGAGACACAAGACATCGAGGTGGGGATAGTCTATAGGCAGCCAGTGATTTAAGATCAGAGTTTGGGAGAGAGATGGAAGCTGGATATGGACATTTCAAAATCACATGCATAGAGATGGTCATGTCATTCAAAGAAAATCAACATCTAGGGGTAGGTCGCTTTTTATGGAATATGTTGTGATGATTTGGTCTAACTCCCCCCTGCCTTTTTAGCCAAATTGTTCTCCAGTTCCCAATAGTTTTTGTCAAATAGACAAGTCTTTTTCAATATAATTAGTTATTAGACTTACTGAACAGTGGATTATATTGAGTTTAGTTTTTTCTGATACTGTCTTACCTTGTCCATTTCACTGATCTACTTTTAAAATTTTTAACGAGTTTCAAATAGTTTGGGAATTATTGTTTTAAAATATAATTTAAGAAATGAATGTACTATTACCTCTTTTATCTGTGTTTTTCCCATTATTTCCTTATTGCCTTCAAGATACCAGACTCTAGAACTGAAGAATAGACTGTCCTCGATTTTACCGATACGATGACATCTTATCTAAATATTTTCTAATCAATTATATAAGGAAATGGGAGGGGATTTGATGAGAGGAATCAATAGTGGAGTTACTCTTGCTTCAGAATTGGAGCAAATAAGGAGATGATGGACAACAGAACAAAAGGTTCTTCTCTTCCACCAAGAATTTATGGAAAATCCATTGCCATTTTCAGGAATATTTGCGAGTTTTATATTTGTAGGGTTGTTATCCTTAAGGACTATTTTCATTGTGGAGATTTGGGGGGAAAATATTTGATATTTGAATTGACCAAGGAAGAGTTTTAGTCTGCAGGCTTGATTTTTCCTTATTAAATATTTCTCCATCTCACTAAAGCAAAGTTGTGTGTGTATGTATGTGTGTTTATCTGTAACTCTCTGTTCTCTCACATACATGCACCCATTTCCAATCAGTTGCCAAGTTTTGCCATTTCCACCTCCACAAAAGTTCTGGTATTCATCACCTTCTGTCTTCCTGTACAGCCACCATGAGGCTCAAACCTTCATCACCTCTCATTTGAAATCATGGTTATTTTATTATAGATCTTCTCCATATCAAATCTTTCTCTTTTGTGATTCATCCTCCACACATGTGCCAGACATTATTCTGAAGTCCAGGCTTGACCAGTAGTTTCTACTATTCAAGGCAATCCAGTGTTTCCTTTTGCCTTCAGGATGAAATAGAAACTCCTCTATTCAACATCTGAAACCCTTCAAAAACTTGCTCCAACTTAACCTTTCCAGTCTTATTACACATAACTTTTTCACATATTCTATGGTCCCAAATCATCAGCCTTCCTGTTGTTCTTCTCACACATAGCATTCCTTCTCCCATCTCCCACTCAATGCATTGGATGGTACTTATGCTTGGAATGAACTTCTGACTCACTCCACCTTGTAAAATAACTAATATCCTTCAAGACTTAGCTCAAACATCAATTTCCACCTAAGGCTTTTCTAATCCTTCAGAGTTTCTTCTGCTTCCCCCAGTCCACTGCTCCTCAAATATTATATTTCTTATATTTCTGAATGTAGTTTGTACATATTAATATGTGTTTGTGTGTGTAAAGCTCCTTGATGGCAGAGACTAAATTGTGGGGGGGTTTGTCTGATTTTGTACCCCCAGTGCCTGGTACATAGTAGGTGCTTAATAAATTCTTTCAGAATTCAGAAGCATATATAATTTGTCATATGTTCTATGGGCCATTGCCTCTTTTTTTAAAAATGGATCCTGAAGTGGAACGAGCTGGTTATTTATATATTTGGGGATTTTAATCTTGTTAACAGTTTCTTGTGGAAAGATATGGACTTTAGAACTTAACAGCTTCTTGGTGGAATAACACAGAATTATAGATCATGAAAGAAAAGGCCATTTAGTCTACTCTCTTCCTTCTAGAAGTGAGGAAAGTGAAGGAGGTTAAGTGACTTACTCAAGGGGACACAAATAGCAAATCAGAGTCCAAGGATTTAGGTCCTCTGATGCCAAATCCATCACTCTTTCCACTATGCCATACTGCCTCCCATGGGCAGCATCTCTCTGAAAATTAAACTGCTCTAGTGCCCAGAGTAGACAGGCCACTGCTGGGGAAAACCAGACAGTTTCCTTAACATTATGCTTACTTGCCATAAAAGTTCTTTCATTTTAAAAAATTACTTAGGCATCTTGCACAGTATTTTTTGGTCAAAATGGGCTTAACCATGGCACTGAGATGAACTAAGTGATCTGAAATGATGCACAATATTGGAAGAGCCCAGAACAATGAGGAATGGCAACTATCCTCTGCTCTAATTTCATCAACTGCAGCTTCATGGTAGAAGGAGAGGAAACTGACTGTTAATCTTTCTACTCTGCGTAGGACTCCTGTGAATATTTGCAGGGACAATAACCTAGGCCATTTTTTTCCTGTTTCTTCAATCTCACTGTAAGCAATTCTACCTGCTATAGTCATAGATCTTGAGGAGAGAAAAGTGAGTGTATATATATTAACTTGAGTAATGTTAATAAAGGTTTCCTCTAGCTTGCTGTGACAAAGCAATGAAAAGGAATTAGTTTCCTTTTTAATTTCTACATCCTTCTTTGATATGCCTGGGCACCACCCGCTAAGCATCTGAAAGAAGTTCATCTTCCATGTCACAAGAAATAGCTAAAATAAATAATCACTTTCTGTTTCCAGTTAGGAAGCCATTTTCTCAAATTCTCAAGCTTCTATGGTAACAATACACCAAACATTCTTAACCTCAAACAACCCATCAGAGCATTTAGGAGGACAGAAAATATCTGTTTACAGTCATAAAAAAAAATTCCTAAGAGTCAAGGTCTCCTGACCTCTTCAGAAAGACTAATCTCAGATGTTCCAGCAATATGGTTATTTCTAGGGCTGTGGTATAAATTCATCATTGTGAAATTCCTTCATTTCTACTTCTGTGCCTAAGACCTGGGCAGAGAGTTGTGCAACTTGGCAAACCTAACTTGTCCAGGAAACACAAACATAAACACACATGAAAAACCACCTGGGAACAACAAACCCCCGAACACATGGCTCTACTAAAAACAAGTTCTTCAACTGCACCTTCTCCCTTTCTCCTTCAAAAGTAGTTATCTCAGTTCATGATAGCCTATAGGCACCAGCTTTTTCTCTTTTCCTGTAAGCAACTTCAGAGTAAGTGGTTGGTGCACTCTCCAGAGTCACTGGATACAATTGGTATTAACCTTCCCATAATTCAAACTCTTGTTCCTTAATAAGAGTGTCACCATGATCATGACGCTTTATCAGTGAGAGCAGAATGAATGTAAATCAGGCTGGAAACTTATAAAGATGCTAACCCCCTCCTATTGCCTTTTCTCACACGGTGTTTTTCTCATCTCTCTTTTGATCAGAACTGGGTCCAAAATAGCAAATCTCCTTCCCTCTTCCCCTATCACATGGGAGATGAAACTGTCAAAAATTACTCCTAGGGGATGCTTAAATGTGGAACTGAACTGGAGAATGTATGGAATGCTCAGCTTTTAGCAGGATGAATCATCTCATAGGTAATTGAATACAAGTAATTGAAGTTCTTCATTACTACTATAATCTATCTTTGGTCAAGTATCAGGAATTCATTCATTTCCAACATTTGACCAGGTGGTCTATAGTATTATACTTCCACAACTTAGTAATACTGGGAGAGGAGGGGAAAGGAAAAAAGATGGTAAATGACACCATCATACTAAGAAGACAAACCACTTTGAGGTTCCTAATTTCAAAGTCATATTTGGCCTTTCTCTTTCCCTCAACAACTATCATCCATCCATTGCCATTGATTTTTGAGCCTATGTCTGCCATATCTATGGCATTCAAGTTCTCTTCTCAGCTCTAAGTACAAGTACTCTTCTTGTTCAGGCTCTCATCCCATTGATATTGGTTGCTAGAACAGCTCCCTAATGCGTCATCCTTCACTCCACTGCACAAATAACTTAAATACACAACTCTTATTATTCTTTTGTTCTTTTTGTTGTTGGGTTTTTGTTGTTTTGGAGGGGAGAAGGCAAAGCAATTGGGGTTAAATGACTTGCCCAAGGTCACACAGCTAGTAAGTGTCAAGTGCCTAGGCTGGATTTGAACTCAGGTCCTCCTAACTCCATGGCCCACAGGCTCTATTCACTATGCCACCTAGCTGTCCCTTTTGTGGTTGTTGCTTTGTTTTAACTGTTATTATTCTAATCCTCTATTCAAAAGCCTACCTAACAAATAAAGTACAAACTGCCAATCATGACATTCAAGGCCTTCAAGGATCTCCCTTCAATCTAACTGCATAGCAATTTCTCTTATTACTATTCTCCTTTCATGAACTCTAGGTTCCATCCATACTGTATCCTTATGATCACAAGCTTTAGAAAAGGAAGAAACCTGAGGAATTATTTAGTCCCATAATTACATTTTGAAGATGGGGAAACTGGAGACCCACATATGTAGAATGATGATGATGACAATTTACATAGTACTCTAAAGTTTGCCACATTCTCCCATCATCCCTGTGAGGTACAAGTAACTAGCTTCCCCATTTTACAGCTGAATAAACTGAGACGGAGAGGTTAAGTGCCTTGCCCTGAGTCACACAGCTAGCAAGTATAGGAGGTGAGAATATGAACTTGAGTGGTGCTCACCAACTCCAGTGTGTTTCCAGTATAATACCTACCCTCCTAGCCTACGTTGGAAATGGCCAACCTAAGGTCATACAAGTAGTCAGCAAAAGAGCTGAAATATGAAATCTTGTATTCAGCCTATGAATAATAATAGAATTATCAGATCATAGACTCTCAGATTTGGAAAGAGCAGGGTTAAGCCCTTCCCCAGATTATGGTAAACCAACTATTCTAATGCTTTTGAGACAAAATCTCATTCAAGAATTTCTGAAAGCTTATCAACGTACAATTGATATCCCTCTATCCAAATGTATGTTGATAGAAGAATGCACTTGCTGCCGAGAGAGACCTGAGTTCAAATCCCACCTCTGACAAACTTCCTAGCTATATGACCATAGTCAGTTCTGTGTCTCAGTTTCCTCATCTGTAAAATATGGTGGTTTGGCTAGATGGTTTCCCGGATGTCTTCCAGAACTAAATCTTTAATCCTAAGAATTAACCCAAGCACCATCTTCCTCAGGAACCCTTCCTGATTTCCCCAAATGCTAGGCCTGCCCTCCCCACTCCAAATCATTGCATATTTACTTTATATCTATCTTATACTTATTTATTTGTATGTATGTTGTATCCCTTTAATAGAATCTGACTTTCTTACAAGCAGAGAATGCCTCGCTTTTTCCTTCTTATGTCCAGTACTTAGCACACTGCTGCTTACAGAGTGTTTAACAAATATGTGTTTGATTGATCCTACTTCCAAAGTGGCTTTAAGAATCCCAGTTTTGAAACTGGCATTTAGTTGAACTCCCTCATTTTACTAATGAGGAAATTGAGGCCCAGCGGGTTTAAATGGCTAAGGCAATAAGTGGTAGAGTCCAGTTTATAGATCTAGAGGAAGAAAGGAGCTCTAGGGGCCATTTGGTCCAACAACCCTATTTTACAGGTAAGAAAACTGAGGTACAGTCAGGGGAAGTAATGCCCAAGGTGTTGTGCCCTGACTGGAGTCTATATTCAGGCACTTTTACTCCAAAGCTGGAACTTTTCCCTAGACTACACAGCTGGTAATGCAGGGCTTACTCTTTATACGCTGAAGAAATCAGTTTCAGAACTTGAATAGCAGGAAGACATATCCACATAAATAAATATCTGTTTTGCTGAAGAAGTTTGTCGTTTTTTCAAGTAGAAAACATTGATTTCTACAGTTGTGCTGTGACTGTCTTTTGTGCTGGGCTTTGGAAATTCAAAATCCAAAGTCTTGCCAAGCTGAATGCTCACCACATGATGCCTGAAACTCTCCTGGCCTTGGGTTTATCGTTGTTGTGGTTGTTGCTGCCGTTTTGCCTTGGATTACATTTATCACGTACTTGCCTTGCATTTCAGACTAGACTCGAAAATCCTTGTGGGTAGGGATTGTGTCTTTTTTACATTTGTATCTACCACAATGTCTTACATAAATTATTTGGAGCTCAAAAATGTATTCAAGATAGAAATGTATGTTTATATTTAATGTTTATCATCTATGTTTATTTTGGTAATATATATATGAATATATTCCTTGCTTTCCTTGCAGTGATCCTTGGAGTCATATAGCATAACTGTTACTATCCCCACCACATACATAAGGAAACTGAGGCTTTGAGAGTCCAGGTGGCTTCCCCAGGACTCCTGCCTACCAAACCCAGTACTCACAGATCAAGTTATATGTAAAGTTAGAAGATGCCTTTGGTATCATCTAGTCTAGTATCTTCAAACTACAACCACAGAAACTGAGTCCTACAGGCATTACATGACTTGCCAAAGGTCACACAAGAAATAAATGGCAGAAATGAGATTTGGACCTAAATCATCTGATTTGCAATGCAACATACCATCTACTATACCATGCTGCCTCCTGCACTCAGTAGCAGATACTCAACAAATTTCTTGGATTCTTGGATGGATGGATGGATGGATGGATGGATGGATGGATGGATGGATGGATGGATGGATGGATACATGGATAAATGGATGGATGGATGGGTGGACAGGTAGAAGAATGAATGGATGCCTTTTGAAAAATTATTTGAGATTTGTTTAACATGCCCTTGGCAATGAAAAAAAGAATCTCTCCCTCCTCAAATTTCCCCTTACATTT
Source organism: Bettongia penicillata ogilbyi (assembly GCA_023548195.1). Classification (NCBI taxonomy): domain Eukaryota; kingdom Metazoa; phylum Chordata; class Mammalia; order Diprotodontia; family Potoroidae; genus Bettongia; species Bettongia penicillata. Next base: position 918,569 of record JAJHZJ010000002.1, on the reverse strand, counting down.
TGCTGGAGTCTCTCCTTAGTCAACAAACATTCATTAAGCTCCCACTATGATCTATGCACTGTGCTTAGCACTAGGGATTAAAAAAAGAGAGGCAAAAGACTGTTCCTGTCTTCAAAGAGCTCGCAATCAAATGCAGGAGACAACAAGCAAACAAATACGTGCAAATAAACTACACACAGGATAAAAAGGAAATCATTAAAAGTGAGAAGGCACTAGAGTTAAGAGGTGTTCAAAATGACTTCTACTTTGAAATTATTTTAGTCTTCCTTGGATCACAGCCACTTGTGTACTTATCTTTCGCCTCTAGGTGGTAAGTACCTTGAAAGCAAGATGTGCATTCACTCCACCTCAGCATTCTCAGCCTTTACCAGAACATCTTATAGTCAAAGCAGTTATTTACATTTATTATTAATTGCCTACCATGTATAAGGAACTGGGCTGGGAGCAGAGGATACAGAGACTGAAACAAAACAGCCCTTATCCAAAAGGAGCTTGGAAATTATTAGGGAGATTCAATGTATGCCCAAATAAACAGGCATAAGATATCCTCAAATACTAAGATGACTGTGATCCAATGGATGTGAATGGTGCAAAAGGCAATCTGCCCATGTCAGCCCATTTAGGGTAACTCTTTTTCCATGTCCTCCTATATGTTATCCAGGGCTATGAAGGGATTTAATTCATCATTCTGGAAACCTTCCTCATTCAACTACCATAAGATAGCAAGGGAGTTCACATGCTTCCCAGCAGTATCCTTTATTCTCACCATGTAACTAAACTTGCTCCTTTGTCTCATTTTTATTTAGCTCTATATCCTAGCATGGAGCAGCTAGGTGGTACAGTGGACAGAGTGCCAGGTCTAGAGTCAGGAAGACTCATCTTCCAGAGTTCAAATCTGGCCTCAGACACTTACTAGCTATGTGATCCTAGGCAAGTTACTTAACCCTGTTTGCCTCATTTTCCTCATTTATAAAATGAACTGAAAAAGGAAATGGCAAACCACTCCAGTATCTTTGCCAAGAAGGAGGTCACAAAGAGTTGGACATGATTGAAAAATGACCGAACAACAATATCCTAGCATGACAAGATCGAGATTCCTTTAGCTGTCTGAGTCATGGAGAGAATTCTAGCTTCCAGCCAGTTCTGACAATGATGAGTTACTAAAACCATTCTCCCCTCTACTTCCTGAGGGAAATTTTTCTTTCTGTCACCCAGCAGCTGGAGCCAAAGAGAGTGAGTTTCCTCCCTGGGGTATGGGAAGAACTGAGATGATTGACACTTGTGACATGTGCCTAGTGTCTCCATCTTGCTACGCTTTAGTCAATGTCAAAAACCTTACTGTTTAAGCATAGTAATAGTGACCTTGGGTCACAAGGTCATTGATCACCACCTCTTTGACAATACTTTCTGGATCCTTCTTGATTTCCTCAGAAGGAAATGATTCAGAGATCACAGGGCTTTGAAAGGGGATAAATGTCTTCATTTGGAGCCTAAATTATAAATATTTTTCTCTTTCCTCCTTCCTACTTAACTCTGTTCATTCCAATCCTATTGTCTGACCACAAACTGGAGATTGTGAGGTGATGGTATTATTTTTTAAAGTGGTAAGATATAATTTGGAAAACAAATCAATGATCCAGTCAGATGAAACACCTTAACCCAACCAGACTGTGAACTCCTCCATTAGATTGGGAAGTCCTCAAGAGCAGAGGAGAAAGTGAGACTGGTAATCTTGCAAAAGCCTTCTGTCAGTCAAATCAAAGTCTACTGTCATGTCATCATTTCCCTGACGCCATGGTCCTCTTCAAAAATGAAGAACCAACGCAACTAACAACACACAAACTATATAAGCTGAGTTAGATGTTCAGAATAGAGACAACAGGTAAATCGCTTGTTACTAGATGTCATGACTTGTTATTTTAATTTTTTTTAACTTTAGTGAAATTTTTAGTCTTACAAAATTACAAGAGACTTAGCACTACTAGAGACCTAGAGGAAGTTCTCCCAGCCCATAATGCAGATTCCCTGTGAAGGACACACAAGAGTAGGCAAAGTTTTATTAAAACACAGTCCCTAGTCTCTTGGAACTTACATTCTAATTCTCAATACAAGTCCATAAGCTCAGGATGCAACTGCGATAGAAAGTATGATACATGCGGCAATATAGTGTTGTGTAACATTGAATCTATAGTCAAGAAGATGTGGATTTGAATCCTATCTCAAGCATTTTTTAGCTGTGGGATGCTGGGCAAATAATATTATCTCTGATCCTCTGCTTCCTTATCTATGAATTGAAGAGACTGGGCTTCAAGACCCCTTCCAGCTCTAAACCTATGATCTTATTATTGTACAAGAGGAAACTGATAAATGTTGGAGGGGATATGGGAAAATCAGGACACTCATGGATTGTAGGTGGAGTTGTGAATAGATCCAACCATTCTGGAGAGCAATTTGGACCAATTATAGGCAATTATGCCCAAAAAGTTATAAAACTGTGCATACATTTTGATCCAGCAATACCATTGCTAGGTCTATATCCCAAAGAGATTTTTAAAAAGCAAAAAGCACCTACTTGTAAAAAAAACATTTATAGCACTCTTTTCGTGGTGACTAAGAACTGGAAATTGAGCGGGTAGGCATCAGTTGGGGAATGGTCGGAGAAGTTGTGATATATGATTGTGGTGAAATATTATTGTGCTATATGAAATGAAAAGCAGGATGATTTCAGAAAAGCCTGGAAAAATTTATATGAACTAATGCAAAGTGACATGAGCAGAACCAGGAGAACATTGTACACAACAACAGCAATATTGTACAATAAAGAACCACGAATTCTCAGCAATACAATGATCCAAGACAATCCCATGGGATTCTTGATAAAACACACTAACCACCTCCAGAGAAAGAACTAATATTATCCAACTATAGACTGAAGTATTCTATTTTTCACTTTCTTTTTTCCTTCCTTTCTATTTTTGTTTGAGTGTTGTATAAAATGACTAATATGCAAATGTTTTACATGACTGCACATGGATAATCTATATCAAAACTTTTACCATCTCAAGAAAGGGGAAAGGAGGGAAGGAGGGATAGAATTTGGAACTCAAAAAGTAAAAAAAAGGTTAAAGATTGTCTTAACATGTAATTGGGGAGAATAAATATTATTTTTTTAAAGAACTACATTAGAATCAACTTAGCATAATAGGTGAAGATCCAGGAAGACCTGAGTACAAGTCCTGCCCCCTAAAACACACTATATAACCTTGGCCAAGTCACTTGAATCTCAGAATCCCAAGCAATATTATAAGAACTGAGATTACAAAAACATTTTCTAGTTTCTATTGATAAAAGGAATTTTCAAACCAAGAAATGTCTAACCCAAAGAATTCACAAGACTAGACCAAAACATACAGTAAAAAGGTTCCAAAATGTGAAGTATGCTGGAGAACGTTGTTACTGGCATGAGCTATTCAGGGAAGCCATCTTGAATTCGGGGTGGGGGTGGGGATTGAAGCATGGAATGGGTTAGCAAAAATCTGATAGAAGAGATGGGGCATTCCAGGCATTAGAAATAACTTAGACAAAGATTTGGAGGTGGAAAAGAATAATCCACATTTGAGGGGTGGTTAATATGGATTGAAAGAAGAATAGAGCAGAATAGTATAAGGGAGGGTTAGTGAGGCATGATAATATTAGACCATAAAGAAATTTGAATTTTACTGTATAGGTAGTAAACTGACATTGCCATTTGAGCAAAGAAATAACATGACAAGATCCATGGTAAGAAAGATTATTTTGGCATTGTTGTAAAGGATAGATTGGACTAAATGACCACTGAAATCCCCTGTGATTCTGACACCTGCAACTCTTTGACGTGACTAAGAGCTGTATATGTTGAGGAGAGAAGGATGTGTTGCAGTACACACCCCTCAAATACCCAAATTGATAAGAACACAGAATATCAAATTATTTCTAATCTTATCTGTGATGGAGTAGAAAAGATAATATATTTGGTATATGAAGATTTCAGTTCAAATCCCATTGTTTTTTATCAACTGCATTGTCTTGAGGCCTTAAACTCTCCATTTGTTCCTTAAAATGAGGGGTCTGGACCAAATTACCTCTAAAATCCTTTCCAAGTTAGCTACTATGAAGCTATGATTGAAACTTAAAACTAAAGTCACTTTTATTGGTATTATCCCAATCCCCCCAAGTGATCTTAATTTTTCCATTTCTATACCATGCCTGTGCATGTGCATATGTTTGCAGCACAATTCCACTCATATATTAAAAGGAGATGTGAACACAGCTTTCCAGGCTGCTGATGAATTCAGCTCTTACAGATGGCTCTCACTCAGCCTCCACTAAAAATAATGGAAGGTAAATGGCAATACTCACACGATTTCACCCTCATCAAAAACAGCCGCTCTTGTTGCCTCATCTCGATAAACCTGATGGTACCATTTCAAATGCATCCAGCTAATTAGGTAATCTTGGCAGTTTAAATCTTTCAGACCTCTTCATTATATTTGATGATTTTTTGGTACAAAACAGCTGGAAATTTCCATCAATGAAAACTGGCTTTGTTTTCTTTATTATTATTTTTCCTCTGCTCTACATGCCTGCCAGGTTGGGCTGCAAATCATATAAAAGACCTACACAAGCTGGACATATTGACATTAAAATAAAAGCAAAGCCTTTCGTTTGCTGATATTAAGGTAAATTATTAAATATTAAAGTTGATTCATGAAGCAGCTTAGCATAAATGACAGCTAAAATAAGCTCAGAGAGAAAAAGGTACATTGGGTTATGCTGTTTGTGTGTGGAGCTGATGGGGAGAGAAATATTTTTAATTCTTGGCAATAAAACAAAATTATACTTTGATCCAATTGCCCTAAATAGTCAGTAAAGCAATAATGTGACCACTTGTAAAAATAAGCGCAAGTAAAAGTCACATCTCTATGCTTCTGTCCTTCCCATTTAGCATGAGAGAAAATGTTAATTTTCATCTTGGATAAAGAGTCACAGGGTATTCCATTTAGATGGGGACTGTTCACCTTTTGTGTATCAGGAACACCTTGAGCAGTCTGCTGAAGCTTCTGGACCCTTTCTTAAAATCGTATTTTCAGATACACAAAATAAAGCCCATAGGATTACAAAATACACTAATTTTAGTGATACATGATTATCAAATTTTGAAAAAATTTCATGGATCCAAGGTTATGAATCCCTGATTCAGAGGCTAAATTCAAGTACTCCGATGGCTTTGTGATTTCATCAATGTGGTTATTCCCTTCAACTGAAGAAGATAGCTCATCCATGCCTTCCCAGTTTGTACAGGCTTTGTTGAATTGCTCTAATAAGTTTGCCACAAATGTTTCACCCAACAAGTCAGGTGACTGTCCATGCTTTTTCTTGACATTGTGAGGACACTAATGGAACATATAGACCTTATATTTTCATTCCACCATATGACTAGCCCATAGTCCTTTTCACTCATACCTCTTTGATGATAGCCCACACTCGACTACTCCTTTATTAGTTCTCTGATTACTATGTGTTGCCATCTGAACACAACACAACCCACCCTATAAGTACTTTTGTTGTCCTCTGGCTGATTGTCACTTTCAGTCCTTTGTAAACTATATTTTTCCTTTCTAAAACTAACCATTAAAGAAGCTCAAACAGGGCGAGATTTGGAAAGAACTGCTTGGAGAAGTTTGAATTCATGCAAAAATGGTTAAGTCCATGGGAAAATGAGAAAGCAAATATTCGGCAGATTAATGGAGAAGAGCAATGTTGCCAATGCCTTGATGCTGTCAGGATTGCCTTCATTCATTCTAGTCAGCTAGGTGACAGTGAAGAGAGAACTGGGCCAGGGGTCAGGAAGACGAGTTCAAATCTGCCCTCAGATACTTTTTATATTTGTAACTCTAGGCAAGTCCCTTAAGCTCAGTCTTACTTAGTTTCTTCAACTGTAAAGTGAGCAAATAATAGCACCTACCTCCCAGGAGTATTGTGAGAAAAACAGGAGACTATTTGTGAAAAGCTTAGCAAAATATCTTGCATATAGTAGGCATTTAATAAATGCTTTTTTCCATCCTTTCTAGTCTCCAAGGAAATAAGGCAATGTGGTATTTAAAAAAGAAAGTGCATTGGATTTGAAATTAGAAAACATGAGTTCAATTCTTATTTCTGTCATTTTTGTACTTGTATGATCTTAGATGAGTCCCTTAACCTATTTATATCTCATTTTCCTTATCTCTAACATGAGAGAGTTAAAGTAGGACTCTAAGATTACACTCCTCATATAACCAACAAAACTGTCATTTCTATCTTTATTTAGGTCTAATAAACTATTAAAGTATATTTAACTCTAACAAATGAATTACATTGATTCATTCAACAAAATAAACACCACAGCATAATCCATTTAGAAATGTACCTTTGTAGACTGACTAAATAATATGTCTAACACATACATGCACTACTAATTTTCAAATGCATATAGATACAGTCATGATTAATGAACTAAGAATTAATTTAAAATGTTACTGAATTTGTAGTAGCTTTTTATCATCATGAATTTTTCTCATTCAACAGATACTTAATAATACAATTACTATCATATGAGGGTCCAAAACATTTATTTTTTATAAAAAGTATTTATCACACTAAAAGTATTAGGAACCAGAACCATACCTAGGAAAATCTGCTAGGACTTTGCCTCAGGGGACCTAAATTTGGAGGGTATCCCAGAGCTACTTTCCACTCCATATACCTAGTAGCCATATCCCCAAAAGTGAACCTCTCTCCCCAACCTAGAAGTGATGTTCTTATCCCAGGGTACACTTCCTTCCCCTGCCAATGAGCAGCACCATGGGCCTCCATATATCCCATTCCTCTCCAACAGTAGCTAATCTTTTAGCACTTGGCAGGGTCTCAGCATGTGCTGTGTTCCCCCCACAGCTGAACCATGGGTAAGCTTCTCCTGCTATATTTCCTCTCTATGCCAATTCTTTCCCAAGCACAAAAATTCTTAGGCCTCAGCTTTTCTGAGAAACTCTGCCTTACCTATGAGTGACCATTACTACTCTACAACACAGCACAATCAAAACACAGTATAAATTCCTGTGGCCCAAGATCAAAACACTTCACGTCTTCATCAACTAATGAAACTTCACAAATGGTCAGCCTATGTTGACAAATCACAACACTTAGTTAGTGACCATCGCCATGAAGCCAGTCAGCTCCAACATAAATCTTGTGTACTTTATACGAGGGAAAAGTCAATCATTTTTAAATTTTCACCAGCCTTTCTATTCTATCATTACCAAGTCCCAAAAGAGACTTTCCCTAAGCATATTGCTAACAAGCCTAATAATTAATTTGTTTCTGTGTTTTGAAATCTGCTCAGATACCCAGCCCTGAAAATTAGTCTATTCTAATTTAGGGAAATCAGTCACTTTCACAAAAAAGGGAAACTTACTAAGAAGGAACAAAAGTAATCCCTCACCTTGAACTGGGAACTTAAATTATCCATGCTTATCAAATTTGTAGATTTCTGAAGAACACCAAAGACTATGGATAACAGACACAGAATCCCAAAAGATCTGGACATGCTAGAAAACTGGGGCAATTCTAATAAGGGAAAATTTAATAGCAATAAATGGAAAGTCTTATACATGGGTTCAAAAACTTAGTTTCCCTCATATAAGATGTGGGAGGACTAGCTAGATAAGACTAGCTAGCTTGTCCAAGAAATACTACAAATTTTATTGGGCTAAAATATGAAATTATTTGAATTGAATGCATGATATAGCAACCAAGAACAGGAAATATTTGCTAACAGAGCCATAACTTCCAGGATCAAGGAGGTAATGATTCCCATAGCACTCTGACCTACCCAAACCACCTCTGCAGCATTGGTGGGTGTCACATCTTACTTAGAACATTGTTAAACCTGGATAGTGTCCAAAGGCAGCCAACCAAGAAGCTGAAGAACCCAAAGATCGAGGGTCAGTTGAAGAAAAGGAGGATGTTTAGACTGGAAAAGTAAGGCCTTCAAAGGAGTATGAGAGCTTTTGTCAGATAAGTGAAGATTTGTCATAAAGAAAGGGGAGAGAGGTTAGCCTTCTGCTGCTTGGCCCTAGAGGGTCATGCTTGCCCTTTGCTGCCAAAGAAGACCATACCATCAGAGAAATGATGACATGACTTGCACTTGACTTTGTTTTGAGTGAGGGAGGGCTGTGCAGGTCACCAGCCTCACTTCTGCTCCAGAGCCATCTGAATCCAGAAACTGGGAGTAATGAGTGAAAGGTGTAAAGATTTCTTGATGCCAAGAAAAAACTTCCTATCAACTAGAGCCATCCCAAGGTGGAATGGGTTGCCTTCAGAAGCAGAAAGTTTCATATCACCAGAGGTCTTCAAGAAGAGGCTGAAAGTGTTGGAAATATTACAGAGAGATTTATATTCAACTATATGTTGAACAAGTAGGTGTCAGTTCCCTTCTGATACTAAGATCCGGTGATTCTTTTTAAAATTTTTGTTTATGGTCACTTTTAGTTAGAGAACCTTTCAAAGTAGTAAAACAAAAAAAGGCAGAAGCCAGATGTCCTCGTTTGGGAATTTCATATGAACACGTATTCCATATGAGAGCAATGATAGGAAAGAGAGACTCATTTGAGTAGAAGGGGCCACAGGCATAAGGTCCAGGAACAGGACTGGTGAACCAAAGCTGTCATATATGCATTTCTGAGTCAATTTCTGCTTACAGAACATAAAAAATAATGAAATTGATCATGAAATGCCCCAGCTCTCACAATCTCTGCAAAGTGGTTCCTATGTCCTTTTGTTTTCCTCATGCCACTCAGGGTCAAGAAAGAATGAACAATAATGACTTCTTGTGGAGAGGAAGAAAGTATTAAATTAAGGCAGGGTTTCTTAACTTTGAGTAGATATGCCTATTTATATTATTTTGATAACTGTATTTCAATATAATTAGTTGGCTTTGTAATCTTATGCCTTTTTATTTTATGCATTTAAAAATATCATTCTAAAATTACTTCACCAAATTAGTCAAAATGACCATCAAATTGATTTCAGCAGTTTTCACCATGAATTCCTTCAAATTGTCAGAGATCTATTTATTATACAACAATAACTAGCACTTACATAATATTTTCTTTTACAAAGCAACTTACATATTATCTCAGTAGATCCTCACAATAATGCCCAGAGGTAGGGGCTATCATTATCTTCATGTGACAGGTCAGGAAATTGAGCTCAGAGAGGTTAAATAGCTTGCCCAAGGTCACAGTAAGTAATTGAAGTAGGTTTAGAATTCAAGTCTTCCTGAATTCAAGTCCAACACTGGTGCTTCACTACACCCAAAAAAGGTTAAGAATCTCTAAATTAAGGGGTTGCTATAGACCCAAAAGAGCAATGATCTTTTTGGCACAATCTTCACATGGAACATTGCCTGGCAAAAAACAGACACTTAACATGCTTGCAGACTGATGTATGTCCATCCTTAGATTCTGAGATTTAGGGTCAACTCTTTTTTTCTTACCGGATAATATCTCTTCATCCATAGCACATAGAAGTGGATTGGAACTAGCTGTGTGCTAGGAATAGAAAGCCTAAATTGAAACTATTAGTGCTATCTCAATAATTCTGGACTTAGCTACAGGAAGTAGAGAGAAAGTCAAAAAAAGTATCAGTGGAAGAAGAAAGAGGAGGAAAAGGATTAAGAAAACAAGCAGGGAGGGGAGGGGAGGTAGATAGGTGGTGCAGTAGACAAAGAACTGCCCCTGGGGTCAAAAGAACCTGAGTTCAAATCCAGTCTCAGACACTTGACACTAGTCGTGTGATGCTGGACAAGTCATTTAACCCTGATTACCTAGCCCCTTGCCTCCCTCCCAAAAAAAAAAAGGAAAAAGAGAAACTATATGAAAAGAGAGAAAGTGCATGTGGACCTGGGTGGCTTCATATCTATTCTAGAAGTGAGAAATAGTTTATAGTGTTTTCTGCACATTAAAGCCATTTATTTTATTTGTGTAACCTTGGACAACAACTTTCTCAAGGCCTCTAATTCTTACATAGGGTGACGGGGGCGGTGCAGCTAAGTGGATAGTGCACTTGGAATCAAGAAGACTGATCTTCACAGATTCAAATCCAGACTCAGGCTCTTATTTGCTACATGACCCTGGGCAAGTCAGCTAACCTTGTTTGACTCAGTTTCCTCATCTGTAAAATGATCTGGAGAAGGGAATAGCAAACTACTCCAACATCTTTGCCAAGAAACTCCCAAATGGGAAAACAACTGAACAACAATATATGTATCTGAAATGTTCAATTACATATACTTATTATATATAACATGTACATAATATATACATATGTTATATATTCATAAATATTTTGTACATATTTATATTACATATGCATGTATACATATGTACATTATATATATTATAAAATATGTATTTGCTTATGTATTATATTATATTTTATTTTAAAGCATATAAATATACTTTTTTCTTTTAACTCAGTCTTACAGTATCTGCTCTTGGAATTCCAGAAGAGACAAAGACAACTTTGAAGTCTAGAACAGGCATTTATTAAGCACCCGCTAATGTGTCAGGCACTGCGCCAAGGGCTATAAAAGAACACATTCATATCTTCCCCACATTTAAGTTCTCAGACTCTCAGGGGAAAAGATGTCTTTTCCAATTGCAACAGGTAAAGAAAGAAGAAAGTTGGTTCTCCTTCCAGTCTACTTTGTATGACTTGTGGCTCTAAAGAGTACCCAAGTAGCCCAGAGACCACAACTCAATGGGGCTCATCTCTTCTCCACTTGTTCAATTTTCTGTTGCATCTTTTCTGGAGTTACATTATCAAAGGGAGTATCAAAGACCACCCCAGCAAGTTTCTTCAAAGGGTTGTTTCATCTCATCAATCACAGCAGGCTATTATCTTCTAATGCGAAAACTTCAAAAATAACTTTGAATTATCATTAAGCCCATGAACATAATATCATGTTTGAAATTCTGACGCACCTGGGGAACTCATGTATTGCACTGGTCTTTGGTGTGAGGTAATTGATCAGGACCCTTTCTGATTGTACCTGTCTGTAAGAATTCAATGGTTTATTTAGAACAAAGATGGCTTGTTTTGTGTGGGTCCTTTGTGCAAATATCACTCTGTTCCTCCTTATTTTGCTTCCCATGGTGCCAGATTTGCTTTTTCTTTCCCCTAAAGGGCTGAGAAATGAAAGTCAGTCATCTCTTGACCTTACTAAAGTGGAACTATCCCAACATGCTTGCCTTTTGCATTCATCACGGCACTCCCATTCTGTCTGGGACTTTGCATGGAGTGCTTTGCGACTCCCAAACACTAATCAAAGTGCTTTTCCTGGATATGGTGACTGGCCTACACTTGTCTAATCTTACATTGCTGCTCTGTATACTCTTTTTCCTTATACCTGCAAATCTGTACCTTAAAGTCACTTCTTATTCAGATAGGAAGCATAACTCAAAGCAATGGGCATTAATTAAGCACCTATTTTATGCCAGGCATTAAAGAGACAAGGACAAAAAAACAAATAAGCCCCTGCCCTCAAGAAGCTCATACTCTTAGTGGTTGGGGGTGGGTATAGAATTGCTCAAATGGATTAATGCAAAATACTGATTTTGCAAAACTCAGTATTTATTCGCCTAATCCACATACAGACACATACAACCCTAAATGCCATGTATTTCACTGTATAACAATCACAAATGTTTTCTCCTCCTATATTCTTTAACCTCTTGATATTTACTCAGTATCATAAACAAATAACAAATTAGTTTTTTTTAAAGAATATTTATGGATTTTTAGAAAGAACTGAAATAAAATACATTCTCTTTGAAGTAGAAGCCCACTGTCCCCATACCACACCCCCTCTCCTTGGGAGTGTAGGCTTAAACTTAACATGGTTTCCTAAATATTTGTGGTACCACCTCCCCTCCATCCTGCCCCAAGTTCACTTTGGGGAGTGTCGTGTCCACTGGATAAGGCATTTTTGTGTCTGCAGGACATGGTGTCTCAGATGCCAGGTCATTTCATGGTTGAGCTGAATCCCTCAGGGCTGATCTGGGACCTCATCTGGCTTGGCAGCAATAACTCCAACAGTCTTTGCCATTAATTGCTGTCACTGAGCCTCTGGAATGCTCACGTGATTGTTCTTTCATTTTCAATACCCCTTCACCAAAGAGCAAGAAAAAATAGACCCAACAAAGATGGAAGCAACATTGGTGCCATGTGTGTAAAGCCACATGGCGACCAAGTTGAAAAGGGGCTCCTTCACCTTCAGCTTACAGCATTTCTTTCCCTTCACTTTAACTCCCAAGGAAAAAACTCATTTTAGCTTGTTCATATCATTTGTCTTTATATTAAGTTTTGGCTAAGCTGTCAATTAAGTTTTTTCTTCACCACATAGTAAGCACACAAGATCATAGAATATAGTTTGATTTGTACTACAGACAGAAACCCCTACACAGGATCCAAGAACTGAGTCCTTATTGCCTAGTCTAGGGTGGGCGCACACACACACACACACACACACACACACACACACACACACACACACACCTATGCCTCTATTACCCTTACAGAGAAATACAAAATTTTACATGGGAGAATATGATGATAATTGAAGGAATCAGGAAATGTCTTGTGCCACCTGAACTGTTCTTTGAAGAAACAAAAGGCGAAAAGTATCCAGTACAAAAAGGACACCTGATCCCCAGTGCAGGGCTCCTTTGGATGCGTTCCATAGAGCCAGCCTTCATAAACTCAGAATTGTGAGCTGAAACCACCTGAGAGATCAAATATTTCATAATCCTGCTCATTAAATTCTTATATCTTCCTATTACTTCTAAAAATCAAATGCATACTCTGCTGGTTGGTTTCAATATCCTTCATCAGCAGGCATGAACCTACATTTCCAGACTGACTATAGATTACTCCCCTTCATAGACTCTACTCTGTAACCAAATGTTCCTTGCTGCTTCTCTCAGTATTCTACCTACTATCTCTATAAATCTGCAGAGGTCCCTCAAATCGGAAATAAATTCCTTCTTCATCACTTCTTAGAATTCCTAGCATCTCTCCAAACTTAAACATCAATTTCTATGTGAAGATTTCTCAGATCTCCAATAATTTCCCCCAATCCCCCAAAATGTATTTTGTATTGACTTTTTATATTACTCCAATATTTATCTTTATCTTTTTAAAATTTACATTTATTTTTGTTACATTTTAAGTTTCCCTCTGTCTCCATGCTGAACTGAAGAGTATCATTTCACATACACACACACACACACACACACACACACTGCATGAATGTGTGTGTGTTGTGTGTGGGTGTGGGTGTGTAAAACCATACTCTATGCATGCTTCTATTTATCAGTTCTTTCTCTGGATATGAATCATTTTTTCCTTTATAGGTCTTTTGTGGTTGATTTAGATATTTATAATACTCAGAATAATTCAGTTGTTCACAGCTATTCTTTGAACAATATTGCTCTTACTGTCTACAATGTTTCCTTGGTTCTGCTCATTTTATTTTCATTTTTTCATGTTTTTCCATGTTTTTCTGAAATCAACTTGCTCATCATTTGTTATAAAACAATAGTATAAGAGAGTTCTGAGTTCGGGCACTCAAATTTTGTGGCTGTGGTGCAGAGGCGTGCAGAGTCTTCAGTGGACTGCGGCTGCTACCTTCCTCTATGCAGTGGTCTTTGCTATGCTCCTGCTCTGCATTCCTTTCATTTCTCCCAAAAGATGGCAGAAGATCTTTAAGGGCCGCCTGGTGCAACTGGTGGTGAGCTATGGCAACACCTTCTTTATGATTCTCATTGTTATCCTGGTGCTGCTTCTCATTGACACTGTGCGGGAGATCATGAAGTACAATGATGTGACAGAGAAGGTGAATCTCCAGAATAACCCTGGGGCCATGGAACACTTCCACATGAAGTTGTTTCATGCCCAGAGGAACCTCCACATCGCTGGCTTCTCTCTGCTACCGTCTTTCCTGCTCAGATGCCTGATAACCCTTATCTCCCAGCAGGCCACGCTGTTGGCCTCCAAAGAAGCCTTCAAAAAACAGGATGAGGGTGCCAGCAAAACCACCAAGAAATACATAGAAGAAAATGACAAGCTGAAGAAGGAAACTGGCACCAGTGGTGGTAAATTGGACCTGAATGATGATGTCTTAGTGGACAGCAAAAATCTGAAGGCTGAACTCAAGAAACTCATGGAGGAGCTGGCCATCAGCAAGAGCAACCTGGAGAGAGCAGAAAACGAGGCTCTGGTCATGCACAAGCAGTCAAAGGGGCTGACCAAAGAGTACTACCGTCTGCTGGAGGAGCATACCTGCCTCCAGGCTGCAATGGATGGGCCGACAGACAAGAAAGAGGAGTCAGGGTTTGGGTCCCTTCCCCTTTCCATCCTCTGCCTCCTTCCTTCCTCCCCATCACAAGCAGCTGCTTCTCTCTGGAGAGAAAGGGGAGAATGCAAGAACACTCCCTGCCCTGTCCAACCCTTACTTCCTTGGTGTTGGGGTCCGTATCTTCCCCAGGCTACACTGCTGACTCAACTGCTTTGGGCTTTCACTTTTGTTCACCTTGTAAATAAACTTTGACCACTGAAAAAATAGATAGATAGATAGATAGATAGACAGACAGACAGACAGACAGACAGACAGACAGACAGACAGATAGATAGATAGATAGATAGATAGATAGATAGATAGATAAATGAAGCAAAGCATACCACCACAATCATATACCACAATATGTTCACCATTCCTCAATTGATAGGAATCCCTTTCATTTCCAGTTCTTTGCCACCACAGAATCACAATAAACACTTTAGAATACATCATTTCTTTTCCTTTTCTCGTGTTCACCTTGAAAAACAGACCTAATAGTGGGATTGCTAGGTAAAAAGTTATACACAGTTTTGTAACTTTGGGGCATAATTCCATATTGCTCTCCCCAAAAGGCGTGAATCAATTCACATTTATACCAATAGTATATTAGTCTCAAATTGTCATTTTCCCCTTCTATCATTTTAGCCGACCTGACAGTTATGAGATATCTCAAAGTTGTTTTAATTTGCCTTTCTCTAATCAATAATGGTTCAGAGCATTTTTCATGTGATCATATATAGCTTCAATTTTTTTATTGAAAACTGCCTGTTCATATCTTTTGACCATTTATGAATGGGAGAATGACTGAAATTATAAATATGACTAAGTTCTCTACATATTTGAGATGTGAGACCTTTATCCAAGAAACTATGTATAAAATTTTCCCCAATTTTCTGCTTTCCTTCTAATCTTGGTTACACTGGTTTTATTTGTACAAAACCTTTTTAATTTAATGTAATTCAAATAATCCATTTTACACATCATAATACTATCCCTTATTTATTCATAAATTTTTCTCCTATTCATGTCTGATAGGTAATGTGTTCTGTGTTCTTCAATTTACTTATGATATCTCCCTTTATATCTAGGTTACATATGCATTTTGACCTTGTCTTGATAAATAGCATAAGATATTAATCTATACCAATTTCTGCCAGACTGTTTTTCAGTTTTTCCCAACAATGTTTACCAAATTCTTATCCTACGAGATTAAATCTTTACATTTACAAAACACAAGTTTACAATAATCATTTACTATCATATGTCTACTTTGTTCTACTGATCTACCTTTCTATTCCTTAGGCAATACTAGATTGTTTTAATAATTATCACCATAATACAGTTTAAGATCTGGTACTGCTAAATCTTTTTCCTTTGTATTTTTTTCTTTAATTCCTTTGATATGTTTTACCTTTTGTTCTTTCCAATGAATTTTATTATTTTTTCTAGATCAATAAAATATTTTTGGTAGTTTAATTGGGATGACATTGAATAAGTAGAATATTTTAGGTAGAATCATTATTTTTATCATTTTGGCTCTACCTACCCATGAACAATTGATATTTTTCCAATTATTTAAATCTAACTTTATTTGTATAAAAACATTTTAAAATTATCTTCACATAGTTCCTGAATTTGTCTTAGCAGGTATACTCTCAGATATTTTATGCTGTTTATTTTAAATGGGTTATTTTAATGGGTATTTTAAATGTTCTCCTTGCAAGCTTTTCTTGTTGATATATAGAAATGCTGATAATTTACAAGTTTACTTTATATCCTGGTACTTTTCTAAAATGATGAATTGTTTTAACTAGCTTTTTAGTTGAATTTCTAGAATTTTCCAATGATATTATTGTATCATCTGCAAAAAAAGCAATAATTTTATTACCTTATTACCAATTCTGATTCCTTTAATTTCTTCTTCTCATTGCTATTGCTAGCATTTCTAATACAATATTGAATAACGTTGCTGATAACGGACATCCTTGTTTTCCTCCTGATTTTATTAGGAAAGTTTATCCCCCACTCACATAATGCTTGCTGATGGTTTTAATAGATGTTTCTTATCATTTTGAGGAAAAATTCATTTATAACTCTGGTTATAAGTGTATTTTATAGGAATAAGCATTGTATTTTGTCAAAACTTTTTTCTGCATCTATTGACATAATCATGTGATTTTTGTTACAGTTATCCCTTCCACATCATGACTCTCCCCTTCATGGTTTCGATATATTGCACGTCAGCATAAGAAACTAAATGAGAATTTGGGGAGAATTTGGTGGAAGCCACAGATGACATGCAAAGGCCAGCAGATGACACAGAAAAAGTTTAGAAACTCGGAAATGCATAAAATATATGTATAGTATTGTATAATATCAACGTATTTTATCTTTTACTACTATAATAACTCAGCCCTCCCTCACGCAAAACAAAGTCAAATGCAAGTCATGTCATTATTTCTCTGATGGCATGGTCTTCTTGAGCAGCGAAGGATGGACACACACATAATAACTCAGACTTCTCTGTTACAAAGAAAAAAAGAGTCAAAAAAATTTGCGTGGATTTTCCAGATCTCAGGCATACCACACCTCTAACTCTTATCATGTGGAAATGATAGCTATACTTTTGTTATTGTTATCCTTATGTGAAATTATCCCTATATTCCTGGCATAGATTTCACTTGGTCACAATATGTAATCTTTGTGATATATTGCTTTAGTGTCCTAGCTAGTATTTTATTTAAAACTTCCACATGCATATTAATTACTGAAATTAGTTTTTAATTTCTCTCTCTGCTTTTGCTCTTTCTGGTTTAGATAACAGTGCCATAGCTGTTTCACAAAAGGAGTTTGGAACTCCTTCTTTGCCTGTTATTTCAAATAATTTATTTAATATTGAAATTAGTTGATCAATAAATGTTTGGTAGAATTCACTTGAAAATCCATCTGGTTCTGATGCTTTTTTCTTAGAAATATCATGTATGGCCTGTTGAATTTGTTTTTCTAAAATAGGTTTGTATGTATATTCTATTTCCTCTTCTGTTAATCTAGGCAATTTACAATCTCGTAAGTATTCCATAATTTCCCTTGAATATTTAAATTCATTGACATATAATTGAGCAAAATAATTCCTAATAATTGTTTTTGTTTCATCTTCATTAGCGGTTATTCATAATTTTCATTTTTGATACTAGTGATTTTGTCTTTTCTTTTTCTAAAATCATATTAACCAATGTTTTATCTGTTTTATTCTTTTTTATAAAACCAACTCCTAGTTTTGATTATTCGGTGATTTACTTGCATTAAATTTTATTAATCTCATTTTTAATTATTAGGATTTACAATTTGGGACTTAATTGGGGGGTTTTAATTTGTTCTTTTTTTAGGTTATTTTAATTACATGCCCAATTTATTGATCTGCTTTTGCACTGTTCTATGGATGTAAGTAGTTAGAGGTATAAATTTTTCTCTGATTACTGGGTTGTTTTATAGGTGTTGATACATTGCCTCATTATTATTATTCTCTATAATAAAATTCTTTATTATTTTTGTGTCTTGTTCATACAACGTTTCTGACCAAAAATTAACTCAAAATCAAACATAATGAATCCAAGGTGTTGCTTGCAGTGCTTGCCTGTGCTGCATCACACAACTTTACTGTAGCCTTGGTTCTGAACACACAATATGTGCACTTTGCACTGTGCATGCTGTCACACCACACAATGCCAACAAATGCTTCCAGAAATACCTCGGCTCATGTTATGAATTGCAGTATTTTCTTACTATACATGCAAAATCATTAAATGAATTTTGGTTTGAGATTAGGATAGAATTTCTAACAATATCTGAAATAGCTCTAAACATATTTCTGCCATTTTGTACTATGTATTTATTCAAGGTGGCGTTCTCGGCATTGATCATTATAAAATCATCGATCAACTCTGAAAAATGTTGAAGATGCCCTATGTCCTGCAATATCAAATATTCCACTCAGATTTAATTATGTAAAAATAAACAAGCATATCCATCTCATTAGTATGCATATTTATTTTCATCTTTAATAAATGGTAAAATGATATGTAAATCAAAGAATTGTTTTAAAATAAATTTCTTTGCAATTCATTATCAGTAAATAATTTGTATACCTATTTTATATACCTATATTCTTGGGATCACATAACAATTTCTTGAGCAAAAAGGGATCATGAGTGAAAATAGTATAAGAAGCTCTGTCCTAATATGAAGTCAATTTTTGTAAAAGTACCATGTACTTCTGAATAAAAGGTGTATTTCTTTCCATTCCCACTGAATTCTCTCCCAGTATCTATAGTATCTAGCTTATCAAATATTATATTCATCTTCTTGACTTCCTATTTATATTTGGTTATGCATATCTAGTTCTTAGAATGATGAAGTCCACTGTTGTTATAGTTTTGCTATCGATTTTCACAAATAATTCATTTAGCTTTTCCTTTTTAAATGTTGGTGCTACAGCATTTGGTTCATATAAAGTTAGTATTGATATTAATTCATTATTTATGGTACCTTTTATCATAATGTAATTTTCCATAATGTAATTTTATCATAACATAATTAAATCTATTTTAGCTTTAACTTTATCTAAGATCATATATATATAATTGTAAATGTGTTTCTTGTAAACAAGATGTTGTCAGATTCTAGTTTTTAATCCATTCTGCTATCTGTTTCTGTTTTGTGGCTGAATTCATGACATTCACATTAAAATTAAAATTGCTAGTTTTATATTTCCCTCATCCTGTTGTTCCCTCGCAGTTTATTCTTCTTTCCTTCTGTTTTTACCATATCCCTCCTCAGACATTTAATTTACTTCTGACCACTGCCTCCCTAATCTGCACCCCTTCTAAGAACCCCTCCTTTACCCTCCTCATCCTTCTAAGAGTTCTTCCCTTATTCTATCTGGTTGTGCTCCTCTCTCTGCATAAGTTAAGACTATTATATTCTTCTAAATAGATGTCATTCTCTCTTTAACCCAGTTTTGATGAGGATAAAGTTCTAGCACTACCAGCCCTCCACCTCCTCCTATCCTCCATTGTGACAGCTCTTCTATTCATGCCTCATTTGTATGAGATAATTACTGCATTTTATCTCCCTACTCAGTTTTATTATGTAGGATCTTTACATTCTATTCAACTAAACCCAAGTCTTCTGTGTATGTATGCTTGTTTACACTACCCTACTAATGATAATATTCTTTAGAGTAACAGATAATGTTTTCTCATATAAATATATTATTAAATATCTTATAATTGTTCTTTTACATTTACCTTCTTATATTTCTCCTCCTTCTTGTAGGTCAGATTTTCCATTCAGTTCTTTTCCTGGTCTTTTCCCCACAAATACCTGAAAGTCCTTTAATTCATTAAATTTCCATTTCTTTCCATGCAAGAGTACACTTAGCTTTGCTAGGTAAGTTATTCTTGGTTGCAAACCCAGCTCCTTTGCTCTTCAGAATAACATGTTATGTCCTTCAGTCTTTTAATGTAGAAGCTGTTAGATCTTGTGTTATCCTTACTGTACCTTCACAATATTTAAATTATTTCTTTCCACAAGATTTTGAGTTCCAAATTTTCTCCCCTCTGCCCATTCCAAGACAGTATGCATTCTGGTTACCCCTTCCCCCAATCTGCCCTCCCTTCTACCACACCCTTCCCTTCTCTTATCTCCATCTCTATTTTCTTGCAGGGCAAGATAGATTTCTATACCCAATTACCTGTGTATCTTATTTCCCAGTTGCATGTAAAAACAATTCTTAACATTTGTTTTTAAAACTGAGTTTCAACTTGTCTCCCTTCTTCCCTCTCTGGCCAGGGCTCCCAAACCCAGTTGTCTATTCCCGTAGTTTGGATGTGATTAGTATTATCAATTCTATTACTTCTAGGTAAATGGAAAAATTTGCAGCATCAAAGTCCTCCAAGCCATGCAGAACTCTGGATAGGTCATCAGGCCTACTTAAGGACCCTAGAGTCTTGCTATATATAAAGCACATGGACTTCCAGACTTTTTCATTCACCCTACAGTTAAGATTTCTTTTATGTATTTCTTCCCAATTAGAGTATTAGTTCCTTGAAAGCAGACTGTCTAACCTTTTCTATTTTTATCCCTTAATACTTAGCAAATGATTTCTAATTCATTCATTAGATTTTATTACATTGTTGATATTTTGATTATGCAGGAAATGAAAAGCTACTGCATGTGCCTGTTGATAAAATTATTTTAAACTTTAGACCACCCACCCTAAGTTGTTGAAGCTTTATTAAACAAATATCTCTTACCTAATAAAAATACCTTGTTTTTAAAAAAAAAAAACTGTTTCTTTCTAGAAAGTTGCTTGTAGTATTTTCTCCTTGACCTGGAAACTTCAAAACTTAGCTCTAATATCCTTGGCAGTTTTCATCTTGGTATGCCTTTCATACCAAGTGATCAGTGGATGCTACTCAATTTCTATTTTACCCTCTAGTTCTAAACTTCAGGGCAATTTTCCTTAATTTCTTGACTATAGTTTCTGGACTTTTTTAATTTTCAAGTAGTCCAATAATTCTTATATTGTCTCTCTTTGATATATTTTCCAAGTCAGTTGTTTTTCTAGTGAAATGTTTCACATTCTCTTCTATTTTTTCATTCTTTTGATTTTGTTTTATTATTTCTTGGTGTCCTCTGAAGTCATTAGCTTCATCTTTTCAAATTCTACTTTTTAAAGAGTTCTTTTCTTCCATAAGTTTTTGGATCATATTTTTTTTCCCAGTTGGTTGACTTTCTTATTATTTTCTTGATTTTCTAGTATCATACTTATTTTTTCCTAATTTTTCCTCAACCTCTCTTATTTGATTTTTAAAATCCTTTTAAAGCTCTTCCAAGAACTCCTTTGAGGCTTGTGACTATTACACATTTTTCTTTGAAGTAGAAGTAGCTTTTTTGATTTCACTGTTTTCTTCTGAATTTGAACCCAGATCTTCTCTACAGGCATCTATGGTCATACTCTTTCTCTTTTGCTTACTTTTTTTAAGTGACTTATTTCTTGGCTGTTAACTTTTGCTAAAGTCAGTTTAGTCTCAAGTTGTGGAAGATAATGTATCAAGTTTCAGAGTTTTTGTGCTGTTGCTTTCTGAGCTCTGCTTAAGGATCTGACCTCAGGTACTCCTCTCCACCCCTGATACATGACTAGGAATCCAGCAACACTGTCACCTCAAATGCTTGTACTCCCTGTGGTTTATCTGGTGACTGCAAGTTTCAGCTCACCCCTCTGCCCTGCAACCAAAACCAGGGATTCTGCTCTCCTGCTAGTGATGGTGGCTAGAAGGGTCCCTGACTCTCTGAGATCACCCTCACTGCTGTATGCTCATTCCTCCTCACATAGCCACAATCTGAGACTGTGTCTGATCAGTGTTCTTGAGTCCCAGGCCCAGTACTGGGGCACGGGGGACTGCAATCTTTTCCCAAGCAGCTGTCTGACCCTCCACACTATCCAAGGGGCGAAAGTTACTGAAGCTGAGGCTGCTGCTGACACAGCTGCCTCCAAGGTTTCTTGTTTATTGTTTCAGAGGTATTTGCCTCAAGGTACTTTTAACAGACCAGATCACCACTCCAGGAGATGAGGTCTTTCCTAATGTCCTCCCAAGTTGTCCTAGACTGGATAACTGCTTTACCTTGACTTTTAATTAATTCTGCCACATTATTTCTGTTCACTTTGAAGCATTATTCTAAATTATTTGGGGGAGGAATTAGAGTCATATAATTTTCTGTCTTATTCTGCCACCTTCATGGAACTTTCTTTATTCTTTATTTGTATTTTTTATAAGGCAGTCATGACATAGCAGAGAGCAAGCTGACTTTGGAGTCAGAAAGACCTGGGTTCAAGTTCTGGCTCTGACACATAATCTCTCAGTGGTCTAGGCCAGAGATGTCAAAATGCTGCAGATAGGTGGCACTCTGAGGGCAATATAATTGAGGAATATTTAACAAAATAAACAAAAATACAATAGGACACAGGTAACACTATTTGTGGTTTTCTAAGTAAGTATGTAGCATGCAGGAATCCTTACGTAGAGTTTGGTGGCTCTTGTTTCTAGTTGAAATTGACACCATTGTTCTGACCATAAGTTACATAAAAGGTGCCAACTTGCATTAGAAGAGGGAGTTTCTTCATCCAGCAATACCATATGCAAATAATTCACAGATCTCATCAAGGTATCCCTATCCATATCATCCTATCATCTTCTAACATTGGTTTCCAGGTTAATATATAGTCTATGGATTACCCAACCCATAGGCATGCCCTAGAGTTGAGAGCAAGTCACAATCTAGCCATCAAGAGCAGGAATGTGGGGATGCTATATCAGGTCTGCAAGTTCAAGGCAGGCAACAATGTTACTTCAGCAATTTGGAATGCAGCATGTTTTAGAGGAAATTTGGGATCCAATTGTGAAATCGTATGTTTAGAGCTAGAAATGACTTTGGAGGTGAGTCCAAATTTTTAGGATTTTTCCCATTTATATTTAGGTGGAATGTGTCATTCTTTATTTTCTATTGCTTCTCATTCTGTCCTCTAGAACCAAGCAGGATAATTAACAGAGGTAAGCAACTAAGGAACCAACCAGCACACATTAAGTACGAACTATACGTACAACAATGTGATAGGTGCTAAGCATACAAAGGCTATTTATCTATGAGCATTTATTCAGGATCCATTATGTGTTATGCTGTTTGAGCTTGGGTATACCAAAAGGAATATCTCTCCTACCAAAGAACTTTCAATCTGTCGGTGGAGATAGCCTGCACATATACAAACAGATACAAAATATATGCTAAGAAAATCAATGGCAATATTGGGAAGAGAATACAACAATATGTTTCTTGTTTTGTTTTGTTTTTTTGAAAGGGGGAATAAAACCTCTCAATAGATATATAGATAGACAGATAGATACATACAACATACTAGACAGGTTAGCACCTTGCTGTCTTTGCTATCCATACAGTGAGATTCCCTAATATTCGGGTCTTTCTTGTAGTTTTTCACTTGGGAACTAAAATGTCCCAGATGATATTATTAGACAGAATTGCCTTTTACTCATAGCCTGTAGAAATACAGCATCAGAAGGACCATGATTTACATAGGATGGTACAAGGGACAGTGTTAAGTTGAGGGTCAGTGGTCATGAGTCCAAATTCTCAGCTCTCTGACTTGCTGCCATGGTAACCCTGACCAAATCACTTCCTTTCTCTGTGCTTCAGTTTCTCTCATCTCTAAAGTTAGGAGCTCAAACTAGATTTTGTGTAAGGTTTCTTCTAGCTCTAAAGCTATGAGTTTATCATGTTATTACCCTCAGCTTAATGTAAAGGGAAAAAAGAAAAGGTCCTTACAAATAAAGGTATCCAAATATGGAAAAGGACTGCTTCAAAAGAAAGGATAGTTATTCTCCTTGGAATCAAGAATAAGATGGAGGACCGCTTATCCAGGATGTTGAGAAGAGAATTCTGTGGAGGTGCTAATTGGAAAAGATAACCTCTGTGATTCTAAGAACTGGATTCAAGGATAACAGTTTGAGAATTACAAGGAAACTTGAAAGCCATCTATTCTAACCCCATAACTAGAAAAGTAAGGAAACATTCTCAGACAGGAAAATGACTTGCCCAAGGTCACTCAGTTTACTTATGATGGAACTAGGGTTTGAACCTGTATTCTTTCCACTACAGAAACTCATAATAATATATGTCAGTGGATTTGTTAATTCTTCCAGCTATCAGGGAAAAAAATGTGCCTTATGAAGACAACAAAGGCATTTCTTTTCAGATATTCCATTCAAAGAAGCAACTACAGAGCATGATAGGGCAACCACTATATAAACACTCACATTTATTAAATGCAAAAATGGAGTTAATGTTCCCTTAATGGTGTTCTTTTACCCTCTGTTTACATACATATACATAATGATGTCTTAAACTCAGAGTGGAAAAGTACAGCATCTGTACAATCCTCGATTTGCAATTCTAAAATTGCAACTTCAATATCGAATTCCTGAAGATTTTTGCATTTAATTTCTCAAGTAGGTTTAATAGCCAGGAAAGAATTGGATGAAGCAATATATGGATAGTTGTAAGTTGAGCTCTCACTGATTGTCCCATACAAGAACAACAGGTTCCTTGATAGTGCATTATTTGGGCAAGATCCTTTCAAAACTCTTGGGAAACATTCGGTATCTTTGCTCAGCAACTGATTTTGAAATTGTCATAATTTTTTTTCACACAGTGTATCATGGGATCATAGGATTTAGTGCTCAAATGGACCTTAGAGGTTATGCATGTTAACCCACTGATTTTGTGAAGGAAGCAATAGACTCTAGAGCACAGCTGCTGTACTTTTCTGAAACTTGAGGAGTTGTGTCTTGTCTAAGGTAACTTTGTGGACTAGTTTATTCAGCTATCTGAAATATACTAACAATACTTGAGTAAAAAAATGTACCCCCCTCTTGCTGACTCCATAAAGAAACTTTGAAATCATACGGAGGTATTTCTAAACATTCCACGGTACCTTCAATTCAGAGTTTAAAGGAACCTCCAAAGTCAACTGATCCAAACACAGATTTTATAGATAAGGAAATGGGAGACCATTAAGGTTGTGACTCTCTCAAGGTCACATGGGAGTAAATTACACAGTCAGGATTAGAGTTAAAAAGAATAAAAGAGAATAGAGTTGGAAAGATTATAGAATGCATCTCTAGTTAAACAAAAAAAAAAAATCAGTATTTTTTAGGCTGAGAAGAGCTTTGCAGAACATGACAGGAGCCTCTGAAAACAGGCGAGTTGTCTCACAGGTTAAATCCTATCATCAGCATGTATTATACTGCATTCTGAGGAGAGATACAAAAAAATTTTGAATCGTCTCCTACAAGGTGAAACAATAATACTAGGGTTCAATGGTGGGTCCTGACCATTTGTGATTGCCAGATGTGAATTCTCTTGTCGTCCAAGGTTCATTTTTCAATATGCACTACAGAAAAGGCTGCTATTGTTTTGTCCCTATTACCTCAACATGGGGACTGGATTTCTTTAAACTAAAAGCACTGAAGGGCCAGACTTGTGGATATAGGAATATTTGTTGTTTCAGGGGTAAGGCCTGAAGAATTCAAAGCAAGGAAGAAACAGGAGGGGGTGAGCAAAGGACATAGCAAAAACATCACTCTGGCCTTTTTTCCATCTCTCATCTCCCCCGAGGGATTTTTTTTTAACTCAAAAATCTGACTTTTCCCCTTCACTCTGGCAGAAGTTGAATTGGTTTAAGGATGCTTTGTGCTACACAAGTCTGCCTGGAGCCAGGTTTCTGTACTATGGATGGGTCACAGTAAATCCGAAAGAGAATAAAAGGAAAGAAATGTGTGTTCAGTCCTACTAATAAGAAGATTTGTTTTTCCACGTTGAAGAGGGACTCTTCCTAACCACTGAAATCTCAAGTTGTTAGAGTCTTTTCAGTGTAGTGGACACTGAGGATTTTAACAGAGCCCCAGGCCCCCTATACTTGGCAAATAGGCCATCTTCTACTTAAACCATTTTGGGGAGGGCTCCTCAAATCCAGGACTCCTCAAATCTTAATAAACTAACAACAGCTTAACCATCTACTTTTCTCTTTCCCTGATTCTTTTCCCCTCCTCATTCTTCATTATAAGTGTACAAAATGGTTTCTAAGCCAATATTCATTGGACCTGGAGTCAGGAGTCCTGTTCTCAAACCCAGGATTTACCATGTGCCAACAGTGAGACCATCACCTCACCTCTCTGAGGCCCTCATCCCTCCTCCTGAAGTCTTCTAAGCATCCAAAATTCAATGTGCCCAAATAAGAACTCATTTTTCTCCAGAGTCCCTCCCCACTTCCTAACATCTCTGTTTCTACTTCCAGTGATGTCCTTCCAGTAGTCAAGCTGCCCTGACTCTGGACTTCATGGTCTACTATGCCATATGTACCTCCTCTCTCATAGATACAGTCTGAAAAGGGAACTTTGGTGGGAGAGTGGATAGAGTAACAGGCTTGGGATTAGGAAGACTGGGTTCAAATCCTGCTCTATTCTCTTAGCAGTCATATGACCCAAAGCCAGTCACGCATCTTCATTGTTTCATCAGTAAAATGAGAGGATTAGACTTTATGGCCTCTAGGGTCCCTTCTTGATCTAAATCTCCTGTGATCCTATAAAAAGTCCTTTGCAAATCTTAAGGCACAATATAAAATGAGTTATTTTTATTGCTCAGAAGTGTTCATACCCAATTACATACTTCTCTTAACTATGCTTTACCAGATATTAAAACAAATCAAAAAAAGGATGAACAAGGCCACCTCCCCTTATCTATTTAGGTTTCTCCTCTTCATGTTAGAAGGAGTCAAAAGAAAGAAGTTAGAGGAATGACATTAAAGCAGGGCAAGAATGGGAGAGTAGAAGTTACAGGATCTCTGAGTAATAAATTGTAGTAGCAACACCAGGAAAAAAGTACCTAACTCAGCTGAACAAAATGGGAGCAATTGGAAATTACCTGAAATAATTCCCATTTTGATTTTGCCATATGTAATGTTTTCCACTTGTTCTAGCTGTTCAAAAACATTTTCCATTCTAAAGTCTCCTAAATTCTGAAGCATCTGAATGTAAATATATTCCCTGCCATGAGAAAAAGCACATATGTGATTGATGAGACTATACCATTTGTAGCCCAACCCAAACTACCATACTGTTATTCCCGGCATTATCACACCATGCTGTGACAAACCACATTCCCCCGACCCCTAACTCCCAGCTTTCCATCTTTGTCTCTGAAAACAATAGTCAAATCAATCCTAAAATTCCTGAAAAGAATGTCAATATTTCTCCATGACTCCTCTTAGTATCCCTGTAAATTTACTAACAAGAACATCCCACCCTAGCCACCACTCCTGTATATGTGCTGTCCCCACAGCTTCCTTGAAGGTAAAAATCCTCTTGCCTTTCCTGTTTGTGTCCCTGGCATTTAGAAGATGGTAAACAAATGCTTTTTTGATTCATTCACTTCATACTTGAAGATGATCTGTGATTTGTACTAAATTGTAACTACTTTCTTACAATATGGAGTTCTGTCTTGCTCAGAAAACACACCTAAATAACTCTTTTTTTCTGTTTTGGCAAATGGCTAGTTAGTAATCAACCAATCCTTCAACTGGAGGAGAGACGAATTTAAGAGAGACTGAACAGGTTGGCACAAACAAGTCAAACTTTCAAGGTATTAACTTGTCATTTTCCCCTTCCATTTCATCTCATCCTTGAATTTCAATCCAAAATTGATAAGCATGCTTGAGATGAAAAAAAAACTGAAAATTCAATTTTATCTTACCAACTTACATGAAGAGAGAAAATCAGGGAAAATATTGTTATGAATGATCTCTCATGTCATCATTTCTTTTCCATTGAAGTCCAAGGTATGCCCAGTTAAACAAGTCCACCCAAACAACTCTGCATGCACAAGAAGTTTTTCTGGCAGAAAAAAAGAAAATCCAATTTCTACAGCTGTCTAAAATCTGTTATTTTAAAGGCATTTGTTTATTTGCTTTTTCATTGATTTATTCATATTGCACATAAAGTCACTAAGCTGGAGTGATTTCTGGGGGGGAAAAGCAGTTTAAAAGACATGAAAACATTTACAGTATGGAAAATTAGACATCATCAAGGCTATTCTAGAAGTAAATGTAATCTTGCTGCTTATTTGCTTAACATTTAATAAAATATATACTTCACAAAAGCCTGGTTGCCTGGAGCCACACATATTGATCTAGTTCATTAGGTGTTTCACCAATGAAGTTGTGAAATTGAAAGGGATTCTTAACTTGATGTCCATCTGAGTCTGAATGAGCCAGGATTAGTTAGAGCTCAGAAGATTCCTGTATTTTCAATGAGAGGATTTTTCATTTTTATTTACTTTTAAGACTGTTTCACTTGCATTTTTAGACAAGGTGATGGCAGTGAATTCTGTGCTTTTACTCAAATGTACACATGTATGTGTATGTGTGTGTGTATGTGTGAAACACACTTTTGATGATAGATATCTAATTCCTTCTTTCAAGTCAGCAGTACTTATGTCTATTAAAGATTCACTAGCAAAGGTAGAAATTTTACTTCTCACTCAAAAAGTGCTCTCCAAATGGCTCTTCTATACAAGTAAGGGGGTCACAGAAAAGAAAATGAAAAGTCAATATATGCTTTGGATATTTTGGAATTCTCTAGCATTTGAGATCATCTTAACCTTGATGAAAGTGGTAATGAAACTGGGTTGATTTATTTTTTACTTTGTTTTGTTTCATTTTTGAAGGAAAAAAGCACATTCATTTCAGCCCTCGCTGATCAATAACATGAACTTTCTTGCCTTGAGTTTTCTTCTGTCTGAGAGTCTTATTTATTACATACAATTTGTCAAGTTTTGCTGATATGTGGCTTTCAATCTTTGCAGGGGAGCCCTCTTCAAAAGAATTGATAATAAATTACTTGAAGGTGCAGTTATGAGGCGCTGCCCTCAACTGATCCATCACCAGAACTGGGTGACCAATGAAATTCCTCATTAGGGAAAGCAGAGGACAAAGGAAATAGAGTTGAACATAGAATCAGAGAATCTGTACTTCTGAGGAACAGAGAGAACCTACATTTTTGATTTTTGGTTCTTCAGTTTACTGCATTGTAAATTTGGATACATCACTTAACCTCAGCGGATCTCCATTCTTATATGAGGAGGTTTGGTTACATAACTTTTAGGGCCACTTCTAGCTGCAAACGTAATCTTATGGGCTGTGATTAAAATCAGAGGTAGTAATACAAGGAAGAAATGTTTCTAAAATGTTGAAACACTATCCATAAATTTTAACTGTCTCCATGAAACTTCAAGGGAATAATAATATTCCCAGGAGTATGTAGTCTGCAGGTAAGAATGCATGATATCTGTCTAGAAGAATCTGAAATACTGCCACCTGCAACAGGGATTATCTTTGTCCTTTTGGAACTCAGAGAACAAAAGTAGTAGTGATGGAGATAAGTTTCAGAAAGACAAATTTAGGTTTGGTGGCAGGAAAAACTACCTAACACATTATAGCTAACCAAAAGTGAAATACATTGCCCAAGGAAGAAATAGACTCTCTTATTTATGACCTTTAAGCAAAGATTGACTGACCACTTTTTCAGGTATGCGGTCTCTGTGTTGTATCAGTGGTACAAAATCATCTCTACTGTTTCTTCCAAATCAGAGATTCATTGATGAAGATTTGGTACTAGATTTAAGGAAGAATTAATCAGGTTGGTGAAAACCATAGTGGAGATCAATGAACCTTTTTCTCTGTGTGTTCTTAAGGGGTGAATCTGTCTGAAGGCAATCAAAATATTTTATTTGGAGCTAGAGTGATTGGATAACAAAGATGGGCAGAATTATATTTTCATTAAAAGCTTTTGTTACATAAAGATAGTGTATTTTGGTTCTAACTTCTACATTTAAAAACATTTATAATGCACCATTGGTGGAGTTATGAACTGATTCAACCATTCTCTAGAGCAATTTGGAACT
Organism: Bettongia penicillata ogilbyi; assembly: GCA_023548195.1. Lineage (NCBI taxonomy): Eukaryota > Metazoa > Chordata > Mammalia > Diprotodontia > Potoroidae > Bettongia > Bettongia penicillata. The sequence goes on along the minus strand of JAJHZJ010000002.1, from coordinate 888,502 downwards.
GAGTCCAAAGGGCTATAAAGTCACATATATCCTCTGACCTAGCAATACCACTACTAGCTCTACATCTCAAAAGAGATTTTAAAAGAATAGAAAAGGACCTATATATACAAATATATTTATAGCAGCTCTTTTCTGGTGGCAAAGAATTGGAAACTGAGGGAAAGTCCACCAACTGGGGAATGGTTAAACAATTGTCAGATGTGATTATGATGGAGTAGTACTATACTCTAAGGAACAATGAACTGTATGCTCTCAGAAAAACATTGAAAGACTTACATGAGCAGAGGAGGCAAAGTGAAATGTACTCTGTACTAAGTAGCAGCACTATTATAATATGATCAGCTGTAACTTAGCTATTCTCAGCAATACAATCCAAGATTACGCGGAAGGACTTATGTTGAATAATGCTATCCATTCCCAGAGAAAGAACTGATGTTGTCTGAATAAAGATTGAAGCATACTTTTTTATATTTTCCTTGAGTTTTTTTGTCTATGCTTTCTTTCACAACTTGAATATTATAGAAATGTTTTGCATGACTACACATGTATTACCTCTATCAAATTACTTATCTTCTCAATGAGGAGATGTGGGAATAGAGGAAGGGAGAGAATTTAGAACTCAAACTTTTAAAAATGAATGTTAAAAAATTGCTTTTACATGTAGCCAGGGGGAAAAATGCTATATAAAGTAAAAAATGAAATAAAATAAACATTTGCATCAAGCTTTACCCTGGCTCAGATGAAACTATTATTGGATCTAAGACAATCACTTCAAATAGAAGAATGTGTGGATACAAGTAGGAACTATACTTTGGATATCATGGATAACTCACAGTGAAGGCACTTTTTCTCCAAACTAAAACAAAATTTGTTGCTGACTTTGTAGAGCTGTTCTCAAAATGTGCCCATGGAATGAATCCCCTGGAATCCATGAGTCTCTCTCAGGGAGTCTATAAGGTCAAAATACAAAGATGTTTCAGCTTCTGATATGGTAAATATCAATAGACATACTTAAATTAACATAAAAGCTAATTGTAGGTAGCTGTTTGTAGAGTTTTTTAAGGGTATGAAGAAGTCCTGAGACCAAAAAGTTTAAAAACTACTAGGTATACCTTGGAAATCTTATAGGATCAGTTCCAGATCACCACAATAATATAGATATTGTAATAAAGTGAGTCATACAAATGTTTTGGTTCCCCAGTGCATATAAAATTTATGTTTATACTACACTGTACTCTTATAAAATATATACATACCTTAATTAAAAAATACTTTATTAAGTCAAGATGGCGGAGTAGAAAGACGCACGTATACGAGCTCAGAACCCACAGCCCATAGATTTAATGTAAGAAGAGCTCCCCAGAAGGTCTGGATCACTGCAGGGTGTGCAGAAACATAGTGGAAGAGATTTCCATTCCAGAGAGCCCTGGAGAGCCATCCCCAGGGTCCATCGCGCCCCAGAAGGCGGACCCCACCCCAGCGCTGCCCTGGCCACGGCCCCAGAGAAGCTGATCCGAGCAGGCTTCAGGGACATAACCTCCAGCGGCCGGGAAGGTCCCTCCACCCACAGACTCTACAGGTCAGTGAGAGACACGCCTGGGCTGACCAAGAGGGGAGCGGGGTGTCTCCGTGGCTCGGGCCCCCTCAGGAGGAAGTGGCGGAGGCAGAGGCAGGGACAGCGGAGGCAGTGGCGGCGCAGCGGCGGCCCGTGACTCCCCCAGCAGCAGGCAGGTTCTTCATTACTGAAAGTCTCTGCATAAACAACCTGAAGGAGCTGAGCCTGAGAGACAGCCCTGCCCCACCCACTCCATTTCTGAAGGTCTCTGCATAAAGCCCCTGAGGGAACTGAGCCTGGGAGGCGGCCCTGCCCCACCCACTCTATTTCTGAAGGTCTCTGCATAAAGCCCCTGAGGGAACTGAGCCTGGGAGGCGGCCTTGCCCCCACCCCAGCACCAGAACTAAAGCTCACGTTGAATAGCAGCCGCACCTGCTGCGGAAAGCCCATTTGAATCTCAGACCCCAAGCACTAGCTGGGCAGATCTAGGCAGGGGTAGACAGGAATCTCAGAAGTCAAGTAACTGGCTGGGAAAATGCCTAGAAAAGGGAAGAAAAATAAGACTATAGAGAGTTTTTTTGAACAGATGCAAATGATCCCGACTTTTGGATCTGACGACGATGAGGATATATTCTTGCCATCAGGGAAAGACGTAGAGGGCAGGGCCTCGGGACCCCAGACATCCCAGGGGGATGTTGAGTGGGCTCAGGCCTTGGAAGAGCTCAAAAAGGATTTCGAAAAGCAAGTTAGACAGGTGGAGGAAAAACTGGGAAGAGAAATGAGAGAGATGCAAGAAAAGCATGAAAAACGGGTCAATACCTTGGTAAAGGAGACCCCAAAAAATGCTGAAGAAAATAACACCTTGAAAAATAGGCTCACTCAATTGGCAAAAGAGGTTCAAAAAGCCAATGAGGAGAAGAATGCATTCAAAAGCAGAATTAGCCAAATGGAAAAAGAGGTTCAAAAGCTCACTGAAGATAATAGTTCTCTCAAAATTAGAATGGAACAGATGGAGTCTAATGACTTTACGAGAAACCAACAAATCACAAAACAAAACCAAAAGAATGAAAAAAATGGAAGCGAATGTGAAATATCTCATTGGAAAAACAACTGACCTGGAAAATAGATCCAGGAGAGACAATTTAAAAATTATGGGACTACCTGAAAGTCATGATCAAAAAAAGAGCCTAGATATCATCTTCCATGAAATTATCAAGGAAAACTGCTCTGACATTCTAGAACCAGAGGGAAAAATAAGTATTGAAAGAATCCATTGATCACCACCTGAAAGAGATCCAAAAAGAGAAACTCCTAGGAACATTGTGGCCAAATTCCAGAACTCCCAGGTCAAGGAGAAAATCTTACAGTTAGAAAGAAACTATTCCAGGATTGTGGAAATACAATCAGGATAACACAACATCTAGCAGCTTCTACATTAAGGGATCGAAGGGTGTGGAATAGGATATTCCAGAAGTCAAAGGAACTAGGACTCAAACCAAGAATCACCTACCCAGCAAAACTGAGTATAATACTTCAGGGGAAAATATGGTCTTTCAATGAAACAGAGGACTTTCAAGCATTCTTGATGAAAAGACCAGAGCTGAAAAGAAAATTTGACTTTCAAACACAAGAATGAGAAGAAGCATGAAAAAGTAAACAGCAAAGAGAAGTCTTAAGGGACTCACCATAAGTGAACTGTTTACATTCCTACATGGAAAGACAATATTTGTAACTCTTAAAACTTTTCAGTATCTGGGTAGTTGGTGGGACCACACACACACATGTACATGCATGCACGCACACACACATACACACATGCACACACATACAGAGACAGAGAGCACAGAGTGAATTGAATAGGATGGGACCATATCTTAAAAGAAATTAAGGTGAATGGTGAGAGAGAAATGTAGTGGGAGGGAAGAGGGTGAAATGGAATGGGGTAATTATAGGTCATTTAAGAGGCAAGTAGGAGACTTTTTAGTGGAGGGAAAAAGAGGAGAGCTGAGAAAAAAAAAAAAACAAGAAGTTTACCCTCATCACATTTGACTAAAGGAAGGAATAAAATGCACACTCATTTTGGTACGAAAACCTATCTTACAATATAGGAAAGTGGGGGAGAAGGAGATAAGCAAGGGGGGGGGGATGATGGAAGGGAGGGCAAAGGGAGGAGGGAGCAATTTGAAGCCAACACTTGGGGAGGGACAGGATCAAAAGACAGAAGAGAAACAATGAGGGGCAGGTTAGGATGGAGGGTAATTCAGTTAGTCTTACACAACACGACTATCAGGGAAGTCATTTGCAAAACTACACAGATATGGCCTATATTGAATTGCCTGCCTTCCCAAAGGGAATGGGTGGGGAGGGAGGGATGGGGAGAATTTGGAACTCAAAGTTTTAGGAACAACTGTTTAGTATTGTTGTTGCTAGTAGGAAAGACGACATACAGTTAATGAGGAATAGAAAGTCATCTGGCCCTACAGGACAAAAGAGAAGATGGGGACAAGAGAAGGGAGGGATGACAGAAGAGAGGGCAGATTGGAGATAGGGAAAATTAGATTGCTTGGTGTATTGGGGTGGGGGGAGGGGATAGAAGGGGAGAAAATTTGTGAAAACGAGTGTAAAAAGTTACATAAATAAATAAATATTTTTAAAGAAAATACTTTATTGATAAAAAAAAATGTTAACCATCGTCTGAGCCTTCAGTGAGTCACCATCTTTTTATTGATAGAGGATCTTGCCTCCATGTTGATGGCTGTTGAATGACCAAAGTGTTGGTAACTGAAGGTTGAGGTAGCTGTGGAAATTTCCTAAAATAAGACAATGATGAAGTTTGTCACATTGACTGTTCCTTTTACTTGAATGCTTAGAGGCTATCTTAGTATTATTAATCAGCTTCATTTCAATAAATATATCTCAGGGACTAGGGAGGTCCAAGGAGAGGGAGAGAGATGGGAGAAAGTCCAGTTGGTAGAACAGTCAAAACACACACAACATTTATCAATTAAGTTCACCATCTTCTAGGGGCTTGGTTTGTGGTGCCCCATAACAATTACAATAGTAACATCAAAGATTACCAATCATAGATCGTCATAACAGATATAGTCATAATGAAAAATGTAAAATATTGTGAGTCTGTGTCATCAAAATGTGACACAGAGACGTGATATGAACACATACTGATAGACTTGCTCAGTGAACATGTATGTTTTGCCACAAACCCTCCATTTGTAACACACATATACACATACACACACGCACAATTTGTGAAAGGTAATAAAACAAAATATGCCTGTTCTGTCTTAGTAGATAACCTATCTTGAGTGTCATGAGGCACAGAATGGTTAGGTTCCTTACCTAGGATCATGCTTCTAGCAAGTTTCAGAGGTAAGATTTGAATAATACAAAGCCCAGGACTCTTCTCTCCACCAAGCTATGCTGCCCATCAAAAACACTAAGTATTAATCAGTTGACTCAGTGAATTTCTGAAATGTTATGTAGAAGATATCAGTAATGTATTATTGATCACTTTTCAGATGGCTGAGGTGAAATAGAAGTGCTCTTGACACTAGACTTTCCATTAAAGTCAGTTTCACCTATCCCAATCTCATTTTCAGTTTAGATTCTTTAATTCCTATGTTCATGGAAGATTCTAAAATGATTGCAACTTTGTTGAACCAAAGGCATTCTCTGTGTATATTTACTGGTATAAATAGCAATTTAGCTGGGTAGCAATATTTGCTACACATGAGTCATTTGAAGTTAGTGAATTTTCTTCGCAAAACTCAGATTGCAACGCACATTAAATTATCCATAAGAAACCAAACAAACAAAGGCAATATGTGCCATGAAACAGAAGTTTGGAGATTGTTTGGGGGTGATTTTGATTACTTTTCAACCTGGGAAAAAAGGACAAAGAACCCAATTGTCCAAGACAATTAAATTTTGAAAAAGTGAAGTTGAAAAACAAAGATCGTAGACAAGCAGAATGCTATGGGATGTCTCAGAGGAACTATGTCCATTGGATATATAGTGTACAGCAAAAAGTTCTAGCCATGTCCTTTAATCATAAGATGATGATTTCTTTTTGAGAGTAGAACAGAGGGATAAGAACCATCAGCCTCAGTTTGCTATAAGTGGTATAGGCAGGGATAATCAAATATCAGAGAAGAAGCACAGAGCAAAACAGAAGAAAAAATAGCAAAAGAAAGTAGGAAGAATACAAAGAAAAACAGAGGTCACAATGTCACTATAGAAGGAGAAAGGAAAGTTACTGAAGCTATAGCATGATACACTGGGAGAGCATTACTTCTGGAATCAGGGGTGGATTCAAATCAACCTCTGACACTGCATTTGTAACCTTGAGCAAGTTGCCTCCTGAGCCTTGGTTTCCACATCTGTATAATGGGGTAAAAGTACTGATGACATGATCCCTTAGGTGCCTTCCAATTTTAGATCTCAAGTTCTATTACATATACTTGTCAGTGGCAGAGGGAATGTATACTAGGAAGAAAAAAAATCTATCAGGGAGGGAGGACATTTTAAAAGATTTTGAAATAACAAATAACTTCCTTATGAATGAAGCATTAGCTCTATCTCTTATCCCACCATAAATTCCATGGTTAAGGTAACATTGGCAATTGCCATCTAAGGTCCCTATTGTCCTGTACTGATCCCTTTACTACCAACTCCTCATGTATTAGGCAAGCACCAAATAAAAGAAAAGCTGGTTTTCTTCCTGTACATACACAGTCCACCTCCCAGAGGACTTCAACTCAAAATCTTTTTCTAAAGTCACATAAAAAAAGTTCCTGTTTATAAAGTACTTAGAAGTTTGCGAAACCCCTTGGTGTATGTTATATCGTGATTTTATCCACACAATTCTGTGAGGTTGGTGCAATTTATCACCATTTTATAAAATTTATCCCCATTTTATATCCCTATTTTATCTCCATTTTATATCCTCACTTTCTAGAAAAGTGAGGTCTACAGAAGGGAAGATGCTTGTATAAGGCCACACAAGTGGGAATCTGAAGGATCAGGACTGGAAGCAAGTTCTTATCATTTCAAGTCTAGGACTCATTCCTCTACATTGTGTTACCTCTGTCCACCTTTCCTTTATGAGTCATGACCTTTGGGGAAATGTTGCCTGAAGTAAAAGCAAGTAATTAGCAGCATTGTGTAGTAGAGTACCTGGCTTTGAACCAAGAATATAGTATTCAAATTTTGCCTCTGACCCTTGCCAGAGGTGTCATCCTAGGTAAGACCATGACTGGGAAATGGTCTCTTATGTGTAGCTAACTGCAGTCTATGAGAGACTCCATCTTCTGTCACCATTTAACCTCTGTCTATCTCAACTTCTTCAACTGTAAAATGGGGATAACCCTACCACCTGCCTCCCAGGATTTTTGTGAAGATAGAATGAAATAATATTCATAAAGCATATAGAAGAGTGCCCGGTACATAGCAGATGTGTAATAAACATTTGTTTCCTTCCTTCTCTCCTTCCCATGCTCTAACCAACTGAACTCATCAACCCAAACACATTTCATTAGAACTCAAGAACAGAAGGGACCCTGTTCTCTAGGTCTTTCTATCCACATTAACCTTAGTGACCTTGTTCAGTGGCAGAGAGTAGTCCAGTGCAATTCAAGGGACTTTCAAAAATGAGAGGAATGTTAGCAATGATCTCATGACCCTCCACTCCTGCAAAACTACTTCCAACAAAACTAGTCTATTTGCTGTTACTTGAACATCTCACTTCCAAACCTTTGCTTCAGCTGTTTCCCATGCCTGTAGTGTTCTCGCTCTTCATCCCCATTTGTGAGATTCTTGCCTTCAAGGCTCAGCCTGAAGCTACCTTTCCTGATGCAGCCCTTCATTATACCATTAGTGCTTCCTCTCAGAAACATTGTCATATTGACCTTGTCTATATTTTGTAGCATGATGGTGAAAGGTGTGCTGGACTTGGTATGTTGTCTTACACAGGTTATTTCAGCTCCCTGACCTTCCACTTCCTCTGTAAAATAAGAGCATTGGACTAAATGACCTTTGAGAATTCTTCTAGTACTAAATATGTCCTCTGGTCTTACTTACTGGCATACCTATAGAAAACCTCCCAATGCTAAGTATTGGTTTTATTGCTGTCTTTGTTTCACTAGCACCTAGAATTGTACCTGGCACATTATACATGCCTAGGAGCAGCATGCTGACTTAAACTGAGCTGAACTTAATCAAAATGAATTGAAGTATCTCCTTGAATAAAAGATTACATGGTCCACCAGCACTTTCAGATGATTGTGACTCCCTAGCTCACTACAGTCTATCCATGATTCCACCCAGGAACATAAATCATCTCTCTTTGTTATATTTCAACAGTAGTGTGCCATAGACCCCAGGGTATTCAATAACATTCACTGAAGAACAGTAAAGGAGCACCTTGCCTGCATTTATGATCAGCCAGTCCTTTGAAAATATCTCCTGTCTTCCTACATCCTGGTCACATACATTTTGCTTCACTGTTTAGTTCAATTTCCTGACTGCTTTTTAATAGGAGCTCAGTGGCCTGCAAAAAAATCTTCAAGATTTATTTTCTTCTCCAAATGCTGTTCTGGCAAACTGGCATGTCGGAGCAAACATGCATTCAAAGGCTACTTCATTTATCCAGTCAACAAAGGGAATCATTAGCCTCAGGGCTTGTTCTTTTTCTGACTTCCCAATAAAGATGTTTGATATACACACTATATCAGAAAAAAACAAATGTTCCATATTACAGCCTATGTCTAAGCCCCTGAGCACAAAGGTAAGTGGAAGAACCTCTTGCCATTTTGCATCAGGGAATCAAAGAATCTCAGTTTGGAAAGGGCTTCACTGGACATCGAGGTCAAGCACACCTGACCAAGAATACTTTCAGCAATAAACTCAAACTATAGTTATCTTACCATTGCATCAAAACTGCCAATGAGGTGAAATCCAATCTTTTCAAGGCCACCCAATGCACCCTTGGAGAACACTAAATTGTAGCATATTTTCCCTTCCATCAACCCTAGACCTCACTCTCTGAAATCTCCACTCCTTGCTCCTAATCTTTCTCTGGAGTAGTGCAAGACAAGTCTAGTCCTGCTTCTAACTGAAGGTCCTTTGAAAACTTACAGTTATCCTGTCCCTACTCATTCTCTTTTCTAAACTTGATATCCAAGTTTCTTCAATTGATTCTGATATAATATGAATTCAAGACCTTTATCATCCTTGTTGCTTTCTTCTGGATTTATTTACAGTTTCTCAGTGTCCTTTCTAAACTAGAGGGCTTAAGACTGTACACAATATTCCATGGCAGACTGTGGAGCTAAGCCACTTCACTCTCTCTGGATGCTAAGCTTCTCTTAATGTAGCCTGAGATCACATGAGCTTTTTTAAGGGGGTTGGGGGAGGACAGCATCATATTTTTGGCTTCTTGACCTAATTATTAACAGGAAAAACCAAATGGATGAAGAAGGTGTATTGCCTGGATTATGACAAGTTGTTAGATATATATAATATATCATATATATTATATAATATATATAAAGAGCTTGTCTATCAAATGTGCATATATATGCATATATATTCACACATATGTATGTATATACATATGTGTGTGTAAATCAGGACATGCAATACAGATGGACAATGAATTATGCTCAGACTTGAGCATGAGGAGAATAGGCAATTCCAAGGCTCTTTTAATGACCTCAAAAATTCTTACAGAAACAAAGGTCCACCACTTTAATGCCTTTTCCCCTGGCATTGTATAGCTGAAACATGAAAAACAGCTCTCCAAAGAATTTAAAACAATGAAGAGTGACATAGTAGGTGTACACAGACTGTAGCATATAGCAAGAAAAAAATTTAAAGAGGAATGAAGGAAACCATTAAAGAAATGTATTCTCAAAAAATAAGCTGGTTAAATGGTGAGGATAAAGGATAGCGATGTCAGGCTTTTACAACACCATCATCCTCAAGATGTCAGGAGAAATCAAGAAAGGAGTCCTGAATGTTACAAACTTCTGGGGGGATATAAGCAGCATCGCACAGGATGGGTAAATATGGATAGACTGGGATCTGTATCATCGTTGGTGAAATCATTTCCATTTGAGCCGATTATCATATTAATAACTCATGTTGACTTAGCCATTTCATAAAAACTACCAGATCTTTTTCATCTGTATTGTGAAATTGATTTTTAACCCAAGTATAAAATTGTATATTTAACCCTATTAAATTTTATCTTCTTATAGTTGGTTCAGACTTCTAATATGAACAACCTTATTTTTGATCTTGACCACCATCTTTCCTGTTTGTGTCATCTGCAGATTAAATCAGCACATCTATGCCTTTATACAAGTCACTGATAAAAAGGTCATTCAACAGTGGGTCTTGAATCACAGATCCCTGGAGAGTTCTATTAGAAATCCTCCAACTGAACATTAACTGCATTAACAGTAGTTAATTACTCTCTTGTCATTTAACCAGTTTTGGAACCTTTTTAGTCTAATCCATATCTCTCCATTTTTTTAAAATCAGCCTAGTATAAGATTTTGAAATACAGAAATAGGAAATAGAAATAGCCACTACCACCAAAATAGCTGGACAAGATATTCAGGATGGCTGAAAAGAGTAGATGTCTGCAGGTTCAGAAGCTGTCACTCTCTCCTTACCTGGAATTAATCCAGTTTGATTTCCCACCTCCATTTTCCACCTCTCCACTTTCTCTGTGTCTCCACCATCTCCCAGTTGCTAATAATTATTCCCCCCAGAAAATTGCCTTACATTTATTTTCTACACATTTTGTATCTCCTTCAGTGTTTTCATGCTGTCTTCTCCTATAGGTTAGCTGCTGGAGGGCAAGAATGGTTTCATTTTTGTCTTTGTATAGCACAATGCCTGGAAGAGTAGATACCAAATAAATACTTGCTTATTGATTCGCTAACCAGCTGTTAGATCTGCTGATCTATATAACCAAATACAGGGGATTCTGGGGGATTCCTCTCTGGGGTGAAGAAATAAGCAAAATGCAGGTTGATAGCTGCATTTAAACCTCTGATTGCTGCTGTTACAGGCTCTCTTTTTCTCAGTTGGCCAACCTATTAAAAATGGATGCCATGTATAAAAATGTATACTACTAGCACCAAATCATGTTCCTAAGATCAACCTATGTTATTTTTTTTTCTGCTCAGAGATCATCAGAGACTCTCCATTACTCCTCCTCACACTTTGCAGTCCAACCATACTGGATTGCTCAGTGCTTTGCACACACATGCTCAATCTTCTATCTCTGGGTCTTTGAAATAGAGTTCTAGTCCTGGAATGCATTGACTCCATACCTTTGCTTCTTAAATCTTTGGTTTCTTCCAGGACTTGTTCAAGCTCCATTTTCTACAAGAAGACTTTCCTGATTCTTATCCCCTACCCTATACTGTGAGGGTCTGCCTTTCCTCATAGAACCATTTTGTGATAATGTTATAAATATTATATCTATCATTATTAATCTTATAAGGTCTCCTCCACTAGAATATAAACTTCGGGAGGGTAGAGATTGTTTTACTTTTTCTTCCTTTTCTCAGCACTTAGGGTAATGCCTGAAATATAGCAGTTGACTTAATTTGTGAATTTGATCGATAAAATACAAACTCTGCCACCTAACATTTAAAGACTTCCATGAGCTGGCTCCTACATACTTTCATGGCCTTAGTTCAGACTATTTAGCTGCATAAACTCAGTATTTCAGACAAAATGTATTGTTGGCAGGACATGAAACTTGATATTCCTTCTGTTACCTCTGTGAATTCTCATGTCTGATGTACATACTCATGGTACATCGACTCCTCCCGATCTCCACCTCTCTGAGTCCTTGTCTCCCTTGGAAACTCAGCAACTTCTTCAAGAAGCCTTGTTGCTCTATTTCTTTGTGCTCTTTCACTTCTTAAAGTTTCTTACGAGATTGTTGATGTTCAGTTGTTTCCAGTTATGTCTGCCCCTTTGTGACTTTATTTGGGATTTTCTTGGCAGATATTGGAGTGATTTGCCATTCCCTTCTCCAACTCATTTTACACATGTGGAAACTGAGGTAAACAAGGGTAAGTGACTTGTTCATGATCACACAACTAGTAAGTGTCTGAGGCCAGATTTGAACTCAGGAATATGATCCTTCCTAATTCCAAGCAGGCACTCTATTCATCATGCCAACCTAGCTGCCCTTTCTTAGATGATTTTTATTGCTGTATTTATACCTAAGTATATAAGTACCAGTGGGCTTTTTAAGGTCAAAGACTGTTCTATTTTTATGTATGTATTGCCCATACATTGTACAGCGCCTGGCAAAAAATGAACACTTAAAGATTTGCTGAATTAACTATGACAGAGGCACAAAAATAGGACCTATGCTTTTGTTAGTAGGGGAAATCCTCAGGTAACATTACCTCCTCTCTGCAATTTATCATCTTAGAGAGTTTCCTACATCACAGAGAAATTGTCCACAATCACATAGCCTGTATATGTCAGAGGCAAGACTTGAACCTTGGTGGTCTTCCTTGCGTTGAGACCATGATGCCATTCTGCATTTGGACTCATGTCCAAGCTTCAGGAAGGCCCTGCTCAGATGATACATCAGGACAAGGAGGCTACCCTGAGTTGTGGAACCAAAGCTCTTCCATGGTGAAAATGCTACAAGTAACAGACATGGATATATCCTCTAAAGACCATACTGAATGCAGAGATTTGTAGTGGGAATTACTTTTAGCACATGGGATGCACTAAATGGCTTCTGAGGTCTTCCTGAACTCCAAAATTCTGTGTTTCTAAGAGGTCCATCACCAAAATGTTGGGTCATTTAATGAACTGTGAGAGGTTTGCTTTTGTTTGTTTTATTGAGGTAACATAGCATCCTTCATGGAAGTGGATGAGGCAACAACTACTGTGAACTATTGGTGGCAAGGGAGGGGATGCTCCTGCTGCCTCTGTTTCTTTAGTGTTTATTCTTACCTGATCTTAAATAAGTATACTGAGAAGGAAATATTCAGAAAACAGTGGGACCAGGGATATCCAGTGCCTGATTTCAGTGAGGAAACTGCAGACATGCAACCTTCTTGACCTACTTCAACAACAGATTGACCATCAGCGGAGATAGACAAATCCCAAGAAGACCCAGTTCAAATGAGCAAGGGAAAAACCCAACCATCAACAGTATTACACAATACAAGACAAAACTTGAGGGAGACTCTGCCAAAGCATAAAATGATTCCTAGGTTAAGGAGATACAGGGTAATACTCAACTCTATGTTCTCCCTATATGCAAGACTAACTTTTTTATGCTTTTAAGTTTAGGCTCACTCTCCAGATGGACCATGTGAGTACAACAAAAAAAGGGAACCTTCATTGCTGAACCTACATGTTGGAAATTTCTGTTCTTTCTATATTAAATACCCCTTTCTAGCAACAAATACAATTCAACTGACGGAATCACAAGCCAACCAGATGGTGGCTTGTGAGCAAGTGTTAGAAACCCCAAAAGCTCAGGAACCCCAAGCATTCATTGCTCTCCAGGAACTCACCCCACTAGTCCAGTGTCATTTGAGGAAATGAGTCCAGAGGAACTGCTACACTTATACCACTAGGTCTTCATTAGTATGAATGACAAATCCAATGAAGTGGTCACATGTATTAAAATTCATACTACATAAAGTTATAATTATGTCAGATATTTTCATTGGTTCCAGCCCAATGGAAATATGTAACATGAATGCAAATAAATGAGACCAATACATGGGATTCATTGTTTGCACTAATCAAGACCTAGCTATGTTTGTACATGTTGTTTCTCCTGACAAAAGAGAAACTTCTTGAGAGTTAGGGATTGTTTCATTCACTGTATTTTTATCCTCTGCACTTAGCAAATGCTTAATACATAATAGGCATTTAGTAAATGCTTGTTGATGGATTTAACTGGATTGGTAGAGGGAATATCCTCATGAGAATTCCCTATATCAATGTACTCACAAGTCTGTAATGAAACCACCATAAAAAATGAATTAAAAGTGATCTACTAAGAATTAAATATGCCTTTACATTAAACAAGCATATATTAAGCAACTATTACATCCCAGGTACTATAATAAGCTTATAGAATAAAATGACAAAGGGGAAAAGAGACCATCTCCTCAAGGATTTTACCTTCTACTGCGGAGGATGTAGCACAACATGTACATAAAATACATATGAAGTCAATGCAGAAAATCAGAGAGCTAACTTGCAGCAAAGTGCTTGAGGTTAGGCACAGGGAAATCTTCCCAACTGGCTGAACAGGCTTACAGGTAATGCTCTCTGATCTAGCTTTCAGAACTTGAGCAGATCAGCAAATTGCTGTATTCTAAACATTGTATTTAGATTGGACAGGTTATGCTGCATTTCTTGTCTCCAAAAAAGAAATACCAAGTTAAATAAGGAAAGTAAGTCTTCCTTCCTCTACAGATATTCCTTGTTGCAAAGCAGATGAAGGAAAACTCCACTTTGGGATCACCAAGAAGCCAAAATGATGCTTGGGGAATCTCTGGGGTATCTTATTCAAAAGGCAAAAATCTTGTCAAGCAACATACAGCTAGCAAATGAGCCTGTCCATCCCACAAAGCAGAAAGCATCTTTTAAGCAAGTTACCAGTCTGCTCCCTTTGTCACAGGAAAGGAAGTGCAAATTGGAGAGATTATAGGCAAGGGATATGTATAAAAGTGAGTTAAGATGCAAATGCTTTTTGCATTAACATACTCAGAACAAATACCAATTTCAAGATTCTTCTAAGGGGCATAATTAAATTGATTTTATATCATCCCTAAGTGAAATAAGTCAGGCTACATCATATAGATACAAACAGCATTAGCATTTCTGTTGGCAAATAGCAACATGGTTGTCTGGAAACTTATATTATCAACAAAACAAGAACTATGACTAACTTACTCAGATATGAATGGGCCACTCAGAGCTCTGAATTATTAATTTCATTGTAGTCAAGAATGTAAAATCCTTTAAAAGACTAAATTGAAGGAAACAACCATAAGGTTAGTTTTGGTTTTTTCAGTGAAAACTAAGGCAGTAAATTCACTAATCATAGCCTTTGATAAATGTTAGCAGAGGAGAAAATAAGACATCTTCATCAGAGATTGCCACTCAGCTGGAACGATACAGAATGACAAATGAGACTTTTCCATTTCCTTTTTTTTAAAAAATGCATGTTGAGAAGTCATTCTCAAGTGAGAACAACACACAAAGGGTTTGAAAACAGACTGCTGACAAATGCTACCAGCCTTCATCGAGAAGTTTTCTGGAAAAGATAATGCCTCTGCGTTATGTGAATCTTAGATTTCAAGTAAGGTAGTATCGTTCATCTTAGGCCAGCCTAGTAGAATGGCTGGCCGAAGAGCCAGAAGAGTCAAGGTCAAGCCCTCTCTCTGATTTTTATGAGGTGCATAAACCTGACTGGGAAAGACACGTCATCTCTATGACCCTCATTTTCCCCATTTATAAAATGGAGATCATCATGCTTGTAACTACCTCGCTCAAGGTGTTTGAGGTCGAGGATAAAATGGCTAGAACTAGAATCAAGAAATTTGGTTCAAATCCCACCTTGAATATTCATTGGTTGGCAATGTTACCTTGAGCAAGTCATTTAACTTTTCTCCATTTCTGCTTCTTCATCTGCAAAATGGAGAGGAAGAACTCACAGGGCAATTGTAATGATCAAAGCTCACAAAATCATAAGATCATATATGTGGAGCTGAAAGGAACATTAGAGGTCATTTACTCCAAATGCCTTGTTTTATGGGGGAGAGAAATGAGGCTCTTCCAGACTTCTGAGGTTTGATTTAATAATTACTTCTTCACAGCATTAAAATGATTCCCAAAGAGAGTTGATATCACCCAATGCCTTGTTGGAAGACTCAACATGAATCTGTCATAGCCAGAGGAACTGGGTTCTAAATCTGGGTGATAATACCTGTTTGACTTTGAACAAGTTATTTTACATGTGTAGACTTCACTTTCCTTATCTGGAGCAAAGGGGTGGTGGGACCACATGTCCTCTGATGTCTGTTCTTGCTTCAGATCTATGTTCTGATGTCTAAATGATCTCTAAGATTCCTTCCAGCTCAAAATCTATAATTTTGTATCCAAGTCTTCACTCTGAAACAAATTCTCTATCCATTATTCCATATCTCCTCTAATAATGTGTTGTTCAGTCATTTTGGTCATGCCTGATTCTTCATGATCCCCTTTGGGGTTTTCTTGGCAGTGATTTGCCATTTCCTTCTCTGGCTCATTTTACAGATAAAGAAATTGAGACAATCAGACTTAAGTGACTTGCCAAGGGTCACACAGCTAGCAAATGTCTGAGGCTGGATTTGAATTCAGGAAGATGAGTCTTCTTAGCTCCAGGTCCAGCACTCTATCTACTGCAGTATCTAGCTTCCCCACTTCTAATAATAACTAGCATTTTCGGTGGAACAGAGGATAGAATATTGGGCTGGGAGTCAAAAAGTTCAAATTTTTCCTCTAGTTATATGACCATGGGACATTCATTTTAGCGTTTTTGAGCCTCAGACTTTTCCTTCGTAAAAAAAAAACAGATTCAAAGTCCTTTAAGGTCCTTTCCAGGGCAGCTTGGGGGTGCCATAGTGCCTAAAGTGTCAGACCTGAAGTCAGGAAGACTCATCTTCCTGAGTTCAAATCTGGCTTCAGACACTAACTAGCTATGTGAGGCTGGGCAAGTCACTTAACCCTGTTTGCCTCAGTTTCCTCACCTGTAAAATGAGCTGGAGAAGAAAATGGCAAAGCACTCCAGTATCTTTGCCTAGAAAAGCCCAAATAGAGTTACAAAGAGTTCGGTGTGAACAAAATGACTAAATAATGACAAAAGTCCCCACCAGCTTTAAATCTATGTACAATGATACTCTCAAATAGCTACTACAGAGATTTTTCTTGTTATTTTACAGAAGAAACTTAGATTTCAGAAAGTCATAGTGATTTACTCAATGATATATCCAACTTGCTCTGATAGAAAAAATATCTCAATAATCAAAGCCATCCAAAAATGTAATTGACTACCTGTGTAGGATGCCCCCACACAAGACTTTTCAAAGTTATTGAGAAAAGGTTGCCATTTCAGGTAAGACAAGATGGTCCAGAGATGCCACTGAACTTTAGAAACTGAGTGGGTTAGCATTTGAATCTGACTTTTCTGATTTCAGCATAACTCTTCTGTTACCGCATTGTACTAGGATCTGGATAAAGGCACTTTAATTCATGATTGAGCCTTGGTAAAGTTTGAATTAAAAGAAACGGAATGTAGTTAAAATGTATGTCCTATAACATGCATTGTAAATGCCAGGAGAAGAGCACTTAAATCTACCATGATTCTTTTTTACTTCCCAAAATGATTGGACCTAAACAAGGCCATTACTTCCTCATGATTAAGGGCTGAAAAGCAAAAGTGTTTGTCTTTACTACAACAACCAGAAGAAAGAAAAAAAGCTCCAGTTTTGTGACGGAAAAAAATGTGGAAAAACAATCATGCCCTTTAAATACCAACTCTTAATTGCATTGAAGTGAATATGTAAATCCAATTATGTGCATTTAAGGATTAGGCATTTAATTAGATCTGTCTTGATGTAAATTGCACAATCATTTCTTTTATTAAGACTGATCTTCATTTTGCATTCTGGCATTTGATAGTAAAGAACAAAATAATTGGGAACCTCCAGGGTGTCCAGATTTTATCCTGAGAATTCTGCAGAAGAGCTTGGTTAAAGAGAGGTCAAGCAGTGACCTAGGAAAGATATTCTGGTGGGGTTAAATTCCAGAGCCATGCCTTGACTATATGACATTAGTCAAGTCACTTAAACTATGAATTTGAGTTTACTTGCTCCATTAAATTGAATTCAATTGGATAAACATTTAAGTCAAATCAACACCCATTTAGTAAGCATCTACTATGTGTCATGCATTGTATGAGCTGGCTGGGTTATAGCAGCATTGGAGACACAAAGAAAAGCCATAAAAGAACTCTCTGCTCTCAAGTTGTTCATAGCCTAATGGAGGAGACAATATGTGATCAACTATTCAAAAAAAAAATGATATACAAGTACTTACTGCTGACACTGGGCTAGGGATACAAAAAGAACCAATTAAACCCCGACTGAGTGCCAGGCACTTTTCTAGGTGCTAGAGACACAAAGACAAATCACGCAAGTAACAATTCTATATTAAGCCCCTATTTCATGCCAACCACTTTTCCATATGCTGGGAATACGAAGACAAATCAACCTAGCAACAGTCGTATGTTAAGTCCCTACTATGTTCCAGGTATTGTTCTAAGTACTAGGGATGCCTTCAAAGAGCTTATATTCTAAAAAGTCAGCCTTTGCCTTCAAAGAGCTTATGTTCTACTGTGGGTGTATGACATATTCACAGATAAATTATAGAAAGGTGCCATGTCTCAAGGATCTGCATTCTCCTAGAGAGTTTCAATATTTATACTGATAAATATATTCAAGATACTTAGAGGAGAGAGGGAACATCAATATCTAGAACTTCTGATCCTCCTAAAGAAATTGAAATCAACCTGAAAATTTTTGAGAAAGTAATAAGATCAGATAATCCTGTATGTCAAAAGTAAATAATAGTATCATAAGAATCTTGGTTTCTTTCTCCTTATATTTGGGCTAAGCATGTTGAATTCATCTGTCAGATTTGTGTCTCCCAGGCTACAGGTCAATTCACCCACAGTTGGCAGTAAACAGTGGACACCAGCCCATGCTTACACATCATCCCATGTATGTGACCTGTACTTGGTTCCAGTCAACCTCCGCCCTGCAATCTGTTGAGACAGGACAGCTCTATGCTTCTTTTCAGCCTGAAGAAGCTACAGAAGCCAAGACCTTTGTCCCTTTTCCGAAATAAATTTTGGCCCCAGAGCTTTGAGGGGGGAATGATGGAATCCTAATAAAGTTGTCCCCAGCCTCAGTGGGTCTCACTGAAGAAAAGACATGTCCTGATTTAACCATACAATCTAGCTTTAAACACACCTCAGTTCCTCAGACTTAATACAACCACTGCCTCTAACTAGCCATTGCCCCCAGAACCAATTCACATATTGAACAGGTATGTTCTTTATTCAACCACAATCACAGCCCAAGACAGGACCACAATACCTAACTCTTCAACTTGACCAGACAGGACAACAATAGCTAGCCAATCAGAAAGCACCACAACCAGGATGTTTGACCACTGTACCAGAGAACGGATCCATCCCCATTATCTAATCCCTTTACAAACCCCTTTGCCTTTTAATAATCATAATTTCTGTTGTATAATTAGCATCATTACACAATGAATTTGCCTATGTTATCTTACTAAGTTGCTGGTTCCTCTTGGAACTCAGTCTGCTTCATAAGTTATCAGTCTAAATAAATGGCAATACTTGGATTAAAGGTGGTCTGACTCTGAATTCATTGCAGAAGACCCCCACAATAAAAACATGAAACAGCAACAACATGTGGCCTCCAGGCAGCAGGTTCCCCACCCCTGATCTAGAGGGATCTCAAAATGTTGGTGATAGGTGGGGTAAGACATTCTAGACATTTTCTCTCTCCGTTCCATAAAATTCTTTCATAGCAAACTTCAGAGAAAACAGAATATTGAGTTTATTTTCTAATGCAATGTGGACAACCAATAATCTTGTCAATTAACTCCAACCTAATAAACATTTGTTAAGCACCTGCTATGTGCCTTGCACTGTGCTAAGCACTGGGGATACAATTAATTAAAAAGATTGTCCCTGATTTCAAGGTGCTTACAATCTAATTGGGGAAAACAATGCGCAAAAGAACATATAAGGGGGAGTCTTATAAGCTTAGATAGGGGGAGAGAGACCAGGAAAAACTTCATGAAGAAGGTAGTGCGGGAGCTGAGTCTTGACAGAATTCAGGGATTCTAAGAGAGAAAGGGAAGGGAGAGCTCTGTTCTTCCCAGGCAGGTGAGGAAAGGACATGCAAAAGAAGTCATGAGTATAGAAATCTGACAACTTATTATAAGATACAGGGAGGAAATGAGAGTGGAGAGTCAAAGATGAGACCCAAGTGGCAAATGTAGATTATTGGGAGGGTAATAGAATCCTGAAGAATAACACACACAAAAAATGGAATAGGTGCTTTAGGGAGAAAGATAATGAATTCTGTTGGGACATGTTGAATTTGAGATTCAATTTTAAATATTCCACAGTTATTGATATAAGACTGAAGCTCTAATGAAAGAACAGGATTGAATATATTGATCTGGGAGTCATCTGCCTAGAGATGATGGTTCAATCCAGAGAAACTGAAGATGTGTCTGAGAGTAGAGAATTAAGGAGAAGGTCAAAAACAGAACCTTGGGGACACTTATAGTTGTTGGGGTATGATATCAATGTTGAATCAGTAAAGGAGACTGAGGAATGGTCAAACTTGTATTAGGAGAAACAAGAAAGAATATTGTCCCAAAACTGAGAAAGGAGAGAGTAGACAGGAGGAAAGTGTGGTAACAGTTACAATTGCAACAGAGAATTCAAGGCAAATGACAAATAAAAGGAGATCACTGGATTTAGAGAATAAGTGATCACTGGTCACTATGAGGAGATGGGAGTTTCAGTTAAGTGATGAAGACAGAGGCCAGACTGCAGGGTTGAGAAAATGGGCACAGGTGGTATAGTAGAGTGCCAAACCTGAAGTCAGGAGGACTCATATTTCTGAAGTCAAATCTGGCCTCAGACACTGTCATGCAACCCTGGGCGAGTCACTTAACCCCGTTTGCCTCAGATTCCTCATCTGCAAAATGAGTTGGACAAGGAAATAGCAAAGCACTCTAGTATCTTTGCCAAGAAAATCCCAAAAGGGGTCACAAAGAACTGGGCATGACTGAAACAACTAAACTGCAACAATAACAAAGGAAGAAGAGAAGTTGAGGCACTGATTTTTCCAAGAAGTTTAGCTGAAATGGTAAAGAGAGGTATAAGATCAAAGTCAACAGGGATGGTAGAATCTAGAGATTTTTTTTGAGGCTGGGGAAGAATTGGATATATTTGTAGGCAGCAGGGAAGGAGCCAGAAGATACAGAGAGGTTAAAGATTGGAAATAGAGAAGGAATAGAAATGATACAATATTTTGGAGAAGACAGATGAGTACTGGACCAAGGGTACATGTAGAGGGATGGTTCTTGGTGGAAAGAATGGTGACCACTTCATCAAAAAATGGAAATGTTAAAGAATACGATGTTAGGATACAGCAAGAAGAGGGGACAAAAAGGAGTCATCAGTAGATAGCCAGGATGTTTTAGGTAAAGTAGGAGGTGGGGGCTTCCCCTGAAAGGTTGGGAGAAGAAGGGTGTAGCTGGAGCATTAAAGAGAAAAAGTTTGGAATAATCACTGTGGAACATGGGATTCAAAATCAACTTGGGAGACATAAGAGGATTGTCTTTTTGTAGCAGGGGCCCAGTAAAGAATAGATAACATACGGTATTGTCAGCACAGTTACAGGACTTTTCTCTAGCTCTGTTTCATAGCATATAAACAGATGATAGGAGTACTACAGATATGACGTTTGACAAGGCATGTATGGTCAGAAGGCAAGGGAGCAAAACATTCAGGAATAGAGAAAGGTGAGTAAAGCACTGAACTGGTTCCCAATAGGGTCAGAAAGGAAGCGTTCACTTTGGGTTAGCAAAAGAATAGGGTATGACAATGTAAGGATAACGACCTGGCAAAATATTGGGTAGACAGAATAATGAGCATGGTGAATAAAAAAAAGGAATAGGTTTGGATGGCTTAAGGAGAGACAAAAGAGAGGAAACTATCATCAGATAAAGGCATTCGCGCATTCAACAAAAATATCCTGAGATATTCTGAGATAAAGCTCTTATTCTTTCTCACTAGGTTCCGTTTCAAGAGAGTTAGCACACTATGTTATTACATGGATGAATAATGAGCTAGAACTGAAAGAGACCTTGTAACAGCTCATCTGGTGCGATCTCACACCCAGGGCAAGAATTTCCTCCCTCACATCCCTGACAGAAGGCTACCTCATCTCTACTTGAGCACAGAGGGACAGAATATTTCTAAGAAGAAAAAAAAAATCATGTGCACATATATGAAAGGGAACTACAGAATATTTGACCTGGAAGATTCCCTAGCAATGAGATGATGAAGGTAGAAATAGAGAAAAGGCATCATTGTTCAGTTCACATTTTCCATGCTTTCCTGACAAGGAAAATGGCTTTTGTACTGGAAAAAACCGATAAAACGGCTAGCAGAGAGCTGACAGCTAAAGCAAGTAGGGAGATAATAATGAGCTCAGGGCACTAGGTCTAGATAAATTCCAACCTAGAACAGTAAAAGAATGGTATAAAGTGATTACTCAGTCACTGCCATCTCATTTGAGACTCCAAGGAAAGAGTATAGAACTCCTTGTGAGGGATTTTAAAAGGGATGCAGCAGGGATTGAGTTAGATTGCCTTTCTGGTCCCTTCTACCTCTGATATGAATCCATAACATTTATTTATACCTTATTTAAAAATACATGGATATTCCCTAAGACAATGTGTACCTTCCCCACCTTCTCTCCCCACTTCAGCATTCTTTTATATATTGTCTGACCCCCATTATATTGGAAGCTCTTTGAGGATAGTCTTTTTCATATGGTTATCCCCCATGTGTGGCACGGTACAAGACACATAAAAGGCATTTTATAAATGCTTACTGATTATTTTTTTATTTTTTTAATTTTACTATTATTTTTTTAATGTTCTACAATCACTACCATAAAGTTAAGATTTTATCCTCCCCACACCTCCCCCCCCCACTACCTCCTCCCTTCCCACAACAGCATACAATTCGCTATAGGTTCTACATACTTATTGATTATTTTAAATCATATCTCTTTGGTATGGCATAAAAGACAACATTCTCTGTTAAAGAAATTTCAACTATCAGTGAACATTAGAAAGGAGAATTGGGATGGGGGGAGGGAACAAGAAGGTCTTCTTGGCACTCATGAGGTCAATAAAAATTCAATAAATTGAATTTGTTTACTGAATGAAATAATACTACTGGAAGTTTCCTCCTGATTAGTGAAAGCCTCATGCGTCCACGATATAGAAGAAGCCCCTGCTCGTGGTCACCTTATGCCCTGGCCATCTTCTCCCCCACCACAATCTCCCTTCTCCACAATTTTCCAATATTTTCTTTGAAGTTCTGGAACCATAATCAAATCAATATTGCCATTTCAACTAAAAAGGATGAACTTTTCTACTCCTCGACTCTCATTTCTATAACTTCGCAAACCAAAAAAAACTGTCCCTGAACATCACTCTCCTGTGTGTATTGCCTTCCCTATTAAAATTATTAGAATGTTAGTTCCTTGATGGCAGGTGCTATCTCTGTTTTTGTATTTTAATTCAGAGCACTTAGGAAGTGTTGGGTGCCAAGTTCCTGGAACATAATAAGTATTTAATAAAAACTTTTTCAATCACTTGACCATTCATTCATGCATACATGCATTCATTTATTCCATGTAGGCCCAGCTCTGGTTGAACAACTTATTTATGCTCAGTAACCTCAAAGCTTCCCCCTAACTGGCTACCATCTATGGTTTTTCCATCCCCACCTAGTTCACAAATCGCAGATTTCCACCTGAATCAATATGGTAATTTTTACTTTACAACCTTTGTATGATACTGAATTCAGACCCCATAATTCATGGGCCACCATGTTAACAACCACCTCTACATTTTCCAACTGACTTTACTCTTTCATCCTGCCCCCAAGGACCTCATCATCCCATCGGGTCACATCAGCCTTGGTACATGTACCTCATCCATACCTTCTGCTCCTGGGACCCCTCCAAATGGAGGATGAGAAGAGAGCTCCTCCCTAAACCTCCACTTAAAGGAGGGTGCCCAGTTCTGCCATGAATTCATTCCCCAACCACTTGTACCATTTAGATTTCATCATACTCCCACACTGGGTACTTTGGCTTCCCCCTTTCAGACACTCCCTGAGTTTCTTCCATTTAGAAGTAGAAACTGTCCCAGAGGTAATCTGGTCCAACCTCTTTATTTGAGAAAAATGAGAACAAGAAAGCCCACATGATTTGCTGTAGATCATATAGAAAATAAATAACTGATCTAGAATTTGAAAAGTCCTCTGACTCCCAATCCAGTGCTTTTCCCATTGTACCATGTTAGCAGAAACTATAAAATGCATTCATTTCCACAGAGAATGGCATTCTATACCTTTAGATGAAAGGGTTTTTTTTTCTCAGAAACCCGATCACGACTTGGCAGCGACCCCAGGTTCTCTGGGGCTTTACCAACAGAATGGAACATTTGGAAAGTTCTATTTGAAAAGAAAAGGATTTGGGAAGAGACCCAGCAGAATATGGGTATGGCATCTGAAAAGTATTGTTTTCAAAGAGGATAATGACATCACGAAGGTGATGTCATGACTTGCAAGCGAATTGAATTTAAGTAAGGCAGGGCTGTGCAAAGTTGCCAGCCTCACTCTCTCCTCTAGGGCCCAGTAACAAAATATAGATCAGGATGACCAGAAATGGGTCCAGATGCAGTAGGAGATCTTGGTCTTTTTAAGTTAGTACTTCTCAAGTCTCAGTTTGACAGAGGCAATGCCCATTCAGCGATTGAGACTAAGTAAGAAGTAAGGCAAAGAATGGCTCTTTTGCCTCAACAAAACAAAATAAAACAAAAATCAAAAGCAATCTGAGAGGGAAAGACCTTTAGAATTTATGGCCAAAATAGAAACAATTGCTAGTTACACTCACTCTGAACCATCAAAGCCCAAACAATGACCCATTGAGATTTGGTCTAGGCCTTATTATTGGCCAATCAATGATATCTAGAGTGATTTGAGTGGTGGTGATGGCATTGAAGACCAATATAGCTGTTAAGGCAGGGGAGGATCATCCTGAGATAAGCCACAGGAAAACGATTCTTTCAGCCACAGAAACTGGGAAGGTGATCTCATATGGTCTAAAGGAGTGACCATCAATCATGGCAGGAGCCCTCAACCCATGAGATATATGTGTATTATTTGTATATAAGAAATATGGTTATGTGTATATAGGCATATATAAATACATAATGTACTTTGGCACTTCAAGGTTTCATATTTTACAAACTGATGGCTCCCTCCCTAGCCTAGATTATAATCCTTCTGCACATTGTGAGATGATATGTGCAGATAGGGCCATGGACATGGACCTGAACATAGAAATTGATACAGGAGATAGAGTCAACTATAGAGATGACTAGAGATGAAACAGATGATCTAGAGATTGAAATTTAGTTATACCAATAGTTAAAGCTATATAAATGACATGGATATTGTCATGATAATGATAAATGATAAAAAAAAAAAGATAGAAATAGAGAAAGTAAAGAAATAGTGTTAAAATACACATATAGGTACATACACAACACACATATGTGTAAATGCCTGTATGTATGTGTGTATGGTCTAGACTTTCAATACTCTGGTAAGGAAAGTCCCTCTATCAATACAGGTCTGTAAAGGTTCTACAACTGAGAGTCAGAAAAAGTTGCCTGGGGAACCAAGAGCTAAGGTACCTGGCCCAGGTTATACAGCCTGTATGTGTGAGAAGAAGAAGCTGAACTCAGGTCTTTCTGATTCTCTCTAAGGTCATAGTAAATTTCCTATGCACAGAGATAGAGAGAGATGGAGTGTGTGTATATGTGTGTGTGTGTGTGTGTGTGTGTGTGTGTGAGAGAGAGAGAGAGAGAGAGAGAGAACAAACAAAGTAGAGTGGATAAATTATTGTCTTCTTCTGACAGTCTTCAACTGTCTCTTAAGTTCTCTGAGATTTGGGCAATTTCCCAGGACTCATCGATTACTTGTGATCTACATTATTGGAGGGAATTCCAGTGCTAGGAGTTCATCTACACAGATAAAATCCTTCCCATATTCATATTGATAAAGGATGGGAATGAATCAGGTCTATTATTTCACAATTGCTGATATAGAAAATTCCCAATAAGAAAACTCCATCACCTAATCATATCAGTACATTTTCTATAGGTTAGAGTCTTAGAAGAGGTTGCTTTGGACACTGCAAAGTTATAGGACTTGCCTAGGGTCACACAGCAAGCCTCAATCACATCAAAGCCAGATCTTCCTGACTGAGGCCTATTCCCTTTCCACAATGCCATAGCACCCCTTTTCCAATGGAAACATACATATACAGACACAGACACACATACCATAGACACAAATACACATTTATACTGACAAATTATTCTCCTCACATAGGCAAGTGAGAAGCAGAAAGCTTTCTCTGAGGCAGTCGACCCATGTGAGCACATTCCGAGGTGACTGTTGCATGCTTTGAAAAGCAGGAATCGTGCTAGCAAAAGGAATACTCATCACCTTTCCACAACACATGAAAAGGTTTTTAATATTTAGAAACTCACTGACATTCCCCAAGAAAGAGTCATTTCCAAATACCCTTTTAAAAAAGCGAAGGAACAGTGATGGGAAAGTTAAGCTCCTTACTTACTGCTTCACTCCACTCTGCTTCCTTACTTTTGAAAATCAATAGAGGCTATTAATCATTTTGCTCCATAGCCAGAGAATTCCATTGTTTTAAAGGTGAACTGCAAAATTGCAAGGGAGGAGGGTCCTCTCCCTTTTCTAGGGAAAGGGCTGTATAGGTGGATGGGGAATGCTAAGGAATAGCTGACCATGGTAGAAAATAGGTTCAAGTGGAGCATTTCAGAACACTGCAAATTTTGATCACCTTAGCCTGGCTGCCTAAGAAAGAGTGCTAGATTTTGAGTCTGAGGACCTGGGTGTAAATCTCAGCTCTCCTGAGTTCAAATCTGGCCTCAGAAACTTACTATCCAACTCCCTTTGATGTCTTCTCTTAAGGGCAACTAGTGGTTGGAGCACGAGGCCTGAAATCAAGAAGACCTGAGTTCAGATCTGTCCTCAGACACTCACTAGCAGCGTGCTCTGGGTAAGTCACTTGCCACTGTTTGCCTCCTATGGGCTGGATGAGGAGTTGATGTTTCATCTATAAAATCTACTGGAAAAGGAAATGGCCAACAACTCCAATAACTTTGCCAAGAAACCCCAGATGGGGTCACAGAGAGTCAATATTACTGAAACAACAGAACAAACGAAAGCAATCTTCTATTTCACAGCCTCAGGACCTTCTTCTGAGGGTGTCCCTTTGTAGGCACCCAGGGTCTTCACTATCATCCTTGACTCTTCCTTCTCCTTAACTTTCCTAATGGAATCATTTTCCAAGTCATCAATTCAGCCTCCACTACCATTTCTCACAGTTGGCCCTCTCTCTCCACATTACCCTAGTTCAGGCCCTTATCACCTCTGTCCTAGATTATTATGACAGCCTCTAATTTGTTCTTCTTGCCTCCATTCTCTCCTTTCCAATGTATTCTCCACATAAGCTTTAGAATACTCCTGCTAAGGTGCAGGTCTGGCCATGTCATTGCTGTTGTCTAACTTCTTACTTCTAGGAGAGAATACAGCCTTTTCAGTTTTCCATTCAAGGCCTTCTACAGTCCGGTCTCTCCCAGACTCTCCAGTCTCATTTAATATTATTCACATATGTTCTATATCAGTTAAGTCCACAAGCATTTATTAGATGCTTTCTCAGTTTCCATCACTATCCTTGGCACTGGGGGTACAAATGCAAGCAAAAAGAAAGTCAGTACCTTTCTTCAAAGAGTTTGTATTCTAATGGAGGAAGATAATACATAAAGGGGAGCTGAAAAGATGGGGAGACTCCTCTGTAGAGTGAATCATGGATAGTCCAATCCTTTCCTCACAATGGAGGCTCCAAGAAAAATTCACCAATGGGAGAAGAGAGATGCACTGCATGGGATAGCTGGTTTCCCAAACACAAAATTTTGTCTCCCACCTCCATGCATTCTCACCAATCATCTCCTCTTCCTGGAATGAATTCTCTCTTCCTCCCCATCTTTCAGTATCTTTATCTTCTTTCAAGGTTCAGTTTCATCTCCATATCCTCCATGAAAACTTTCCAGAAAGTTTTAGGACTTCCTGACTCCTCAGTTGCCATGTATTTTTACTTATCATTGTACATGTGGCAACCCCTGGTAAAGCATAAGCTTTTTGAGGGCATACACTGTTTGATGTTTATATGTGTATCACCAGCACTAAGTGCAATACCTAGCATGTCATGGTAGGTGCTCAATAAAGTTTTGGCAGAACTTAATTGGAGTCAAAGTGTCTGAGTTCAAATCTCAGATCTGCTACTTATTCTCTCTGTGACCTTGGACAAGTCACCCTGTCTAGGCCTCAGTTTCTTTATCTAAAAAATTAAGGAGCTGGACTTGATGAGCTCTAAGTTCCCTTCCAGTGCTAGATTAATAATCCTATGATCCTTTTACTTTCCTATTAGATCATTACTAGATGATGTTAGATAAAGTTAGACGATGGAATGGAAGCTTCTCCAGGGCAGTTGCTATTTTCATTTTTGTCTTTTATTTCCCCAAGTGCCTATCACAGTACATGACACATATTCAAATACATCTTTAGTCACCCCATCCCTCTCATAATGTAGACTGTGCTTGCTCATGCAATATGACTCTTGGTCAAGTCTTCCTCTACGCTGACCCCAAGGAACCCATCAAACACACTGGAAGTTATTTTCAATTTCTCCTGACATGGCAAAGGAACCAATGGATCACTCTGACCACCCACCTACCAGCCCTTATCCTCACCCCATGGCCACTTCATCTTCTTTTGCCCAATCCCTATCTCATTTCAAGGAAGAGATGAGATCTGTGTTATATTAATTTTCAATTCTTCAGAGCCCATTGCATTCTATGTCTCAAAGCCATGTAGCAATGCCAACAGAATACTGGCATTAAAAAGATAAGCCTTTGTTTCTGGGAAAAGTGTGGAGCCATTAAAGGAGCTTTGCAATTTCATGAAGGCAATACAGCCTGTTTTCCTTCCTCTAATTCTAAGTCCAACTTGTCAAACTGTACTCTCTGTTCTGGAGATTCAAAATGGATGACAAGTTCCGTTGGTCACCTGTCTACCTGAATGGCAGAAGCAATCAATTGGCAAGCATGTATTAAGCACCTAGTATGTTATTATACTAAGCACTGGGCATACAAAGACAAAAGCAAAACAGACCTCAAGGAGCTCACGTAATAAAGGGAGAGTCAACATGTACAGATACAGGTACATAGAAGATACATACAAAGTAGATAGAGAGTATTCTTAGACAGTCTAGGCAATGGACATTCTTCATCCTGCCCCATAATTGCTTGAATTATATTGAATTTTGTCATAACGAAAATATTTATATAACTGCCAAATATCAAAGTTTGGGTGGTTGGGCAGTGAGGGGAAAGGGAAAGACAGAGGTCACCTCATTCAATCCCCTCATTGTACAGATAAGGAATTTGACACCAAGGGAGAGAAAGAGACTTATAAGAGGTCATATAGTGTCTTAATGGTGGAATAGAAAGGGGGTAGGTAGAGAAGCAGCAACCATAGTGTCACAACCAGAAACTCACCCTGCAATGCAAGCTAACAATTTCAACTGGAGAAAATTCACCTCTAGCTCGTGGCTGCAAGGTGTAAATATATGTCAATGCTGCAAACTGTGACCTCAGAAAAATCTGATTCCTTTTCTAGAATTGAGTCCCACACTAAACATGGAGCTTTAATTAGTCCCCACCATTTCATGCTCTGTGCTATTCTTTCCAGGACCACGGACAGAAGAAGTTTCAGTGTACTCACAACTGAGGGGAAGCCAGATACTTGATATTTGTCATTTTTGTTAACTTAGAAACCATTTCAACTCTCCCCTCCAAAGAGGGTTTAATATCCCCTCCCCATTTCAAACAATTATTGATCTGTCTGATTTATGAATGAAAGGAAAAGGCATTGACTCATTAGGTGGTTTTTCTCCTGCTGTTTGAAATGCCTTTGGAAAATTTTTCTCCAGCTCTGCAAAAGCAGCTGAAGTCTGCCCTCTAGAGCCTCATTCTTCCCCTGTGAAAAGCTCTTCACTCAGAAGCTAGCCAGAAAAACAGGAAATCAGTGTTATTTACTGTTCCTCTCTTTGGAGAAAATAAATAAATGATATGGAGGTGACAGATTCTAATGGAGCTAACCTGTCTGAAAGTCTTCAAGCTTAAGATGGTGCTGTGAAGACATTAACCAACCTTGTAAGAGGTCACAGTGCTAAAATTGGAGGCGACTGGAAAGCCCCAATGAAATGAAAGGACCTAAGATCTCCACTGATAGAAAACAAGAACAAAAAAATTATATATTTTGTTTTTACTTATACGTGTGTGTGTTTGTTGTTCTTCCCACAAGAATATAAGGTCCTTGAGGGCAAGAAGTGTTTTCTTTTTGTATCACAGTGCTTAGCACATAGTAGGCTGTTAAAAAATGTTGAATGAATGAATCCAGTCTTAAAAGGTAGTATTAACCTTCCAATATTAATTTTGTTGCTCATTACTCCCATTTACTTCCTCTGTGATCCAATCAAACTAACCTGGTCCTTTTTGCTTTCATATCAGACCACTGAACTTGGCTCAGCTGGTGACCTCATTTGTGATGGTCAGCTCATCTCTGACCATACCCCATCTAAAACCTATTGGTCAGAGCCCAGAGTGACCTGGCCAGCACAACCAAAGGGACAGATGGTGGGCTCAATATTAAGGAGCTTCTCTTTACTAAAGATCAGGAATGCTAAGAGAATGATGGTGGTCTAAAGTGTCTTTCTAGCTCAAGGACCACTTAAGCCAGAAGTAGGACCCACTTGCAGAATGTTTTGAGACACAAAGTTAAATCCCAAGGACTGAGAAGAAGCAAAAGAACTGATTTTTGTGCCAAAAGAAGAGCAGAGGTAACTAAAAGCTAAATTTCCCATCTCTGCATTGGAATATCCCTGAGTCTTAGAGCCTTTTCCTTAGAAAGTCTGCTCCTCTGACTCATCTGTTGTGCTGATCATAGATGTAGAGCTGGAAGGAACTTTATAAGTGATGGAACCCAGCTCTCTCATTTAACAGAGAGATTTAGAGTGTCTTAGTAGCTTGTCTAGCATTGCAGAGTAAGTGTAGAGGCAGTATTTGAACCCAGTTCTTCTAACTAGAAGTAGTATGGTACAATGGATGCAGTCATGGCTCTGCTGTCACAGGATCTGAGCTCAAACACCAGCTCTGAAACTTAGTACATGTGTTATCTTTAGCAAGCCTTTTAACTTATCGATATCCCTCCCTGATCCTACAACTTCAAATTCAGCCTTCTTTACATTTAACCATGAACAGATGAGAAGAGATGATTACTATAATCGTTACAGTGGCACGGTATTTATCAGGGATCTAACCTAAACAGAAATCCCTAGGAACAACAAGCAAAGATGGGACTGCTCAAGTCACCCTCAGAGTCTCAAAACATCCTTCATCCCCTGCCCTAATCACTATTTTCTTCCATTCCTTCTTACATCTTTAATTTACATGCAGAGACACACTGCATCCCACAAGAAAACCTGGAGGAGTACAATAGGAGGAAGACATCTTCCCCCTTGTGACTCAAATACTGTTGTTTTCTGGAACAGCTAAATAGCTCAGGTAGAAAAGAGCTCAGATCTGCCCTCTAAAGATCTCCTCCTGAAGCATCAGTATTGATCCCAGAAACCCCGGAAACCATTAACAAGCAGGAGAAGAGACCCCTTTGTAGGCACTGAATATGCAAATAAGTTAAAGATCTGAAATTTCATTGTGATGTATACCCCCAAAGTGGAAATGCCCTTTAACAATGTGAGTTGTGACCTATCTGTGACTAAAACAAAAAATCCAAAGGAGTTGCCTGGGGTACTGAGAAGAGGGCCACATGATCATTACTCATCTACTTCCCTCAAAGCTCTTGGGATGTTCAGTAAGTACCTTGTCGAGCATCAACTGGAGGTGAGTGACAGGTTGACATCAAAAGTGAATCTTGACCTTGGTCTTGGTCTCTCTCTTCCTCTTACTAAATTTTGATGTGGTAACCAAAGTTCTTATTATGCTCTAATACTCTCACCAATTCTTTTGAGATTTCATTTCAATAAATTTATGGACATGTAAAGACAGGTGAGACTGTCAAAAGTGTTGTCACATCGTCTTAGATGCTGAGACTCCATCCAGTCTCATTTCCCATTAACAGGACTGTCTGATTCTAGGGCAATGACAGAGTACTATAATGCTTGAAAGTTACTGCTTTACTCTTATCAAATCTCTGATGCTCTGCAAGTGTCAGGTTTGGGTTCCTTCTTATATCTTTCTTTGCCATTCCAGTTTCTCCTTGATAATTTTGACTTGTGAGTTTTCTCTTCCCACCCACCTTTACCTCCAGTTGTAAGGGGCTGACAATAAACTTAGTGTTTTAGCTCAGTTCTCCCCAGAATTATACAGGGGATTTTTGACTCTAGGAAACAGGCACATGAGCAAATGAATCGCCAGAGTGGGTTAGACAAATAACCCACTTAGGGTCCAGTAGGCTGCTGCCAATGATACCATGAGCAATGTGCAATGGCATCATTCATGGTTGCCTTCCTCAAGTCAATCTGAAAGGCACAGCACCCAGTTTCCTTGCTGGCTCTTTATGGCTCAGGAATTTATTAAATGTGTCTGTTCCACTTCAATTCATCTTCAGTAAGTGATATGTAATCCAACCTAAGTCTTAGGGAACAACATGCTGCCAGAACTTGGTGCTAGTAAAACTTTTCAACTCTATCCATATTACTATTTTGGGGAAGAGCCACTCAGACTTCAACTTTGTAAACCCAATGGCTTTGTAGAAGCAAGCACCCTAGCATACACAGGATGACCTGCTAGAACAGGTTCTTTGATCTGCTTTTCTACAAAAGGAAATCAGCTTTTGGGGGGTTAACAATCTTCTTTAATCACATATACCAACAGAGAAAATACAAGCAGAAAAATAAAGATCAAAAGACAGGGTTTCTAACTGTCTGACCATAAGCAATACATACATCACAGACCAACAGACAGATCCAATTGTTTGACCATTACATACATGCATAGTTACCAGAGAGAGAAGCACCAACATCTGTGTTTCCACAGCCAAAGGGCAGAGGGAGTGTGACTCCTTAACAGCTACCCAGAGTCTCATCTGGTATACAATCTTCTTCCAAAGAGTAAGCCCCAAAGCAAAACCTCACCTCAGAGTACATATATACTATATACTCTGGAATCACTTTTGATTCCAACCTGTTACTCACCTCCAGCTGACACTCCACCAAGTACTTAAAGAACATCCCAGGAGCTCTGAGGGAAAATGATGAATAATGATCACGTGGCCTCTTCTCCATGCCTCAGGCAACTCCTTTCTTTTTAGTGTATACACACACATTTTTCAGAACCTGGGAGCATCATGACCCTTGTGACCCAATGCTTCATTAGCAATTAACAAAATGTGTGGACCTTCCTATAAAACAAGTCTCCCCTAATCAAGCTTCTCTTAATGGTCTCCACCTGAGACTTTTTAATGGATGGGGAAGATCTTTGCCCTTTGTAAAACAAGCCTCCCTTAGACAAGGAACTCCCACTAACATTACAGGCTTCTAGAAAGAACTCAAACTGTTCTATTGTGTGTATCTCCAAATCATTCCAGAATGTGTGAAGATGTCAGTCATGTTCATTCATGTAACAAGGATTTGGAGCATCAACACAGCAAAGTGGCTAAAAAGCTATACTTGGAATCAGGAGGATATGGCTGCAAGTCAGCACCTGCCCCATCCTGGCTGAGTACCCTGGGTGAGGTACTGAGCCACAGTGCCCTTGGACAACACTCTGGTGCAGAGCAGGTGGCAATCTACATTGGTAGAAGGTGTTTGCTCACTGAAAGCTCAACACATCAATGAAGACAAAGATGTAGTATGAAAAAGAAAAGATAGGTTCAATATCCACTATGAGAAAGGCAACATGATGTCATCAACTGAGACCTGGATTCAAGTCCTACCTCTGATTCATAGATTACATAGGTAAGTGCATAGATAAAGAATGTTATGTTTATGATCATGACAGATGATGAAGATGGATAAATGGATAATAATGAAGATAGACAGATAATGATGATAATAGATAATGTGATGATAGAGAGAGAGAGTTTTATTTATTTATGAAGTACTTAATCTGGATCTAGCACTGAGCTACATATTAGATATGTAAATAAAAGCAAAAAAGGCAATAGTCCCTAATCTCAAAAAGTTTACAGAATAAAGTTGTTGTTCAGCTGTTTCAGTCATATACAGCTTTTGTTACCCCATTTGACATTTTGTTGACAAAGATACTAGAATTGTTTGCCATTTCCCTCCCCAGCTCGTTTTATAGATGAGGAAACTGAAGTAAACAGAGTGAAGATACTTGCCAAGAGTCACACAGCTAGTAAGTGTCTGAGGTCAAATTTGAACTCAGGTCTTCCTAACTCTAGGTCTGGTGTTCTATGCCCTAGCTGCCCTTCCAAAAGGGAAGACAAGACATTAGAGGGAGTTGGATAGTGGAGAAAGGGAAAGATTGGAAAAGTCTAGAGCAGGCCTGCACAACCTGCAGCCCACGAAAAATGTAAAGGAATATCCTCTACATTTTTCACCTGAAATCCTTTCGTGGGCTGCAAGTTGGGCAGACCTGCTCCAGAGAGTCAGAAGTAGATCTGGAGAAAAGTTTGCATGGATGGCCTGGGCCATCCATAAAATAGTGGTTCTAGGACCACTGACTAATCAGAGGAAAGGCCGCAAGAGAGAAGATATCTTCAGAGTGAAAAAGTTATAGGCATGGAGATAAAAGAGGATGGTGAATCATGACCATAGGCAAATGACTTCACCTCTCAGAACCCCCGGAAAATCTTAAAAATTGCCAATCTGCTTTGATGAAAGGAGAATCTATGCTAGTAGTTTCTCACATCAGTAAAATCACATATTGGAACTAAAAATAAAAGACATTACATAGAACTTATGCTTAGTACTTATTAGCAAGTATATGCTGACACATGGGTATTTGGAGTCATTCCATCCAATGTGTGCTGAGCAGTTTATTTCCAATGGAGCTCTGTTTTTGCCTTTCTTTGAATCCATACCAAGTAGCACAATGTCTGGCATATTATAAGCACTTACTAAATGCATGTTAACTGACTGACACTGACCCCAAGTCCAAAAAGAGGTCCCATAGTCTGACTATTGCAAAGCAAATCAATACCCATTTGAGGAGAAGAACAAATGTCAATTTTAATAAATCCCAAACATTTTGAAACACTTTCAAAACTTTCTCATTTGACTTTTGTCTTCTCCCCAAGTTAGATCCTGATTGTATCAGTTGGAGGGGTAGGGAATGTATAATCTGGAAAAGAAAATGGGGGAATGATATCTATCACATGGAGGAGGGGTCATCTTGTTCAGTTTGGGATCAAAGGCCAAAAGCAAGCACAAAAAGATGGAGGAAAAGAAGTAGATTTTGGCAGATGTCCCAAAGAGGAATGGACTGTGTTGGTAGATGAAGAGTTCTTCCATCTTGGAAAACTTGAAGAAGAAATTAGCTAATCACTTGTCAGTTATGCTATATTGAGGATTCCTATCTTGAATGGATTGGACTGGATGGTCAAAAAGGTCTCTTTAAACTCGGAAATACTGATTCTGTAAGTTTGCCAGCCTATCTGTGAGGTAGGCATAGTATGCATTATTACCTATATTTTATACATCAGGAAACAATTAGGTGACTGAGTGATTTGCCCAAGAAGACATAACAAGGTGGAATAGATCCAGGACTGATCTCAGATTTCTAATAGTTTCTCTTACCACTTATAAAGCTTTCCTCCCACTCTCTAGCTGTCCAAATGAGAGGAAACATATTTGCAGGGAGAGAAGAGCTTAAATATGTTTTATGCTTACCTTTAGGCTAGTGTACACTTCGGTAAAATTTCTGTAACTTTGTCAGAGAATTCAAGGCTCAGTAGGGTATTTTCACAGCCTAAATGCCAGCTGTACTTACAGAATGCTGGTGCATGCATGATTAGAGCTGGGACAAGCTCTGACCATCTTTCCCAAATAAAATCCAAGGTACTATGGTTTAGTTTAAAACCTCAGATAAGAACTCTCCACTATAAAAATCAAGTTCTTTTAGATTACATTAGAAAAACAGTTATTTGTCACTGAAGTGCTGTCAATGCTGGAGTTTATGAGCAGATTCATTTTTATCTTTATATGTAGCTTTTCCCTTTTCCATCCTCCATATTTATGTGACCTGACTATCTTTCAAAGGAAGACACATAACAACCCCTGAGTCCTTTACTACAGTATAAGAAGCAACACTAGGGAAGATGTAGAAAGTTCATGACATGAGCACAAGGTTATTAGATGGTAATAAGCAAAGTCATTTTGAAAGGCCATGATAGATTACAAATATGATACATAAACACAAATTCAACATGTAACCTGAAAATAACACTAGTGTAAAAGATGCCAGTAACAACAAACTTGGTATGTAGCACTTTATAGGTTACAAATGATATCTATGTGAGGACCCTGTATGCCAAGTACTTCCGGTGTTAGGGGAGCAGAAGGAACCAGACCTATGATTTCATTGATGAATAGGGAATCTTCTCTACCAATGCTGATCTAAAACTATTTTGCTTCTTACAGGCTTAGGGATGTGCAACCTGGAACCCTCAGAGGTGAAGTAATTTGTCAGGAGCTGCACAATCCATCTGTGTCAGAACCAAGACTTAAACCAAGGTCTTTCTGCCTTTGAGACTGACTCTCCTTGCCTTATAACATGCCACTTCTCTAAATACAAAAATCACCAACTTTTCTGTATATTAAAGCCAAAACACCACAATGAAGGATTTTTTTAAATCTTTCATTCAAAATAAATACAGAATTATAGAATATCTGACATTTTATTAGTGCACATTCTGAACATATGTGAATTCAACTACAAAACCTTTTCAAAGAAATAAAAGACAATAAATAATTGGAAAGATATTAATTGTTCATGGTTGGACCATGCCAGTATAATAAAAATGGTGCTACTACCTAAATCAATTTGTAAAATTAATGAAATACTAATCAAACTCACAGTTATTCCCAAAAATAAAAACAGATCTAAACAATTGGAAAAATATTAATTACTCATGTGTAGGCCTGCCTGATATAATAAAAATGACAGTTCTGCCTAAATTAATTTACTTGTTCATTGCCATACCAATCAAACTAACAAAGAATTACTTTATGGAACTAGAAAAATTATAACAAAATTTGTCTGGAAGAACAAAATGTCAAAAATGTTCAGGGAATCAGTAAAAAAAATATCAAGGAAGGCATCCTAGCAGTAACAGATTTGAAACTGCATTGCAAAGTTATAATCACCAAAACATTCTGGCACTGGCTAAGAAACAGAGTGGTAGATCAGGGGAATAAATTAGTTATACAAAACGTAGTAGTAAATAACCATAGTAATCTGATGCTTGATAAACTCAAAGATCCAAACTTGGGGTTAAAATTTACCACTTGATAAAAATTTCTGGGAAACTTTAGAAAGCAGTTTGGCCAAAACTGGGTGGCACAGTCAGTAGAGCACTGAGCTTGGAATCAAGAAGACTCATCTTCCTCAGTTAAAATCTGACCTCAGACACTTAGAAGCTGTGTGACTCTAGGCAAGTCACTTAACCCTGTTTACCTTAGTTCCTTTTTCTGTAAAATTAGTTAGAGAAGGAAATGGAAACTCTCTCCCATGTCTTTGCCAAGAAAACCCTAAAATAGGATCACAAAGGATGAGACATGACTCAAAAATGACCGAATAACAACAAAAGGCATAGGTCATCATCTCACATCATATGCCAAGATAAGGTTAAAAACAGTAAATAATTTAGACACAAAAAGTTATATCATTAGTAAATTAGGAAAGCATGGAAAAATATATCTGTCATATTTATGGATAAGGGAAGAATTTTTGACCAAACAAGAGATAGAAAGCATTGTGGGATTTAAAATGGATAATTTTGATTACATGAAATTAAAAAGGTTTTGCACAAACAAAATCAATGCAGCCAAAATAAGATGGGTAAGAGGCAGGAAGGCGATCTTATGGC
The DNA here is from genome assembly GCA_023548195.1 of Bettongia penicillata ogilbyi. Taxonomy (NCBI): domain Eukaryota; kingdom Metazoa; phylum Chordata; class Mammalia; order Diprotodontia; family Potoroidae; genus Bettongia; species Bettongia penicillata. The sequence goes on along the minus strand of JAJHZJ010000002.1, from coordinate 850,715 downwards.
AAGTTTTTTGATAAAGGCCTCATTTCTCAAATATGTGTAATTGAATCAAATTAATAAAATTAAGAGCTATTCTCCCATTGACAAATGGTCAAAGAACACAAAACAGCTTTTAGAAGAAGAAATCAAAGTATTTAATAGTCACATAAAATGCTCTAAATGACTACTGATTAAAGAAATTCAAATTAAAATAATTCTGAGTACTGCCTCATACCTATCAGACTGGTTACCATAACAACAAATAAGAAAAACGACAAATGTTGGAGGGGGATGTAGAAAAATTGGGACACTAACATATTGTTGGTGGAGTTGTAAACTAATCCAAGCATTCTGGAAAGTAATTTGAAACTATACTCAAAGGGCTGTGACCTGTGCATGCTCTTTGACCCAACAATACCATTTCTAGGTTTATACCCTAAAGAAATGGAAGGAAAAGGACCTGTATGTACAAAAACATTTATAGCAACTCTTTTTGTGGTGGAAAAGAACTGAAAACTGAAGGGATACTCACAAATTGAGGAATGACTGAGCAGTTGTAGTATATGGTTGTGATGGAATACATTTGTGTGACAAAATTGATGAGTAATATGGGTTTCAGAAAAACCTGAGAAGACTTACATAAACTGATGCAAAGTGAAGTGAGCAGAACCAGGAAAATGTTGTATACAAAAAGAGTTATATTATACAATGATCAACTGTGAAAGATTCAACTACTCTGATCAAAACAATGATCTAAGACTATTCCCAAGGACCGATGATGAAAATACTATCCACCTCAGAGACAGAACTGATAAATTCTGAGTGCACACAAAAGCATACATTTTCACTTTTTTTGTTTTTCTTGCTTTTCTGCAGCATGGCTAATTTGGGAATATGTTTTCATGGTTTCACATGTATAATTGATATCATATTGGTTTCCTTTTCAGTGGATGGAGGAGGGGTGAGAGAAAAGGAAAAAAAAATTGGAACTCAAAATAAATGAATGCAGAAGAAAAGAATGTAAAAAATAAGTAAATGAATAAACAGATGAATAAGAAATACTCATCAAACTACCAAAGATAAGCAAAAGGTCAAGAACCTCAAGAGAAATAATTAAACGAAATGACATAGGAATGATAGGGGCTTAGCAGGACCAGAGCTCCAACTACACTTTAAAGAAATTATTACAGAAAATGATCAGTGGAAGAAATTTGTTAAACAAAACTCAGAATTGATTGGTTATAATAGCATAATGTTTGATAAACCCAAGGATACCTACTCCTGAGACAAGGACTCCTTTTTTGAAAAAACTGCTAGGAATACCAGAAAAGAGTCTGGCAAAAAAAAATAATTTTATATGTGTGTGTACACATTTATATATACATACACATGCATACATGCATGTACGTGTATATATGTGTGCGTATATATGTATATACATTTCTGTATGTCACCTGTATAGTGCTTTCAGGTTTGTAAAGCACTTTGCAAATATCTCATTTGAACCTCACAACCCTGGGAGATAAATGCCATTATTGTCTCCATTTTACAAATGAGTCAGCAAGAGGTTAAATGACTTGCCCAAGGTCACACAGCTAGTGTCTGAAAATGGATTTGAGTCCAGGTCCTCTAGTTATCTATCCACTATACCACCTATTATTTCAATAAATTATTACAATAAATTTCAAATAAATACTTGATCTAAATGTAAAAGTTCACATAAGAAGAGAGAGGAGATATTTTTCATAACTATGATTGGGGGGGACATTCTTACCTAATCCAGAGATCAAGTTGACCATAAAAGATAAAATGAGCAAATCTATGTAAAATTGAAAAGCTTCTGTACAAGCAAAATTAATGCAGTTTGACTCACAAAGGAATTAATTAAAGAGGGAATGACGGGATCATTGGGGATGAAATGGGAGTTGCAGGCCATCACATTACAAACCACTCATTTAATAATTGAGAACACTGAGGCAGAGTAATTGTTTTCCCATGGCCATAGAACACACAAGCATTTTAAGCAAGCTTTGAACCTCCATCTTCTTACTTCAAGTCTATTATCCTATTAGTACTGTGCTATCTCCCGATCGTCACAGAAAACTGTTCTGTTAAAAGCTTAATACCTAAGATATATAAAGAGCTAAGAAAAAATATAAGTCATTCTCTAATCAAAAGATATAAGCAGGCAATTCTCAAAAAAAGAAAAATGCATGCTACCAACAGCCATGTGAAAAATTCCTCAAAATAATGAGAAATGCTAATTAAAGTGACTCTAAGTTCTTATCTTACTCATCCAATTAGCAAAGATAATGAAAGAGGAAAATATCGATTGTTGGATGGATCATGGGAAAACAGACACACTCATGCATGCATGGTGGAGCTGTGAATTAGTTCAACCATTCTGGAAAGCAATTTGTAAAGATACTCCCAAATTTATTAAAGTGTACACACTCTTTGACCCCAAGATGCTGCTATTAGTCTTGGGGTCAAGACTTGGACCCCCAAGAAGGTTAAGAACAGAGGAAAAGGACCCCTATGTACAAGAACATTTCTATCAGTGCTTTTTGTGACATCAAAGAATTGGAAACAAAATAGTGCCCAATGGTAAATGGATGAACAAATTGCTATGTAGAAATGCAATGGAATTTTTTTGTGCCACAAGAAGTTTTGATTGCGAGAATAACTGATACAGAGTGAAGCAAGAGCAAGGGGAAAAAATCCAAGGGAAACAACACTGATCAAAACTCTTACTAAAACAGCAACTGGCTATGACTTTAACAAACTAACGATGAAGTATACATTCTAGGTCTTGGCACATCACTTGGCACAGTGATGAAATAGAGGTGCAGAATCAGGCCAGCCTTCTTAGAGATGGCCAATGAGTTTATTTGTTTTGCATAATTGTGCACATTCATTACAAAGGAGGACAACTGCATGGTGAGGGAAAGAGGTAGGTTAATGTGATAGCCATCCAAATGGCATTCATGAAACATTTTTAAATGTTCACAGAACAAAAAAGTATATAAGTGTACATCAAAAACAATTGTGTTGTCAAAAATAATATACAAAGTGTCCCAAAAAATCTTAGTGTAGCTTAAAATTCCACTAAGAATTTTGGAACACACTGTGTGTATATATATGTATGTGTTCATTCTATGTCAGAAAAGTTCTTAGTTTTTTATATAATTCTCTGTCCTATTCTTTGTACCTTGAAACATTTCATTTTTACTAATGGTTAAGGTCATAATTTAAGCAGTAATTATTTTTCAAAATAAAGTCCTTAAGCTTGACAGTACAGATGGTGGTTTCTGCAAACCAGTAACTGAAGTAATTTGTGAAAGGAGAGTGAATGACCTGGAGTCTAACAGAGCAAGGGGTTGGACCAGGTGATAAAAATGAATAGTGATTCTCAGATGAAAAGAAGTTGCTGAGTGAGGGTTAAAAAGGGGTAACCTAGAAGTGAGAGTAAGCAGAGAAGTTGTAGACTATTTCTTCTGGTTCAGACCTTCAGAAGCTATGGAAAAAGTACAGTGTGGCCAGATTTTCCATTTGCATCAGAATAGGGAAGAGGTAAAGTGGAAATTTTGAGAATAAAAAGTAGCTTGTGAATGATAGAGGATGCCAAAGAATACAATAGAAGGGGAAGACCGTATAGACTGTAGATATATAGGACTATGGTGGATAAGGATGATGTGGATGAGGAGGTATAAAGATGAGTTTGTGACGTGGCATGGTAGATAGAGTGTTGAACTAAGAGCAAGGAAGTTCTAGTTTCAAATGTTGCCTCTGATGTCTCCTAGCTGGGTGACTAAATAAATCAAAACCTCTCTCTCAGTCTCTGAGTCCCCACTTGTAAAATGGGACTAATAATATGCCTACTTCAAAAGTCTGTTTGGAGGTACATACACACATAAATCACTTTGCAAGTCTAACAGCACCAGATCAACACTGTTTATTTTTATTAGCTAGGACAGTCTTCAAGACCCATTATCCTTGAGGCAACTAAGGACTTACTGGATGGAGTACCAAGCCTGAAGTCAAGAATAGCTGAGTTCAAATCCAGCATCAGACACTTACTAGGTGTGTCACCCTGTGGAAGTCACTTAAACCTCTTTTACCTCAGTTTCCTTATCTGGAAAATGGAAATAATAAGGGCACCTTCCTCCCAGTTTTGTTGCAAGGACAAAATTATTGTAATTTCGTTAACACTATGCCTGGTACATAGTAAACACGATATAAATGTTAACTATTGTCATTATTATTACCGTTGCAGCTTCTAGACCCATTCTCAAAGCAACCCAGGTTTGGTGAAACCTGCCAGGCAGAGCTTGTTCTCACCTAGCCTATTCCTTGAGAGTCTGAGGGTCACCTCCTGGTCACGTAAGGGTTCAGAAGAGGACATCAGTGGAGGATGTCACCAATATGATGCAGGAAACAAAAGCAACACCCTCCCAGATTTTTATTTTCAAAGAATCATACAGCATTCTTGCTGAAAAACTGTCATTTAAGCCAGTAAAAAAAATACACTTGGAAATCTATGGGCTGGTCTATAAAATATGACTGTGAGGCTCATTGGGAAGCCGAGAAGTTTTATTTGAAGTGAAGATTGTGTATTAATTTATACCTATGAAAGCAATGTATGACATTTCTGAATCTATCTTTAAGATAATAGCTGGAAATAGTTTATGCCTTTTAAAAAATCTAAGAAATATAGTAACTTTGTACCTGGTGTAATGAAAAAAGTGATGTTTGGGGATATATCATTCCTCACTGAAATGCATTACAGCTTCCTAGCAGCATAAATCTTAGAACCTAGAGAACCTTCTGTTGGCTCATGTTTTAAAGACTGGCCCAATAAGCAAATAAAACAGCAAAACTCTCTTCTTCATCCAGCAGTGCTCCCTGTGCTTGAGGCAGCAAAGTAGAAGCTGGGTGGGGATTGTGGAGGGAAGGCGGTGCAGAAGAACTGGGTTCTAATGCTGACAGTCATTTCTTATATATGTGACATTAGGAAAGTAATCTCACAGTTTTTTCAGAGCAAGACTTCTGTTGCCCCCTCTCACTGCTACACCTTTCCCTCTGAAGTTATCTTTCATTTTCTCTGCATATATATTGTGCGCAATAATCTTACATGTAATATGTAATCTAATATGTAATAAGTTGTTTAAATATTGTCTTCCTCACTGAGGGCAACTAGGTGGCACAGTGGATAGATTGCTCAAGAGTTATTTTCCTGAGTTCAAATCTGGTCTAAGACACTGAACAGTTCTATGATCCTGAATAAGTCACTTAAACCTGTTTGCCTCAGTTCATCTGTAAAATGATCTGGAGAAGGAAATGGCAAACCACTCCAGTGTCTTTGCCAAGCCGAATAGGGTCACAAAGAGTTGGACATGACTGGAAAACAACTAAATGACAACTCTCTCATTAGAATTTGAGTTCCTGGAGGCCAGGGGTCCTATATTTGACTTTCTTTGTATCCCCAGGAGTTACCACAATACCTAGCACATAGCAACCACTTCATAAATGCTTATTGTTGTTTTTTTATAAACTGTGAATTTCTATTCAACATAGTTCAATTTTTTAAAATATATTTGAAATTCTACACAGTATTAATAATGCCTTGCTTGTCAGTACCCCCCTCTAAACTTCCTCTTGCTCTCTTCTGGGAATTTTTTAAATGTTTCATTTCCACTCATTTCTTTCTTTTCTTCTCCTCATTTATTTAGCATCATTATGACCATTGCCTCCCTCCAAAAACACCCCCACAAAAAAAATTAAGGGCCTCCATTGTAAAAAAAAAAAAAGCAGACAAATAAACCATTGGTTGATAGTTTGAATGAGACCATCGTTGGCTACATTGGTTGTGCCAAAAATACGCATTTCATTCTGTGCTTCTAGGCCACCACCATCCTGTTGGCTGCTAGAAATTCCACCTCTAAGGTTACTGTCCATCTACTCTGTATCTATCTTGTAATTTCCTATATATTTATATATTGTTCCCCACCCCATTGCAACGGAAATTCTTTGAGGATAGGGACTATTTTTGTCTTTGTGTCCCCAATACTTAGCACAATGCCTGGAATGTACAAATGTTTTAAATGGATGTCAGTTGATTGGGCAAATGTCAAATAAATTAGCAAGCATTTGTTAAGTACCTACCAAGTGCCAGGCACAGTGCTAAGAGCTAGGAATAGAAAAAAAAAAGCTAGTCCTTGCCTTCAAGGAGTTCATAATCCAATGGAGAAGATAATATGTATTATGTACAAAGAGGTCCAGCCAGGTGGTGCATTGAATACCACCTGTAGTCAGGAATATCTGAGTCCAAACCTGGCCTCATATACTTACTAGCTGTGTGACTGACTGTGGCCAAGTTGCTTTACCCCTGTTTGACTTAATTCCTCATCTGTAAAATGGGAACATGCTGGAAAAAGAAATTATAAATCACTTTAGTATCTTTCCCAGGAATATCTCATGGCCTAGGCCATTGGGTCATGAAAAGATGGACACAACAGAACAGCAATGACATATTAAGAAGATACACACAGGATAAATGAGAGATGATCATAGAGAGGAGGCACTGGCGTTAAAGGGGACCAGGAAAGGTTTCTTTCAGAAAGTACGATTTTATCTGAGACCAGAAGAAGCCAAAGAAGTCAAGAAATGGAGAGAGGAAGAAAAAATTCAATCTTTGCTGGGCTGGCCATTTATCTTGAATTGTGCCCCCTACTTTGCATCCTTACTTTAGCCCAGCTGAACAGGCTTGAGTTCTTGCAGTATATAAAGGAGGATCTCCACTAAAATTCTCTTTTAAGGTAAACCCTATCAGTACATGGATGCAATTCTAGATTCTCAGAACCAATGGCACAGGATGGAAATCCTATCATATCTTACTAAGCTGGAAAAGGCTTCAGTTCTGAGGTTGGCTATGAACACTCTGTCTTCTGAGGATCAACCTCACCAAGTTTAGGGACATCATCACCTGGTATACCAAAGGGTATGAATGTGAATACTGAAGAAGAGCCTTAAATAATAATTCCCAACTTCTGGGACAAATTCAGTTTGGGGAGGATCATGATCCCAGGGACAAATTCCTGCCTTGCCATCTGGCCCAGGGTCACTCTGTAGCTATAGTTTACCTTTCTCCAGAGCTCTCCATGGAGCAGTCAAGGCCTTGTTCCTAAAGGATGCAGGGCACTGAATTTTGCTTCTATTACCAAGGGAAAGGCAGTCCAGGAAATCATATCCCATCTTACGGAGGAGAAAGAGGCTGGTGACCTTGCACAGCCCTCCCTCACTCAAAACAAAGTCAAGTGAAAGACATGTCATCATTTCTCTAATGTCATGGTCTTCTTTGAAAATGAAGGACGAGCACAATCCCAGTTTATCACTTGTCCCCAGATTGCCTAGAAAAGTAGTTCCCTTTGCTTGGGTGTAATTTTCTGAGATACCCCTGAATTCTCCCACCCCTTCAATCCTCTCCTAGGAGAACCCTAAAGTATCTCCTCTCTATAAGCAGACCATGGTGAGTAAATTTTTCCCATACCAGCACTTGCCCTAAGCTTAAGAGCTCCTATGTATGACCCTCTGCTTGAATGGAACAAGGTTTAAAGAAATATATCTCCTCTCCAGAAAAAATAAAGCACCTCTCTGTGTATAGAAAGTTCTGCAAAGACCACATTGTCTTCCCTGAATTGCCTTATATTAGTTTTACAAAAATCAAATCTCTCAAGTCATTAGGTTTTTTTGTTGGTTTCAAAGGTGGGGTAGAGAAAGGGTGGGGAACATAAACTTGTTGCATGAGTAAATGGATTGCATCTTTAGTAATAGGCATGTATCCCTCTCTGGTTGACAGGGCATTTTGTTGAAATAAGCAACTTGGAGAATGTCATACACAGTAATAGCCATGGTGTAGGAGGACTGTTTCTGATAGACTTAGCCCTTCCCAGCAATGCAAGGACTTAAAACATTCCCAAAGGACTCTTGAGGCAAAATGTCATTCACATTCAGAGAAAGAACTATGGAATCAGAACACAGAATGAAGCAGATTATTTTCTTTTGTATTATGTTTTGATTTGACTTGGCTTTTCTCATGATTTTTCCCATTCATTTTAATTTTTCTATGCAACATGACTAATGTGAAAATGTGTTTAATAAGAATGTATGTGTAGAACCCATAAAAGATTGCATGCCATCTCAGGGAGGGAAATGGGAGGGAGGAGATGAAATTTAAGACTTATAGAAGTGATTGTTGAAATTTTTAAACAAATTAATTAATTAAAATTTAAAAAAAAGAAAAGAAATGAGCAACTTGGTAAATGAAAATTCCCTTAATATAGTTACAGAGGTCTTAGTTAGGTATTGACTATGCTATCTTAAAAGTTTGGGTTTGTTTTTCTAGGAGTCCATTGCTAAGAAATAGAAATGTAGCAATGGGGCTATTGTGTTGTATTATTGTAAATTATAAGTAAAACAGGCAAATGTTTTAAAAAACAATTCTAACAGTTGCACAGAAGCAGATGTACCCTGGCAGCCTAAGCACCATTACCACCACCTCTATCCTTGCTATCAAGCATGGACATGAACATTAATTCAATAAACAATAAAACTCATAAAATTTCATAATTAACCTTCACCCTCATCCAAATTTGTATAAGTCCCTCTTATGATCTAGCCATAGGTCATAAGACCTAACCTGGTATCTGAACCACCACATATGAAACACCAAAAGGAGAGAAAACACAGGCTCTTATCACAATTTTGCCCACTTTCCTCCGAGTCAGTGTCTCAGGATAGACATACCGAGAAGACATCCAAAAATCCCAATAATTCAAAAGGGTCTGAAGACATCTTACTTCTCTATAACTAGCCATGTCTTAGATGCCATGTCTGACATCCACCTTGACCATAAGGCAGGACCAGGGATTTCCTATATATCCTTCTTCATGCTACCCTCTCCCCCAACTTTCTACCTCTGGCTCAGGGATGGACAATCAAATTAATATTGCCCTTCCTACTATGGAGGGCATGAAAATCTACCACCCTATGATTCTACTCACAATTCTCATGCTTACTTTGTGAGCAAAAGCTTTCTTTCTTGGCCACCACAAGCTATTTCTTCATACCCATTCCCTCTCCTTTCCCTCCACCTTACTATTGTGCTCTCTGGAACTCCCATTCAGTGCTTAATAAACTATCCTTTTATTTGGACCTGTGTTCTCTCCCAAGAAATTACTTTGTATATTTTTTATTTCATTTTTCTATTTGCATGTTGTTCCCCCAATAAAATGTAAGTTTCTTAAGGGCAGGAACTATTTCTTATTTGTCTTTGTATCCTCATAACCTAGCACAGACCCTGATCCATAGTAGACAATTAACATATGCTTTCTGAATTGAATTAAATCTACAAGCAAAAAAATAATGTTGTTCAAGATTCCCTTCATATGCATGTATCATGTATGTCCACTAAGTACCCTTCTGATGTTTAAATTCTTTAATTCTCTGAAATCTCCCTCTAGGCTCTATGATGTTAGAATCTGTATGTACTGGCAAAAGAAAGTCTACTCTTCCTCCTCCTTAAGCCACCATGACCACCACAAGCTGCTCCCAATAAATATAATGCCACTTGTCTGTGATGGGATTGGCTGTGTCTCTTTCTATAATGTTGATTTCACTTACTTTGCTCTGTGATCTTGACAACTTGGATCTTCAAAGAGATATCCCTAAATAATCTTAGCTAAAAGCTGTCCTGAATGTTTTTTTTGCTAGAACAAAAGGATGGAATGCTATAATCTATTAGAACCCTTTTCATCATCAAATTAATTGATCAGGAAGTTCTACCCTCATAATGGAATTGGCATCTATCTTGCTCACCAATAGTGTTATTCTGTAACAGTATACAATGGAGGCTCATCGCCTTCCCCTTAAGTTTCCTTTCGCAGACTGAAAGTATATTACCTCTCTTCTCAGCTTTTTCTTGTCTAAATGAGTAATCAGCTCACTAACTTACTTGTCTCTTTGTGTAGGACTTCAGTATATATGCATACACTCAGCACTGACTCCAAAGTCAATAAACAATTCGAAAGTAAACCAAGCAGTTTGCGTGTGGGAAAATATGCAAGGTGCAAATCATAAATGGCATTTTGTCAAGTAGCCAACTTTTTTGCTCCCTCTTGTTTTATTTCTTTGGAGGTAAAAACAGCCATGTGTTGCTTGCACTTTCTGCTGATGGAGTACAACAATGAATAAAAAAATGTTCTCTGACACTAATTCATGGCACTCTCTTTTCTGCCCACATCACCCTTTGCATCTGTCTAAGCAGTGGGCAGACTTCATAGGAAGAACAATGCTTCCTCATCCCAAACTTTGAGTTGATGGCATTACATAGAGGGGGTTGTCTCATTAAGAGGTTGGCAAAGTCTTATCAAGCAAAATCCTGTTGCCAACTTAATGGATAGATTTTTTTTTTGGAAAGTTTGTCAGCAGGAAATTCTGGCTGTCTCTCAAACTCAGATCACTTCACATTGTCAAAAAGAGCATTTAAGCTAATGGATTTGGTACACTCATAGGAACAAGGAAAGAAAAAAATGTATTTCTTCTCAGGATAATACTTTCCAAAATTGTCAATTAATTCATGAATAGACATATAAGTATTCAATCTTCTATAGCTATTATGAAGTCAGAGGGAATGTGATCAGAAAATAGTGCACAGAAAAAATGACATTTCAATCCTGTGAATAATAAGCTAAAGGGAAGACAAAATAGAAGCAGAAAGATTTTTTAGTAGATTACTAAAATAGTCAAGGAAACAAGGGATGAGAACATTAACAAGGGTGCTTACATTGGGAGTGAAGAGGAAAAGAAGGATGGGAGAGATTTGAGATTTAAGATTTGCCAACTAATTGAACAGGGTGCTATGGAAGAGGAGGGGAGAAAACTCATATCTGACTCCAAAATTGTGAGCCTAGGTAATTAGCAGGAGGATGGTGCCATCAATGTGAATTGAGAAATTGGAGATGGGTCAAGGTTTGAAGATGAAGGTGAATTTAGAACATGTTGGTTTTGACATAATGATGAACATTCCTATCATGTGGCTGAAATATAAGGCTAAAACTCTAGGGAGAGGATGGAGGTGGAGACATAGGTTATGAGTTATATTTATAGAGGTAATAATGAATCTATGAGAATGAAAGAGGCCACCAAGGGAGAAAGTAGAGAGAAAGGAATCTGATCAAAAACAGAATCTTGAGAGATATCCATGTTTAAGGAGAATGAATAGACAGGAAATAAGATAAAGAATGAGTTGTCAGAGACATAAAAGGAGAGGCATGAGAGTCAAGAAAGTTAGAGACCTTGAAAACCATTGCAAGAGAGTTTCTCCGACAAAGATTGATGCACAGTGTCAAATGCAATAAGATAGGATAAGGGTCATGAAATTTAGAGTTGAAAAGCAAATATAACTTTGTAGGTAAAGAAACTGAAAGTCAGAGAAGTTAAGAATGAAAATATAAAAAGTCATTGAACTTAGTCATTGGTAACCATGGAGAGAGCTGCTTCAATATAGTGAGGAAACAGAAGGAAGGGTGCAAAATGTTAAGGAAAAGTGATAGGGTAGTGAGGAAGTCGAGGGGGAAGTATAGGCTACTTTTCCGAGATATTTTACAGTGAAGGCAAGAAGAGGTAGGGAGACAGCTTGAAGGAATGGCAGGATCAAATGAACATTACTTTATGACAAAAAAGCTTCACTTTATGAAAATGTTTGTAGACTAAAGAGAAGGAGTTAATAGAATGGAAGGGATTAAATATGCAAGAGACTGGGGATGACTGGTCAAGCATAGTCATAAAGGAAAAAAGAGATGAGATGGGCACATTTGGAGGGACTAGATTTTTCCCATAGATCTAATAGTGAATGCTTTCATTATCTGTTCTGTAGTTTGATTCATGCTATCCTTAGGAACAACACAATTCACTAACTATTTATTAATTAATTAATTTAATTAAAAACTTATTAAATGTCTACTATGGGGCAAGCATGATGCTGGGAGCTTGGAGTATGAGGATAAAAAAGAAACAGTCCTTGCTTCAAGGAGTTTACATTCTACCACACATGCGAAGAGTGAGTTAAACACAAAATAGATGAAGCTCAAAGCGATGTCAAGGATAAAACAAAGTAATTTCAAGAAGATTAATTATTGAGGAGATTAAGAATAGTTTCATATAAGAGGTGGTCCTAGGTCAGTGCTTTAAAGGGAGATAAGTATTCTGTAAGATAGAGCTGAAAAAGAAGTATGCTTCAGGCATTGGACCCTGGCTGAAGTCTAGGCTTCCCTCCAATATGAATGCTTCTTCCAGGGCACTGTGTAGGCATTCAATAAATTCTTTTTCAAGACTCTCTATGTGACTGAGCACATGACTTTTTCTGGGCTTCAGGGTCTTGGATTAGTGCCCTCTGCAGTGACTTCTACCTCCTGATCTAGGAGTCTGTGATCTTGGCACATGTCAAAGGCTGATCATTTTAGTGAACAATATGCGGGGAGAGCTGTTTTTCAGTTTCAGGCCTTTTGGGTTGCTGAGTAGCCCTTAACTCAGGAAAAAAACATATTCTCTGCATTTCATCTCTCTTGACTATTAGAATGGAAGTATCTCCTTCAACTTCAGGCTGAAGAAATTTGGAGAAAAAAAGATGAGGTTATGCAAGTAAAATGTCCATAGATCTTCAGAGAGGGAAAGAGCTCTTACAGAAGTATTTAGAGAAGTATTTATTCATACTCTGGATAGTGTAGTTTTTTCAGAGACAACACAGGTAAATCACATAGCAAAATCAAAGGAAATGTATGCATTATACATTTCAGACCAACTATAAATAATGTATTGATAAAATTCTGAAAGGCAAAAAACTCCCTAGATATCATTTGCACTAGGTAAAGAAATACTTTGAAAGTTTCATGAACACTTTTCAAAGCCTTTTGAGTTATTTACAATCCAAGGGGAAAGAACACTGGACTTTGGATTCAGGAATACTGGGCTCATATCCTAGTTCTCCTCTCCTAGCTCACCAACATGAACTTGGCCAAGTCATCTCATGTCTCTAGGCCTCAGTTTCTACATTTGCTTAAATGAGAGGTTAGAGCTAGATAGTTTCTAGGATTCCTTAGAGTTTAAATTCTCAGAGTCATCTTGGATAGTAGAGAAACAAACCTACCAGTGGATGATCAGGACCAAATCTCAAAATCTTTATCCTTTTTCACTCAAATACTCTTTGGCATGAGAAGAGGAAGGAGAGAAGGGGGTTGACTGCCCCTGGAGAATTGGTTTAGGCAGGAAGAAGTGGTAAAAAGTAAAACAAAATGGAGTTTTTGCATGGTATGCAAGTACTTTCAATAGGTTATCAAAAATAAATTAAATAGATTGCAAGCTTATAAACTTTTTAATTGCTTATGTTTAGACATTTGTTTCTTAAAGCATAATTTTAAAAAGAGCGCAACAGAAAAAAACAAGTTGTATGAAGGGTTGTCAGTTCAAGATTTCTCCAACAACTGTGCCTTCCCTGGATCCGATATCAGCTGCCATGAGATTTGGCCCCCAATCAAATGCCTCTATTAACAGATCTCTCTCCAAATACTCTTATTCTGCTTGGGCTAATTTTTCAACAATTCAATCAATTTTCATCATACTCCCAGTCTCTTATAGCCTTCCTCCTCAATGATTCTCAGTGTGTGCTTACCACTAACCTTGTTCCCCATCCCCAAGTGTCTGCTTCCTCCTCCCATCTCTCTAACCCCAAACGCCGTAATAACGTGCTGCAGATCTGCCTTCCTCTTTCACTGTGCCCTCAGGAACACCTGCTTCATAATTAGAAAACTTTATTTTATCCAAAACCTCTTCCTTTCTCACTCCTTTCATCTTCTTTACTACTTCTCACACAAGCCTTCCCAGTCCTAGCTACACATTCACTCAGATTCTTCACTTTACTGGTCATGATGAAGGGGAGCTTTCCTTGTTGTCCTCCTACCCATCCAACCACTTTTTCTTAGTCCTTTTTATTGGTTAACTATCATTCTCTTTGCTCCCCATGGCTATGTTCGGATTCCCTCTCTACCATCATTATCCAGTAACCTCTCTTTCTGTCAGGTTAATGCTGCACAAATTTATCACACAATCTACATCATGATGGTTGTTCTCTTTGGCCCCAGGACATTCTTCTTCCTTCCTCAATGACTTCAGTCCCTGACTTACATCCTCCTTCTCCACAGTCACTCTTTTCCTCATAATAAGGAACTTCACACATACTGATAATCCTTTAAATACTCTAAACTTCCCAGTTCCTTAGTCAACGCAGTTCCCATTACTTACTTCTCTACTCCATTTTATTATACCCAGGGATGGTGATATTTTAGACCTTGTCACTCACAAGTTCACACTCAGTACCGCCTTTCAATTCTCTTCTCTCTTTTGTAAACCCTCCACAGTCTGGCTTCCAACCTCAACATTATCCTGAAAGTTCTTTCCTCAAAGCTACCAGGCATCTATTTACTGCCAAATCTAAAGGTCTTTTCTCGATTTTCACTCTTGATCTCTCAACAGTGCAGACCAATAGAAAGTAATGTCACAAAAACCTAGATAAGAGAGATGATCCAGGAGGTGACAATTACATTGTGAGCTTCTTTAAGACAGGGGTTATCTTTTGCATTTTTATATCCTCAGCGCTTAACACAGTGCTTGGAACATGGTAGATACTTAACAAACATTTATTAATTCTGGAAAGTCTGCATTCCTCAAACATTTACTAGCTTTGTAACCTATACTCTTATTTTGCCTCTCTGAAACTGTTTCTTCATCACTAAAATAAGGATAATAACTGTTATACAACATGTTTCACAGCGTTTTGTGGGAACCTTTTAGATAGTGTATACGAACTTTAAAATACTACATAAATATTAATTATTTTCATCGATAATTACCATTTCTATTATTATATATAAGGAAATGCAGGCTCAGATGAAAAGTGATTTAATAAAGAGCCCAGAGATAGATAATAATATATGTAAGGTTTAAATTCAGGTTCTTTGACTCCAAAGGTTGTGCTTTTCATTATACCATGATACCTGAAACACAAATACACACACACACACAAACACACAACAATATATTATACATAATGCTGTTTTATCTAGTATTCAGTTTCTTCTCCTAGGGAATGCTTTAAGTCTTAGTTCTGTAAAAAGACTGCTATGTGCAAAAGACCTTGTCTTCCTGGGATTCCATAACACTTAGGCACATCCTTGATCAACAAATATTTAGAACCATAGGAACATCATTTCATCCAGAAATTACCTTAAAGATCACTTCTTTATTTATCTCTTTGGCTTAATTTTATATCAACTTAATGCAACAAACATTGATCAAACACCATGCCAGACAGGAACTGGCTCAAGTAGATCTGTGATTTCATCACTGTAGATATTCCCTGCATTGATGTAGGTTGCAAAATCCAGTCTGCCCATCCCATATGACTCTTGTTCACGTCCTTAAAAAAATTGCCACAGAAGATCCATCCACTCAAAGTGATAGCAGCCTTCCTTGATTTTTCTTGTTGACACTTTGAAACTGATGCAACAAAAGGAACCTTTGCTGATTTCCCTATTTCCTAGTGCCTTCTCTCCTTTTCTTAGGGCTTTTCAATATAGAATCAGAAGAACTTTTAAGATTTAGAGTTGTAAAATATCTTTAATACCAACTAATCTAGCTCCCTTTATTGTACAGAAGAGGAAATTGAGGACCAAGGAAGTCACACAGATGTTAAGTGGCACAGCCAGAGTTCAGACTCAGCTCCCCTGATTCCAAGTCACAAAACCATTATTATTAACTATAGGTTCATTGAATCATAATTAAAGCAATAGTGAGCCTGAGAGATCAAGTACAACCTCCTCTTTTCATGAAGCAGGAAAATGAAGGTCAGAGAAGTGAAATAACTTGCCACAAGGCATCATGCTAGTATATGTTCATTATGCAGTATTCAATTCATTACATTACACAGTATTCAAACCTGAGTCATCCTAACACCAAGCCCAGTGCTTCACTCACTATCCTGCATAGTTTCTATCTAATGTACCATTTATGAATCTTGTCAAAAGTATTAGGGAAGAGTGACTTTATGGTTGAAAGAACACTGAATTTAAGCCTTAAAGTTCAAATCCCAATTATTATTGTCTATAAGACCCTGAGTAAGTACCTTTCCCTTTCTGGGCTTCAGAGGGGTTCTTAATTTATAAAAATGACCTCTAAAATTTCATTTTAGCTCTAAATCCTATGTGTCACTAATAATTTTCAGATTTTGCTCTTTGATTTCTAATTTTTTTTTTTTGAGACACTTTCCTACCCCAGTTGTTGACAGGTATAAAACTTTGGCAGAACTTCAAACCTAGTCTTTCTATTTCAGAGGTTCTCTCTAAAAATTTTCAGCACAAAGGACAGTTCCCTAATACCTTTTTCAGGGAGCATGGAGCAAGGTTTCCTAAGTAAAGAGTCTTGTAATTTCACAATTACTGTGAAGTATGGACATTCTTCTTCAAGTAAAATTGAAACATGTTCTTATATTGTAAGAGAAAAATAGGAAGTGACCATAACTCATAGAAAGATGTGGACCTAATTACAGTACTATATAAAACTGAAATATTTCTCATGGGATCATACATTTAGATTTAGAAGGAACTTGAGAGATTGTTATGACTACCATCTTGTTTTAAAGATGAGGAAACTGAGGCAAAGAGAATTTAAGTGATTTGATCAGAGTCAAATAGTTAATAAGTGTCCAAGGCAGGATTTGATCCCTGAATTTTTTCACTCCATATCCAGTAGCAAGTAGGATACCACAGAAATATTATTCATGAAAATTACAATATTAACTCAGTTCTTACCAAATTTCTTCTTTTCTCTGTTCCTTTAATGTCTCATCAGTCCCATTTCTATCCCATTACTGGTCCTTCCTTTGGAAATGTAAAAGATCTCTCATTCACATCCCTTCTCATTTGGAAACATTTCAGTAGATACAGACAAAATGAGTTCACAGATTATGTAGCACCTTGCATCCATTATGATGCGAGAAAAAGTATGGAGAGAGAATTGATGCAGTGGAAAGTATGCTGATTTATGGTCCCTGGACCTGGGTTTGAGCGCCATCATTCACTGTCTTGCACAACCTTGGGAAAATTGTTATCACCTCAATGGTCTTGGCTTCCTCCTTCTCTTTTGATGCAGCATTTAATGAATATATGGAATAATTTTGAATTGAGCTGCAGGTTTAGTCATTCTTTTGTCTACTTTCTCTGCAGATAAATATAAAGAACGGTTAACTTTGGGCCTATCCATTGAATCTGGAACAGAAAGCTTTCAACCAACACCAAGAATGCTATGCACTTTCTAATAGAGATGTGACTGAACAAACATATAGAGACATACATTTTTGGCATGGCTAACAGGAATTTACTTTACTTGGATATGAGTATTTGTTACAAAAGTTTTTTTTTTCCTTTTTTAATGGGATAAAAATGGGAGAGAGAAATGCTTTGTTAATTTAAAATATTTATTTATTTAAAACACATAAAAATTGTACTTATATTGTCAAGACTGGCAATGGTGAAGTCAAGGGTTCAACTCTTATCAAATGTCCATATCCAAAAAATCTCTCTCTCTTTCTCTCCCTCCCTCCCTCCCCCCCCCACACACACACATACACGCTCTCTCTCTCTCTCTCTCTCTCTCTCTCTCTCTCTCTCTCTCTCTCTCTTTCTCCCTCTCCTTCCAATCAAGATTATGTCAGTAATGGATACCATATTTAACATCCAAATCCAATTAAAGTTACCCTTAAACTTCATCATTTTCCCACATCAAGTAAATCATTGTTGAGACAGTCTTAGTATATAATTAAACATGAACATTAGCACTCTCCCAACCTCTAGAAACATCTTCAAACTCTGTGAGAATGTAGAAACAGTATCACTAAAAGACCTGAGGTTTCTAAGATAGGTCTATTTGACTATACTATATAATTTATATTAGTGGCAGCTGGATGGCAAAGTAGATAGAGCACTGAGCCTGGAATCAGGAAGATCCAAGTTAAAATCTAACCTCAGATACTTGCTAGTTCTGTGACCCTGAGCAAGTCACTTCACCTCTGTTTGACTCAGTTTCCTCATCTGTAAAATGGGAATAATGATATCACCTGTCAAAGCTGTTATGAGGATCAAATGAGATAATTGTTAAGTGTCTGGCACATAGTAGGGGTTATATAAATGATAGTTATGGGCTATTATGTGGTTGAAAGTTCAAATCAAGCATTCAATCAACAAGTATTTGTTAAGTACTTACTATGTGCCAGGCACTTTGCTAGGTACTGAAGATATAAATACAAAGAATGAAACAACCCTTCCTGATAATAAGTACTTCAGTCTTCAGTCAATCAGTCAATAAACACTTATTAAGCACCTTCTGCATGCCAAACTTTGTGTTAAGTGCTGGATGCTCTAAATAATAGTTCAAACTCAAGTTCAGGGTGAGTTTCAGAGAAGAGTCTAAGAGATGTTAGAAACCAGATTAGAATGTGAGTCTGAGTGTATGGGATTATGTTCAAATATATCCAAGTATAATATTCAAAAATGATTCTGTGCCAATATTTGATGCTGTACATAACCTGACCCACCAGAAAGAGTGCTGAGTCTGGAGTGGGAGTACCTGGCTGGGAATCCTGACTCTGCTTCTTACTACCTTGGATAGGTCATTTTGCCCCTCTAGGCCTGAGATTCCTTCTCTGTAAAATGTACACCATCTCAAAGTCTCCCAAGAACTTTAAATTCCAGGACCCTGTGAATAATATTCATGATTTTCTCTACTTCTGCTCATGGATTCATTTATTAAGGACCTGTCAAGCAAGCAACCAACAAATTCTAAACACCTGCTCTGTGTCCAACACATAGTGAGACCTGGGGATAAAAAGTAAAAATAAAATTGGCCCTTCCCTCTAAAAGATTACATTCAACTGAGGAGTCAATATGTACACATATAAATATAAGCCAAATAAATGAGAGGTAATTTGAGGAGATGGCACCAGCAACTACGTGTAAGAACACTCTGCTAATTGCTGGATAATATACAAAGATCAAATAAAAATTCAGTTCCTGCCCTTACCAGGCTTACCATCTAATTGAAGAATGACTCACCAATATAGATATGAGGGGATAACATTCCAGGCAAAGGGATTGTCATGAATAAAGGCACAAAGGCTGGACAAATGAGGGGGCCAATCGAGGATCAGTGAACAGCCCAATTTGACAGGGAAAGTTCTGAAATGAAGCTACCAAGGACAAGAACATCATAAATTAAATTAATAAGTTTGGTATAAAGGAGAGAAAAACTCTAGGGAAGGTCCAAGGATTTTATCATGGATTTTGCATTTTACAAGGACAAAAAGAAGTCATTTTATTTTTTATAAATTTAGCATCTGACATGTGGGTTGTTCATCAGAATTGAACTTGACATTTTCCCTTGGGTAAAAATGAAAGTATAAAATGGGTCCCATTTTTCATAAAATCTTAGAGCTAGAAGGGAATTTAAAGGTTGTATTTTTTAGAACTCTCATTGTATAAATGAGGAAACTGAGGTCCAGGGAGATTTTCTGCCTAGGCAAAGAACGTACAGATTAGCAATTGCAGAGCTGAGACTTAAACCCTCATAATCCGATACCCAATTCGGATTGATTTCCCTTCTGCTCTGCTGAAGACTTTCATGCCTTACGTAAAGAGGAAACAATATGGACTGTGGAAGGTGAGTTGCATTTGCAATCAAAGGACCTGAATTCAAATCCTGGCTCTTCTACTTACTACCTGAGTGACCACTGGGTAAATCCCTTAACTTTTCTCAACCCCAAGTCCTCATTTGTATAATGGAAGATTTGAATTATTTTTATGGTCTCTTCCATCACTAAATTGTGATCCTATGACAATGTGACTAAATTGTTTCACTGAAACTCCCAGAGCTGCAATTCACAAGAACAAAATGTACTGTCTGTCCAGTTGTGCATGAGATTTCAGTTGTCTGTCTTACTTGGTCAAAGGATCATAGAGCCTCTGGTCTGGAAGGGATCTCAATGATCAATGTAGTTATAATTCCTACCCAAAGCATGAAATACTTTTAAAATTGCACAACTATTTTTAAAAATGACTCCCAAAATTTAACTCAATTGAATTAAATTTAATAATCATTTGTTAAGCACCTATTGTGTATGCTAGGAGGTAAAAGGAAAAGTAATTGTCCTCAAAAAGCCAGCATCACACCATTGCTGCTTGTAGACCTCACAATATGACATCCTGAGCAAAGTACTAAACTTACAGTGGAACACCTTGGTTCAACTTAGGACATATATGGCCATAGTGGAGTTACTTAACCATTCTGAGCCTCATTTTTCTCATAAAAAAAGAAATGGTGCCAGGGTGTCTACATGAACTCCAAGATGGAGTCATGCAGGGGCCAGGGCAGCAAATCTTCAGAAGCCAAGCAGGGAAGACTTCTGCCATCAGGGTTCTACCTCTGAAATGTTGCATTCACAAGCCAGTTACCTCCTTGAGATAACCCCTAAAGCACCAGACTGCCTGCCATGAGACCTGAGCCCAATGACTTAATATGGGCATCACCACTAACTTACTCAAAGAATTCTGTATTCCCTGGCATAAGGGGCTCCAAAGGTTTCTTAGTCCTTCCTTTTGAGGAATTTTCATTTTCCATCTTGTACTAGGTTCTCAGTTTTTCTCATATATATATATATGATATGTAAGTTGCATCTCAAGTGCCAAAACAGCACTTTTCTGGGCCTCCTGGCACCTTATTCTTCTGACTCCTCTCCATCAGTGGTATTAAGACTCTATAACCAAGCAAAACCAGATTGAGGAAACCCTGAGGCTGGTCTAATGTTTCTTTGCATTATTTGCCTTCACTAATCATGCATCCTATCTTTCATAATCTGCCAGACTAATTTTTTTCAGTGTATAATTTTTATTTATTCTTTCTATATAAATTAATTTATTTTTATTTTTCAACTTTTTAAAATCTATTTATTTATTTTTAGTTTTCAACTAATTTTTTTCTCATATATAGTTCAGGCCATGAAATGCTTCTGCTCAAAAAGCTTCAATGGCTCCCTATAGTCATTGAGGAAAGTTCATAACATGTAGTGCTGGAAGGAAGCTTGGAAATTTTTTAGGTGAACCTTCCCCTTGTACAGATGATAAGAAAACTGAGGCTCAAAGAGGGTAAGTGACTTACCCAGCCTTAAAGAGATAGCACAGCCAAGAGGTTTCCCTTTTAGAACATAAGCTTCTTGAGGACAGAAGACATGTTTTGGATTTCTTTTGTATCCTTATTATTTAGGCACATAGTAAGTGCTTAATAAATACTTGTGGTCTGATTGATTTTAACTAAGGTTCTTTGATACCAAATAAAATGCCCTTTCTATTGAACACACTGCTTTCCATTATACTTTTGATCGCCATTCAGGGTCATTCACCATCTGGTGCATCCTACTTTTTTAGGCATCTCCTATTACTCCCTTCTATACACCCTATGTTCCAATTAGCCTGGATAAGAGCCACTAAATATGACCCATACTCTCTGCTTCTGTGCCTTTGTATAGATTTGTTCTTGCACCTGGAATATCCTCCCTCTCTACTCCACCAGTCAAGTTTTTACTTCATTTAAAATAGAATTACAGTGCTGTTTCACCCCCTTAACCATTCCATAATTCCCCTTGGCCAATAATTGGAACTCTCTGTCTAGTATACTTCTGTCACATGGTACTTTGTAGCCATTTGCATTTATGACTTATTCCCCTTCCATGAGGAATTAGGCTAATTACACATTATTTATTCAAGCATACACACACACACACACACACACACACACACACACACACACTCTACTTTAGCCAAAGTGGTCTATTGACTGTTCCCTATGGAGACATACCATCTCCTCACCCTCCTTAACACCTCCTCTTCTTCCTCCTTAACTCTAACATTTGCTTAAAGACTCAATTCAAATCCTACATCCTTTATAGAGTATCCTTTAAATCACCCAGTTCTTGATGCTTTTAATTTACTTTATGTTTAACTATCTATGTATATATTGTTCAGTAAAATATAATCTCCTTGAGGGCAAGGACTGCTATTTTTATCATTGTATCCTTGTGCCTAAGCACAAAGTAAGTGCTTAACAAATGTTTAATAAATGGTTGTTGAATAAGGGAAGAAAAGATTTTATTTTAAGGGTTCTCAGCTTGAAATCTATGAACTTTTAAAAAAAATTTGTATAATTATTTCAGCATTATTGGTTTCCTCCATATTTTCTTTGTATTATTCTGAGAAGGGGTTTATAAATATCATCAGACTAGCAAATAATCCATGATGCAAAAGGAATAAGAATCCCTGACATATAAATTTTATAGCTGTCCTGGAACTCACCTTGGTGCCCTGAACACAACAGGTGCCTAGTAAATGTTTGTTGAATGTACGATTGATTGGCAAACCTTCTTGAAGGCCAAATGGAGAAGGTAATGGGGAGTCATTCTATACTAATTTGAAGACAAGAGTTCATGTGAGGTATTAATCAGAGTTGGAGATGGCATACAAGCATCTTGTTCCCAATGAGAAAGAGTCTAAGATACAGCACATAGGGGCTCTTCAGGCACACAATCTGGCCATCTGGCTAGGTTTTTCTGAGTTTAGGATTTACTTTAGCAATAGGTCTTGGAACAGCTGCCAGATTCTGAACTGCGAATTCCCCTCTGAAGCATGCTGAGTGTCAGTGAGGTAAGAGTAATTACTCATCCTCCATAATTGAATTTTCATCTTCGAAGCAGAGTGTCTGAGTTGAGCAAGTGTGCATTGGTTTAATTTAAAATTTTAACTTGAAGAAAAATTGAAATGAACTTGAGGACTTTGGATACTTTCTTCAAGTACTTGAAGGACTTTTATGTGGAAGAGTTCTCCTTGGCTCCAGAGGACAGAACTAGGAATGTTGGGTAGATGTTTGAAGAGGTTGATTCAGATTTGACTCTGGGAAAAAAACAACTCAGAATTAGAGCTATCCAAAATTGGAACGGGATTCCTAGGGAGGTGGTGGGTTTCTCTTCCTTAGAAGCCTTTAAGTAGAGGCAGGTTAGACACTTGTTGAAACTTTGATAGAACAGATTCCTTTCAGATATTTATTGGACTAAATGTCCTTTGAGGTCTATTCTACCTCTCATATTTGGTATGCTTAGACATATAGTCTCACAACATTCATTTTAGTACTTTAGCCTAATTTCTCAGTTTCTATAACCATGTCCAACCATGTCTAAAGCATTCACTTTTTTTAGTACTTTAAGCTAATTTCCCAGTTTCTACAACTATATCTTCATACACATGTTTCTCCTTAGGTAATGAAAAAAGATTCTGCTTCTGTGAGAGAAGAGTTTAGGATCATAGAAAGATATATTTGGAATTGAAAGGAACACTGGAAGCCAATGAGCAAACCTTCTTCATTTTATTGATGAGAAAACATAAGGCTTGAGAGGTTGGGTCATTTTTCCCAGGGTCACCTAGGTTGTTTCTGAGTTAGGATTTGGATTCAGGTCCTCTGACTCCAAAGCCAGTGTTATTTCCATTGCAGTTTTTAGCTCTGATGCTATTTGTTAAAAGGGGATTCTGGACATCTGGGTGCAGAGCCATGATGGCAGAGTAGGGAAAGCATTCTGACTCTCTCAACATTGCTCTCCAAACAATTTTGAAATAACACTGCAAATCAAACTCTGAAGTTGGCAGATACAATAAAAAGTCAGACAGACATTCTTCCAGCCAAGACAACTTTAGAGGTCAGAAAGAGAGATCTGTGACACAGGGGTGGAGGCTGACTCAGAGCCCACATGGATGAAACACCAGTGATGGGACTAGGTAGTGATGACAGAAGCAGCAGCATCTTTGGATGCTCTCAAACTAGAGACAGTAAGGGGACTTGGCAATTAATCAGAAAGAGATTACAAAGTATCCCTGTGCTAGCACTGGATGTAAGATCAGATGATTTTTGATACATCCATTGACTATACCAACTTCTGTTTCAAAATTCAAGGGCAGAGAGGAGCACTTGTGGTCAAGAGGGAGCAGGAGACCTAAGGAGCAGTATTACATCCAGTCCCAAGGAAGTAATAAACCTGAGGAACAATATCAACTGCAATTAAAAGGGATCAGAGGCCCTTTTTAGGTAAGGACCAGAGTGCAAACCAGAAGAGCAGTGACTGTGCCTCTCCCCAGATCACAACATCTAGGAAGCTCTGCAAACTTCCAAACCCACAGAACTAGCTCTGCAAACAGTAATGCAAAGAAAAAAATGTGAAGCTTGAGATGGTGTTTCTCTGTCTCTCTCTCTCTCTCTCTCTCTCTCTTTCATACATACAAACATACATGTACACATATACATACACACACACACATCAGGAGAAGAGCTCAACTTTAACATAAAGTCGAAAATCAAGAAATTAGGTAGGAAATGAGCAAGCAACAAAAAAAATAAAATAAAATAAAAATTAAAAAAAAGAACTTGACCATAAAAATCTACCATGGTGACAGGAAAGATAAAGATGCAAGCAAAAGAAAAAAAATGAGTCAAAACAGCCAGAAGCAAGGCCTCAGAGGGGAAAAAATGCGAATTGAAATTAAGTCCAACAAAAATTCCTGAAATAGCTAAAAAAATAATTTTCAGCATAAAATGAGTGGTAGAAAAAAATTAGGTAAATACATGAGAAGAAAGGAAGAAAACTATGAAAAGACAATTAGTAGCTTGGTAAGAGGCACACAAAAAATTCTGTGCAAAATAATACCATAAAAACAGAATTTGACAAATGGAAAAAGAGATACCAAAATTCATTAATAGAATATATAACCAATTAAAAGGCAGAATTGACCAAAGGAAAGAAGAGACACAAAAATTCACTGAAGAGAATAATTCCTTAAAAATTAGAATTAGGCAAGTAGAAGTTAATGACTCCATGAGATACCATGAAACAATAAAACAAAATCCAAAGAATGAAAACCAGAAGAAAAAATATGAAATGTCTCATTAGAAAAAACTTTCAGCAGAAAAACAAGGAAAATAGATGAAAGAAAGATAATTTAAGGAATTTTGGACCAAGTACTTGAAAGCCATGATCAAAGAAAGAGTCTAGATATCATATTTCAAGAAATTGTCAAGGAAAATCATCCCATTATCTTAGCATTAGCGGGTAAAAGAGAAATTGAAAGAACCCACAAACCACCTCCTGACAGAGATCCCAAAATGAAAACTCCCAAGAATATTATTCTAAATTCCAGAGCTCCCAGGTCAAAGGTAAAATACTTCAGTCAAAAAATAAACCATTCAAATATTATCAAGCCACAGTCAAGATCACACAAGACTTAGCAGCTACTACATTAAAGGAACAGAGGTCTTTGAATATGATATTCCATTAGGCAAAAGATGTGGGATTACAATAAAAAATAATCTACTCAGCAAAACTGAGCACAATCCTTCAAAATTAAAAAAATAACATTTAGTAAAATAAAGAATTTTGAAGCATTCCTTATGAATTATGAAACATTCAGAGCTGAATAAAAAATTTGACTTTCCATTTTAAGACTTAAGAGAAGTCTCAAAGGGTAAACATCAAAGAGAAAACATAAGACACTCAATAAGGTTAAACTATTTACCTATCTACATAAGAAGATGCTACATATAACTTCTAATAACTTATCATTAGGGCAGTTAGGAGGATTATACGTAAAAAGAGGATGTGGGAGAAAATTGATTACATTGGGGCAATATAAAAAATGCATAGGAAAAGAAAGAAGGATGCCCTGGGAGATGAAGGGAGAGAAAGAATGGGGGAAATTATCTCACATAAAAAGGCTGTAGAAGGAAGATTTTTTACAATCGAGTTGAAAATAATAGGGGGTGATAATGTATGAACCTTATTCACATCTAAATTGGTTCAAAGAGGAAAGATGTGTCTGTGTATATATTCAACTGATAATCTGTCTTACTAAACAAGGAAGACAGAGGAGGAGGGGATAAGAGAAAAGGAGATGTTAAAAGGCAGTAGTCAGAAGCAAAAGAGACTTTAAAGGAAGGAAAGGATTTAAAAAGAGAGAGAAGGATAAATAGAAGGAAAATAGGATGAGTGGAAATGAATAATTAGTAATCATAGCTGTGAAAGGCAATGAATAAGTGCTCCACAGTACCTGCTTTAGATATCTCCATGGCCATTGGAACAAAGTCTTCTCTTCCATCCATTGTCAATAGAAGTCTTCACATGCTTCATATAGGTATCTCCCTAAGTTACCTTTGACTCCAAAAAGCTATAGCATGTATAACAACCACACTCCAACAAAATCATCACAGCAGATAGGCTAAACCAGAACTGTTTAAAAATATGAAGCATAATGTTGTCATTATCATTCATTCTTTGAGAGGCAAGAAGCTACATGATACAGTGGATAGAGCACAAATGGAGTCCCCTAAAGATATAAATAAAACAAGAATCTTTCTCTAAACTCAGGTTACCATTAGGTCTGTCTCTCAACCTTTCACATACTCTATATTTTTTATCTTCTTTTTTGTATATATTATCTCTTCCCCAGTGGAAATGGGGACTAGACAGGGTGAGAGCTTACTTGAGAGATTAGGGACACCCCATAGAACACGATTTATATTTTTTTCTCTTTCTTTGTTTCTCCAGAGTTTATCCCTACATCTGACACAGTTAGCACTTAATAGGTACTTACTGATTGATTTGTTGATAGTCAACTTCAGAATCAGGAAGACTTGTGTTCAAGTCTGACTTCAGACACATACTGGCAAATCATTTGATCTCTCAGTGTCCCCAGACAATTCTCAATAATTTTAATTTGTAGAAGAGTTGGAGCATTTCATCAGTAGAGGGAATTTCTTCACCAAAAGTTCCCTAAAAATTTCAGGTCTGGACACCCCTTCCCCCCCTTTTTGAGAGGTCACATGACAGTGAATGGACTTAGAACTTACATGCTGTAGGTTCATATCCTACCTAAGACACTTATTAGTTATATGACTCTAATGGTTTTGATACCCAAACCAGGAAGAGCAAAAAACTGATAAATAAAACTATATCAATTTTCTTAATGAATATTGATGAAGAAATTTTAAATAATATACTAGCAGGGAGAATACACAGAGAACATACTCTATGACAAGATGGAATTTGTATCAGGAATGCAAGGCTGGTTCAATACTAGGAAAACTATTAGCATAGTTGACTACAGCAATAAACAAAACAACAGAAATCACATGATTATGTTAGTAGATGCAGAAAAAGTCTTTGAAAAAAATACAACACCCATTTCAAAGCAAGCATAGGAATAAAAGGATAAGCACTATCTATCTTTGAAAAGCAAGTACTATCTGAAATGAAGACAAACTTGAAACCTTCCCGGTAAGTTCATAGGTGAAGCAAGAATTTCCATTATCACTACAATTCAATATTGCTCTAGAGATGCTAGCTATAGAAATAAGTAGGGGGAGAAGAAATTGAAATAATTAGAATAGGAAACAAAACAATCACTCTTTGCAAATGACATAATGGTTTACTTAGAGAATCCTAGATAATCAACTAGAAAACTAATTGAAATAATTAACTTGAATGAAGGATAGAATATCAAGTAAATCCATATAAATCATCATTTCCATATATTATCAACAAAACCCAGGAGAAAGAGACAGAAAGACAAATTCCATTTAAAATAACTGTAGACCATATAAAATGCTCAAGTCTACCTGCCAAGACAAAACCAAGGTCTATATGAACAGGATTACAACACAATTATAAAACATGTTTCACACAAATAAAGACAGAACCAGACAGGAGAAATATTAATAGCTCATAGGTCAGCTGAGCTGATATAACAAAATGACAACTCTACCTAAGTTAACTTACTTATTTGATGCAATGTTGATCAAAAAGCTACCAAGAAATTATTTTATAAAGCTAGACAAAATAATAATAAAATTCATCTGAAAAAACAGAAAGGCAAAAATGTCAAGGGAATCAATGAAAAAAATATGAAGGAAGACAGTCTAGCAGTACTAGATGTTAAACTATATTGCAACGTGGTAATCATCAAAACAATCTGGTACTTGTTAAGAAGTTGAGTGATGAATCAATAAAATAGATTAAGTATGTAATACAGAGTACTACATGAGCACAGTAATGTGGTAGTTGGTAAACTCAAAGATGCAAGCTTTGGGGGGCAAGAGCTCAGTTTGACAAGAATTGGTAGGGAAACAGGAAAGCAATTTGACAGAAACTAGACATAAACCAGGGTCTCACAGTATATACTAAGATAAGGTCAAAACTGATAAATGATTTAGATGTAAAGGGTGTCATTAGTAAATTTGGGGAGAGTGGAAAGATGCACTTGTCTGATATATGGATAAACAAGGAGTTTTTATAAAATAAGAGACAGAGAGGATCACAGGAAGTAAAATGAACAATTTTAATTGCATGAAATTAAAAAGTTTTTCCACAAATAAAACTAATGTATCCAAATTTAGAAGGAGACAGAAGAAAAACAGGAAATTAGCCAAATTTATAAAATAAAAGTCATTCCTCAGTTTATAAATTGTCAAAGATTATTACCAGGCAGTTTTCAGAAATAAAGGTTTATAATAGTCACATGAGAAAATCTCCTAAATCACTACTGATTAGAGAAATACAAATTAAAACATCTCTGAAGCACCACCTCACACCTATCAGACAGGCCAACATGACAGAAAAGGAAAATAACAAATACTGGAGGGAATGTGGGGAAGAAAGGAAACACTAATACAAAATGGGTGGAGTTGAGAACTAGCCCAGACACTCTAGAGAATAATTCAGAGCTATGCCTTAAAGGGTAGTAACACTACTAGGTCTGTTACCCAAAATGTTCAAAAATAAGGGTACAAAAATATTGATAGTAGTTTTTTGTGGTAACAAAAAAGTAGAAAATGAGGGCATGCCCATCATTTGGGGAATGGCTGAACAAGCTGTTTTATATGATTGTGTACTATAAGAAAGGATGAACAGGGGATGATTT